>JAMWET010007658.1:3412500-3963057 GCA_024036415.1 Prochilodus magdalenae | reverse complement strand
AAATGGGAAAAAAAAAAAAGAATAACAATGATTTAATACAAAGTGATTGTATGCAGACTGGATAAGGAAATGAATTACTACAGCACTCGTTTATTTTCATACCAACCTCAGACACCCCAAGAAAGCCAACCAACATGTTCAAGGAAAACCTCCATCCAACTTCCTCCCTTCTTAAAACAACACCAATTTCCAATGAAGAACACAAACTAATCTTTCAGCAAATTTGTAAATATGTTTGGACACAATCCTCTAATCCATCATTGCAAGTGTACCATACAAACTGAGACCCTTACCTTGAGGCACGAATCTCTTCTCTCTACATCCATCACCATTCCTCTTTGAAGGTAAAAAACCTGCTGTTAAAACTGAGGATCTGTCACCTTGATGCACCAACAGCTCAGGCCGGCATGGCTGGGCTAACGACGAATAAAGCTCATCCCCTGACAAAATCACACAGTGCAGAGGCACAAGGCAACCCTCAGGCCTGGAGACACTTTCTAAAAACTCCTCTGACGGGGCCGACAAGAAAGTTGTGCAGAACATCATCTTGGCCTGGTGCAAAGAAAGAAAGCTACAGCCTGTATTTACTAAAAAAAACCAGCCAGCTAATTTCAAGCTAAGCAAAGGACATCCTCACAGGGTAACAGGGCTCAGTAATCAGAGATACTCTCATTGGTGCCGGTGCCCAGTGTGAGGCTCCGAACCATCTGAAATCTGTTCCGGCCAATGCGCTACACATACGTCAAATCCTGATAAATTACAAATGATGCAGAATATTACATAAATCACTAAAACCACAGCTAATCCCACTTAAGCTCTAAAATTTGCTTCAGGCATTACATGTCTGCTACAGCTGGGAACCGCACGCGTCACTTCTAACAAGTGTATGTGTGTGTTCGGATTCTCTACTCTAAACTCACAATGAACACACGTACTCTCTCTCTCTCTCTCCCTCTCTCCACTGCTTCACACGTCATCACCAGGATCCACAACAGATCACTCAAGGTTTTTGGTTATCTATGCCCCACACCAACGAGAACAAGCCAGAGATGTTCAAGTAAGTTGCTGAACACTTACATAATTGCAGCCATTCAACCATTTAACCAAAAAAGGAAAAGCATCACCATATTAGACTCTCGAAAGCATAATGTCTTTGCCAAACAGACAAACCCCTTTAACACAGCACATTCCCAGAAACGTCCTGTAGAGTAATGTGTAGGAACAGGACAGAGGGCCTCTTCAGGAAACTGTTGTAAGTTATTGGCTTCAGTGTACAGGTACCAGCACTGGCCCCCTGTTCAGGCAGTGTCTGAGCTCATGGTGAGTTCTAGGCTCTAAACTTCCTGTACTAGCGGAAATATTTTCCAACGGAACTCTAAGCACGATTGTAAGTCGCTCTGGATAAGAGCGTCTTCTAAATGCCTTAAATGTAAATGTACAGAGGGGCCCACAATATCACTGCGACAGTGGCAGACATGGGGGATGTACTTAATTGTTGTATTTCAGCTCCATCTCGTTGTACATGTGGAACAACAATAAAGAATCTATCATTTTATATTCAGCAGATAAACTGTGTAAAGCAGTGGTGTTAATGGGATAGCATTACGTTCAACAGCAGCAATACATATTCAAATTATTAGCTGCAAGCCATCATTTCAAAGAAACAAAAGTTTTAGTTATCAGACTAGAGCTCTAATGGAGAAAACAAGTTGCTCTGGTGGGGAAAATTGTTCACTGTTGATCTGTTCATACATCTGTGGTATAGTGTAAAGCAAGATGTGATGGCTAGGCAATGGAGAAGGCACAACATCTCTTCTCATACCAGTACTAAAACCCTGGGTACTGTTTGACACCAAGATGGACAGATTTTCTTTAAAAGCTATAAATGTTGCTTATAAGGTATTTTTAGTCAAAGCATTTATTTTAAATAAGAGTTTAGTGCTGATCTGGAACCAGTTTTGTGGCAATGTCTGTCATAATTACAGAGATATCGGATCCAAGACCAATTTTCTAATTTACAACTGCTTTATAAATATCAATGTCAACAAGCTGGCATTATGGTTTCAGTTCATAGTACAAAGCCCTAAAACACTTTAAGTAGTCTGTAAACTTAGTGAAGACCTGAAAGCAGTCTGAACGGGTTGAGAGATGTGTTGGAGATGTATGGTCAGAACTGATCAGGAAGTAGTTAATCATGTCAGCAAGTACCAGTCAAAAGTTCAGACAAACCCAGCTAAATGGACACTACTGGCTTGTGCTTAACAATTCCAACTGATGAGATATCTGAATATGAATATCCTGATATAGCACATATACTATATATACACATCACAATATTAAGTTTGTCATATCACCACCCAAACCGCATTTTTTCTTTTTTTGGATAACTTAAAATCTCTTTTGTTGGCCTTTCAGTTTTGTGACCATTCATGATGGACAGACCAATAGTATTGGTCCATAACTGCTTGTTCCATCAGCCTCCACTGCAGGTTAAGAAAGCAGTCCTGTAAAAATTTATTTAGGATTTTTAAGGTGACAAAAATTTCATTATATAGTTTGATGTCTTCACTTTTTTTTTCTAAAGTAAAATATTAAGCTAAAAATAAGGACACAATTTATGAGTAGCTGTGTCTAAACGTTTGACTGATACTGTATACATATAAAACATGGTCACAAAGACCGAACCATGTGCCTTTCATATGGTGAAAGGCTGCAGGCTTTACAATTCCAGCTTAAGGTTCAACATTTCTCATCTAGGTCATGTATACTGTGCATGTGTGTAATTGTGCACTTGTGCATGAAGGCACACACAACAGTATATTTTTATCTACTCGCCTGAAGGAGAACCATCTAATTTAGGAGAAACTAAGGGAGAGCTAATCAAATAGAACGACAAAGGCAGAGATGATTGATCATTGAATGTAAGTACTAGCAGACATACCATTTGGAGGATCACGCCTCTTCTCTGCAAAAACAAAATTAACATTGTTAAAATACTGACGCCAAATTGCTTTAATGTAAAGTAAGAGAGAGCAAACTCTAAGAGGAGAAGGGAATTAAAGGTCAGGATTTTTGGTGAGGTTAGTTTGCAAAGGATCAGACAGACAGGAATGAGGAGCTTAGGCTAAGGTGCTGTAATCCTTTGGTGCATATTTTGGCATCAACACTGCAACACATTTACCAGGTAAATCAAGTTTCCATATCCAGTGTATGTGCATCATAAGCCTGCTTTTCTACTGAAAAACTGAACATTGTTCTTAATCATGATTGTGTAATTGAAAAGGAATTTGAATGATGTCAAAGCACTCTGCACCCAAGCCTCACTAACTACATTGCCTATTATGCCACATGCTAACTGTAAGGAGTTAGGGAACAGGAAAAGAGGTTGAAAGATGAGTGATGGTGAGCACCAGGCTCCCCTCTGAAAGTCAGTCCACACAGATAAAACATGGAACTTCAAGCCCAGCATGCAAAACAGTGTAGGAAGCACTGGACACGTGCCAGGAGAGAGAAAGAACGAGTCAACAATGTTTTCGAGAGGATCATAAAGTGGAGAAGGTCACTATGAAGAACCTTCTAAAGAATCGACAAACAAATCACCAATATTCTCACTTTAAAGGAGGATAGAAGAAACAAAAGAAAGAACATAACTCATAAGTCTCTAAAATCATACGGCATTGAGTCATTTATTTATTCATCTGCGCATGTGTTAATATAACGTATGCAAATCTGACGCTGAATCTTGGGAAAAAAAAGTGATTACCTATATAAAACAACCAGCTATCAACCAACAGACAATCTGGAATTCTAGTCATGTAGAGTTGAAAAGGAAAAGAGAGAAATGTAAAAAAGAAGCCATATTAAGAGACTGGCATATTCACCGGTTTTCTTCTGCCGTCTGCTGAGCAGATCATTAAGTGTAGCACGGAAGCGTTTGGCCTCCTCTTCACTGGCGAAATTCAGGCCGATCTGACAAGACTGAAAAGAGCAGATGTAGGTAGCTTTTAGATGCACTAATTCCTGGAGAGTCACATTTTCACCACATCTCATCAACATCAATAGTAATAGAGAGAGAGAGAGAGACAGAATGTTCTTGTAGTGGTATATTTGTGAGGATCACATGTTCTCAGTGGTATAGGACAGAGAGACAGTGGTTGGTGGGAGCTGAGGACCAGCTCAGCGGATAGAGACAGAGACAGAGAAGACCCGCCAGAGAGAGAGAGACACAGACAGAGAGACAGAGAGAGATAGATAGACAAAGAGAGAGAGAGACGAGCGACACCCCCAGCCACAGAGAGAGAGAGACCACCACACATGTGAGAGAGACTGGAGGTTTGAACACCCGGTCTGAGGTGATGCTGTGCTACACCAATAAGAGAGAGAGACCTTGACAGGAGAAGACTCCTAACAGCTAGAGATTGACCTCTCAGACCAGTAATGAGACAGACTGACAGAGGAGAAGGTCAGAGAGAATCTGACAGGACAGACAGAGAGAGAGCGTCAGAATGTCCTAAATAGTGGGAAATATTTGTGAGGAACATGTAAATGTATTATGAACTTGTTGGTAAAGTGGTGACATTTGGGTCGTCCTAACTTGAGCACTTGTTTGCACCATTAATCTTTTTCTTTTTTAGTAATGCACAAAAACAGCTGTTATGGTTAGGTTTAGGGGCAGGTGTAGTGGTAATCTGAGACCGTAATACAAAGATCAGAAGAACTCTATGGATGCCGAGAGAGAGAGAGAGAGAGAGAGAGAGAGAGAGAGAGAGAGAGAGAGAGAGAGAGAGAGAGAGAGAGAGAGAGAGAGAGAGAGAGAGAGAGAGAGAGAGAGAGAGAGAGAGAGAGAGAGAGAGAGAGATGAATGAATAAATAAACAAACGCAGCGGTGCTGGAAACTTTATGAACCCTTTAGAGTGCTCTGTATTCTGAATAAATTTGACCCTCATCTGATTTTTACACAACTCCTAAAAAAGGTGGGATAAAGAACCAAATTAAACAAATGACACAAAATAATAGACTTAGTGATTTATTTATAGAGCTGAATGATCCAGTATTACATATCTGTGAGTGGCCAAAGTATGTGAATCTCTAGGATTAGCAGATAATTTAAGGTGAAGGTAGAGTCAGGTATTTTCAATGAATAGGATGATGATCAGGTGTGATTAGGTACCCAGCTTTATTTTAAAAATACAGGAATCTCTCACAGTCTGATCTTCACAGCTCAGAAGAAGCAGCTATAATGTTGTTGAAATACCTGAAGCAAGCAGCTCATAGGAGGAAATCCTCCATCAAAAACAGAGTTACTGCTACACAGGAGGGTCACACCAGATACTGAAAGCAAAGTTCACATACTCTTGCCTCTAAGAGAATGTAATATTGGATCGGTGTCCTCAACAAGTAAACGCCCAAGTGTAATACTGGTGTCTCATTTGTTTAACTTGGTTCTCCTGGTCCACTTCTGGGACTTATGTGGAAATTCTAAAGGAATCACAGACTTTCAAGCACCTCTGTAAATAAATAAGCAAAGCTGTTATGTTTTGAAAACATACACATTAACACTAATGGCATCTTACCCAAGAACTCATCATGCACTCTCGCCTATGCGATGCACAAACACACCACTCCCACCCCACATGTGTGAGTGTGTAGCACTAACCCCCACCCCCCGCCAATCCTTTAGTCTTTTAGAAGGGCCACTCTCCAGTTTTCATCCATAAAACCGTGCTTTGTGTTAATGAGTAAATGAAGTAATACCAGAACTAGAGCGAGGAATATGACCTAAGAACACAAACAGAAAATGGGGGGGGGGGATTCTACCCAATGACACCATTAAAATTATTGACAAATCTATAATAATAATAATAATAATAATAATAATAATAATAATAATGTGATGAAACGTGGTGCCAGCAATACAAAACACTTAAAATAAATATATAAATGATGTAACAGGCATTAAATCTATCTGCAAATATAACCTGCTGACAATTAATAACAAAAACAAGCTCAAACAGAAACATCAGAGTGCATAAAGTTTAAAAGCCCAGAAAGTAGTAAATATTCATTTCACTTCTGCAATAAATGAGGATTAAATTCAGACCTTCTGCATTAAATAAGAATGAGACCACTGAAGCCCAGAGATCTGCTGAGTCATCACTGAGCGGTAATGCTATTAGCTTTATCTGAACTTTTCTTGTTAAACACACACACTAGAAAGCTGTGTACGACTGACTAACTGCTGCATATGAGTCACATGAAATGCCATGTTATCTGAACAGGACACAGTCCTCACTGCTAGAGCACATAATGCCCTTTTGACAGCATGTATTTTTTTTTTTGTTGCAGTATATTTCACCAACTGGAAATTTTAACAAGAACTTACGTCTCCTGCGAATGCAATAAAGTACGGTCTGGAACTACTGCTTGTAAAGTTATTGTAGAGCTCCTGCTCAAACCTAGTTTTTCCATCCTGCAAGAAAGAAAACACCAAGACACTGTTAGAGCTAAACGACGGCAGAGCCATAACAACCACTGTGTTAGATCACCACCTCTTTACTCCTGTGTATGCATGTTAAAGCCATGACCAACAATAACGGAGCACACGCTCAAGTCTCAGGTGGAACTCAGCATAGATGACACAGCAAAAACATAATACCATGACCATGACATCATATAATCACCACATTTGCATTTGAGGGATGGCAAGTTAAAACCGACAAAAAAATTAAAAATAAAAATCCAGTGAGCATAAAATATTGATCAGCACCTCACATACAGAGCTGCACTAATTCCAAATAATCAGGACTGACTGTGCTCTCTTCGTAATAACGTGTATTGGCTATATGCTCTGAAAAGCTATTTATAATTTATCACAGTAATGCTACACATCATCCTGCACCAGCCCTAAAGGGGCCTGAATGTCATCAGGTCACGAGAATGCCTCAGTAGCAGTTTTACCTTGATATCAAACACACGGATGAAATAAGACCTTTGAGGGTTGTCTTTCACCAAGCAAGCCACACCACAGCATCGTTTGGTCCAAGAAGGGCCCCTGTCTGCTGCATACACCTGGACCACTGCTGAACACAGAGTCTGTCAAAAAAGAATAACACATTCCTGTCAAACACACAAACCTGGAAAATTCACTGCAAAGGAAAAACTATGAATAAGACAAACCACATATCGCTACAGCCACATCAAAACCCTTAAACTACAGAATTCGTAAAACACAAGCTGCCCACTGTGCGACAATTTCATGACGCACACAGCGGCAGACAGGGTCCACAAATATTATTGGGGGTTCTGATTATATTGGAACATTTAAACAAACATGTTTTCCTTCTCCTATGAAAAGTTACTGGTTTTGATAGTTACAAAAGGCTTCTAAAATATTCATCTCAGCAACATAGTCTAGGTAATACATTTCAAATTTCAATTCTGCATTAGAATAATTTTGGTTACAAACATTTTAGTGTGTCTATGATCAGACTTAATCACAATGAAGAATTAGGCTCTATGTGACTCAAAGAAAATGAAATATGTCAAAGTACTGTGTGTGAGAAAATAAGTGCTTGTGTAGGTTTGGGCTGTAACAGTCTCCCTTAATTTAACATTTCTGATCTTTTTCTTTTCTTGCTTTACATTAAAATCTGTCCACCTGTTTAAAATCCTCAAGGCATTTCAGGTGTCTCTCTTTTCTCTGGAGAAAGAATGCAGTGGGAGTGCACTAAACAATATTAAAAAAATAAAAGTGAATAGAGACAGACACAGAGACAGACACAGAGACAGACAACTGTAAAAACAAAACCTTGCATTTCCAAAACTTTGAACTATGAAAAAGGAAAAAAAAAAACATTGTCAGCTTTAAATGATGCACTGCAACGCACTGGCGGCGTGTCCAAGGTCTGTCCTGCTTTCTGCCCATTGAGCCATGGGATAGGCTTCAGCACAGCCCTACAAACCAAAAGGATAACTGGCTCAAAAGATTTATGTATGGATGAAATGAAAAGTTCAACTATTAGTTTGTTCCCTTTTATTAAATGGGAAAAATGTACTGTCTGAAAACTGAAACCTACTGTCTGACTGAAACTGAATCACACAAAGGAACTAAAATCAATACAGAAATAAAAGCTACTTAAAAAATACAAATATCATTTTAAGCTTGCCTCTCACTTTTCTGTTTACATATGCTTCGACAGTGCCTGCTACACATCCATGTGACAGAGAGCAGCAGTAAGTGCTCCTCCAGGACACGGGTTACCAAAGGAAAAATAGGCCAGCTTCTTGGCAATACTGTCAAAGGGAAGACAGCCAAGATCTCAGAGAAGATGAAATATTTTCCATGAACAAGTGTGCTTACACACAGACACACACGCCTGTGTGTGTGTGTGTGTGTGTGTGTGTAGATGCACACCCAAAACTGTCAGATGTCAAACTATTTAACAGCTTAAATAAGTTTTTAATTCTCAAACATTTTAACAGGCCAGTAACTTGTATAATGGGCTGACCCAATATCCCCAGTTAAATAACAAAAAGCAGGCCCCTAACTAACACAAATAAGAAGGTAATTCAATCCATGCACAAAACTGCCACGTCAGTAACAGCAGTATCAACGACACGCAGCTTTTCTTCACCTCAAAGGGAGAAACTGCTTCCTCATGCTAAAAAAAGTGCACTCTCAGCATTAGAAAATTCTGACTCAAGTAGTCGTCACGCGAAGCTGCGTGGGTTCCAGGGATTCGGAACAGAGAAGCAAATGAGTCTGTGAGGCATTTACAGAGACCCGTTGTGGGTAAGAAGTTCAACAGGTTCAAAGAGATTTGCACTGCTTCTCTGTGGTATTGCATAAACTTCCAGTACTTCTATAAATGAATAACTTATTTTAAATGTTAATGCACAACAGCTACACCGCATAACACTAACCTTCAAAACATGCTGCAAATCTGACACACATTTATTATCAGAGGTACAGTGAGCCGAGTCAGAGCGCCTGTATTTAAGACAGCACTATAAAATGTGGTTTGCCTCTGATCTAGCACTAGCGTGGGCTATTTAAAGCTGTAGGTTATAGGGGTATGTGGGTATCTGATCACAGATCAGCACTGGCTCAGCAATCTTATTCATTCAAGCAAAAACGTTGGCGTTGAAGAGGCAGATCAGTTCACTTCCTGTCCGTAGAGACTGCTGATTGTGCACAACTGTCCTCGAATACCCCTCTCTCTCTCCACCCTTTCTTCCTCTCTGCCTCCCTCAACCCCCTCCCGTCCCTCCGAGCCCCATTCATTGTGTGAATTGGACTCTCTTCCCCTTGGATTTCGGTGCCGGTTCGGAACACAGTGATGAATGGACCCATGACTGCTGGAAACGGGCCCCGCCATCATACTCGTACTCAGCCATCCCTTATGAAAGCCCACTTCATGGCCTGGATCTTTGGCCGCAGTTCCCAGCCAGACACTGCCCTTGTAGTGACAATCCCCTCTTCAGTCCAGTCATGCGTGGACAAGAAATCTAGATGGGCCTGAGAATTTGTGGTCAGCTGTTATTACCAATTAGAAATAATTAAGAAATAAAGGATCATACAGAGCCAGCATCAGCATCAGCTCAACAGAGCAGCCTAAGCCACACAGTCTATTGATCTGTGACATTTCTGCATGTTGCTCATGATCATGCAAAACTTATTCTTATTCACCGCACCTGAGGCATCATGTTACCTCACAATTTGCAATTAGGCACTTGTATTTGAATTCTCGCTGCAAGATTACAGAGATGGCCTCATCCTTTAATTCTGTGCCTTCAGCTCAGAGTCAAGCATTATCTCAAATAACAGTCATTTTCTTTAATATGAAGGTATGCTTCACCTCACTGGCCTAGCATCTTCTCAAGACTTTTGCCACAGACTAAGCACAATCCCCAGATCTGCACATTAAAACCTTGAGATGCTATGTAGACCCAAAAAAAAAAAAATAAAGTGTGGCAGAAGCGTCAGATTGCTGGTACAGAAAAGCTCTGTGCTTTGGCCTCATGTTCTACCTGTTCATGTTATTGCAGTCACTGGGAAAAAGGAAGTGCAAGTTGGTAATGCTTCCCTGTGAGTGATTTATCGCTGCCAGCGACAACGACAGGAAATACTTCAAATCCCAAGCAGGGTTATTAGTCCCAAGTGTAAAACACGAGCCCTAACCGTTTCCTCGAAGCTTAATTTGAGTAGCATTTGGATATAAAACCCATATGTAGCCAAACTCAAAAACTAAGCAGCCTAGGGAACAGATGCAGAGAAGTCGGGATTACGACAGGAAAATGTGCGTTCATAAAGGTTACAAGAAATTAGTAGAGAAAACTTCTATGGCTAAATTTACCACCAATTAATTTGCAATAAATGATCTGCAAAAATTAGTTTTTATAATGTGTCTACTCAGACATGGATATGAATAAAATATCCATATATGTGTATGCACAGGGATCCACATATCTCCTTCCATGGTTCTCCTTTTACTGGTGTTTTTATTCCATGTTTCGGACATCATTGTACTTTTACTCTCAGTTAAATACTTGGTCAATAACAGCCTGTGTGCTCAGCTGGTATCTTTAGTATGTGACACATGATGCATGTGTGCTTTCACCAAGACAAAGTCCTTGTATGTGTAACACGCATACCACCAAAATAAAGAGATCCTGATTCTCCGACTCCAAAGTAATGTTATGTCAAGGAAATGGTCAAGCCTCTGTTCATCAGTGACTGAGCAAAGCTGGTATACTCCTTCAGAATGAAGAATCCTGCCAAACTAATCAAGCAGTTTAATACAAACAAACGACTGCAGGCTTCAGCTGAGTAGGCACAGGCACTAATAGCTACAGCTGCGTTGCCGTTCACTTGACACGTTAGATACAGGATGCTGGTGCCTGTGGTAAACAAACCAGGCCTGGCCTGGAAACTACCCTCAGTCTATTCTCCCCTTCTGATCGATGTGCAGTGCATGACTGCCAGCAGTGGCAGCCTCAGAAAGACCTGAAAAAGAGTGATACTTGTGTCACCCTATCAGAGCAAGACACCTCAAACGGGAATTCACATTCCATGGCAAGCAGCCTGGTCTGCTCTGCTCTGCTCGAGGAAGACTGTATTCCCTAAAAGTCAGCCCTGACCTAACGCAGGCGGACTCGGCCCGCACTGCTGTCCCAAGTTACAGGCGGCAGAGAAAACATTCAGCAGCGACACCCTGCACACTAGGAGAGGTTAATGATTTCACAGAGGGGCTGGTTCTCACTCGAGCTCCTCAAGAGCACGGGATGACCATGAGAGCGCGCACACACACACACACACACACACACACACACACATACATACAAACTTACGATGCATTTCCTGCCAAGGTAGCTGTACAGACACTCGTTCTCCTGCGGGGTGAGAAGCATAGACCCGACATTCGCCACCCTCCTCTGGGACGGATGTCCACTCATATTGCCAAGAGAAGAGGCCAACTAGTTCAGATGTCCGTCGGTCCGCCTAAAGAGTATTTTATGTGAAATACGTGCAATCACGGGTCATCATGGCCTGCACTCGGCTCATCCTGGAAACCGCAGTCCACACACACAGAGGCCTCGGTGGTCGTGTGCCCTCAGTGCACAAGCTCTCCACAAACAAACCCTCCGTTTCCGCGGGCAGACGGCAGTTTGAAGGCGTCAATAATCGCTAAACTGCACAATATAAACTTTCATCCCGAACTCCCACAGCAACAACGATCCCTCAATCCAACATGGCAGCGGGGTGGATGGACCAATGAAGCCTCGGGGAAAAGGGGGGAGGGACTTTCAACAAGCGGTTTCCAAGCGTTTTTACTCAAAGTCAAAAACAGTATCGATTGTCCTTCTTCAGTGCCTGTACGGTGTACGCTGTACGAGTGTGTTTAAGAGGGTTTTGTTTTAGGTCGCGATTAATGGCACAAAACTGATAATACCGCTATGTTTAGTTGAGGTACACCTCGCCTCAGTGAATGGTCCGCTCCTGTTTTCCCGTGTATTCTGCAGTCTTGGAGAAGCTGGAGGAGGCGGAGTCTCGGTGCAGCGAGGGAGTTTTCTCTATTAACACATATTACCACAGGAAAAAACAAAATAGCCTATATAAAAATGACCTTTGATTAGTGTTCATTTTATTTGTAAAGGTAAACACTTGCAAAAAAAAAAAAAAGATTTCATCATTCCCTTAGCAAACATGAGGCGAGAATTCAAATAAATATGCAAATATTCAGACTCGCCACAATTTACATTAAACTATTTTTCTGTTGTTGAGCAACGTCTTAAAGCCCTTTAGAAACAAAATGAAACACCACGTAGCCTACTTTATAATCTTAGATATGATATTTTAATAAACTATACATTTGGGATACGTACACACTTACAGAACATGCTTTCTGAAGGGTTTCTTGGTAAAGAAAATTACTGTAGGCTATATATAACCATGAACTCTTAAAGGACACCTTAAATATTCCATTCAAGGTTTGTTTCATCATGGAAGAGGTGAAAAGTGAGCTCTTTACAAAACAATTTAAAAAGGGGTCTTTGTAGCATCTAAAAGGGGTTGTTCTATTTTTACACGCCAAGAACATCATTACAATAAAGCTTTTGGTGATATATAGAGTGAATACTACAGCTACAACTACTACTGCTACTGTATTAGAATTTAGAACCATGTGCTAATTGTGTTTACACACAGAGGAATTTATCTACTGCATTTAATCCCTACTACTACTACTACTACTACTACTACTACTACTACAACCGCTACCAGTGCTACTACTACTACTATAACTACTTTTTATTACCACTATTACTACTATAAATACTACCACTACCACTGCTACTACTACTATAAATACTACCACTGCCACTACTACCACTGCTACTATTATTACTACTACCACCGCTACTGCTGTAACTACTGCCACTACCACTACTACTTTTACTACTATAAATACTACCACTACCACTACCACTGCTACTACTATTACTATCTTTACTACTACTACTACAACTACTACCTCTACCACTGCTACTACTACTATAACTACTACCACTCCTACTGCTACTATTATTACTACTACAACTACCATTGCTACTACTAGTACTACTACTACTATAACTACTACCACTTCTACTATTACTACTACCACTGCTACTATTACTATAACTACTACCACTGCTACTATTACTATTACTACTACCACTGCTACTATTACTATAACTACTACCACTGCTACTATTACTATTACTACTACCATTGCTACTATTACTATAACTACTACCACTGCTACTATTACTATTACTACTACCATTGCTACTATTACTACTATAAATACTACCACTACCACTGCCACTTCTAATATTATCACTACTTCTACTACTACTACTACTATAACTACTATCACTGCTACTACTACAACTAATACCACTCACTAACACTACTACTATTATTACTACTACCACTACCACTGCTACTACTACTATAAATACTACCACTGCCACTACTACCACTGCTACTATTATTACTACTACCACTGCTACTGCTATAACTACTGCCACTACCACTACTACTTTTACTACTATAAATACTACCACTACCACTACCAATGCTACTACTATTACTATCTTTACTACTACTACTACAACTACTACCTCTACCACTGCTACTACTACTACTATAACTACTACCACTCCTACTGCTACTATTATTACTACTACAACTACCATTGCTACTACTAGTACTACTACTACTATAACTACTACCACTTCTACTATTACTACTACCACTGCTACTATTACTATAACTACTACCACTGCTACTATTACTATTACTACTACCACTGCTACTATTACTATAACTACTACCACTGCTACTATTACTATTACTACTACCATTGCTACTATTACTATAACTACTACCACTACCACTGCCACTTCTAATATTATCACTACTTCTACTACTACTACTACTATAACTACTATCACTGCTACTACTACAACTAATACCACTCACTAACACTACTACTATTATTACTACTACCACTACCACTGCTACTACTCCTATAACTACTACCCCTACAATTGCTACTACTATAACTACTACCACTACTACTTCTACTACTATTTCCCTACCACTGCTACTACTACTATAAGTACTACCACTACCACTGCTACTCAACTACTATAACTACTACCCCTACCATTGCTACTACTACTATAACTACTACCACTACTACTTCTACTACTATTTCCCTACCACTGCTACTACTACTATAAGTACTACCACTACCACTGCTACCACAACTACTATAACTACTACCACAACCACTGCTACTACTGTAACTACTTCCACTACTATCACCACTACTGCTACTGCTACTATAAGTACTACTAATACCATTATAGCCACTACTACTACTACTATTACTATAACTACTATCACTACCATTACTAGTACAGTAACTACTACCACTACCACTGCTTCTACTACTACTATAACTACTACTACTATTATTATTACTATTACCACTTCTACTACTACTACAAGTACTACCACTACCACTGCTACCACAACTACTATAACTACTACCCCTACCATTGCTACTACTACTATAACTACTACCACTACTACTTCTACTACTATTTTCCTACCACTGCTACTACTACTTTAAGTACTACCACTACCACTGCTACCACAACTACTATAACTACTACCACAACCACTGCTACTACTGTAACTACTTCCACTACTATCACCACTACTGCTACTGCTACTATAAGTACTACTAATACCATTATAGCCACTACTACTACTACTATTACTATAACTACTATCACTACCATTACTAGTACAGTAACTACTACCACTACCACTGCTTCTACTACTACTATAACTACTACTACTATTATTATTACTACTATTACCACTTCTACTACTACTACTATAACTACTACCACTACCATTGCTACTAGTACTGCTATAACTAATACAACCACTACCACTGCTACTACTATTACAACTACTACCACTACCACTGCTTCTACTACTACTATAACTACTCCTACTATTATTATTACTATTACCACTACCACTTCTACTACTACTACTATAACTACTACCACTACCACTGCTTCTACTACTACTATAACTACTCCTACTATTATTATTACTATTACCACTACCACTTCTACTACTACTACTATAACTACTACCACTACCATTGCTACTAGTACTGCTATAACTAATACTACCACTACCACTGCTACTACTACTACCACTACTACCACTGCTACTACTGCTTTAACTACTATAATAACAGTATAACCTTTATGTAGCACATTTCACAACCCCAATGTCACTTTACATATAAACAAGGAATAAAGGAATTAGAGGAAGACAGAGGAAGAGATCTAAAAGTTGAGAAAGGAGATCACTCACAGAAAATTGAGGAGGAGAGGTCCAAAGTTTTGGGGCCATGGCACCAAGGGACCTACCTCCAAAGGTGGAAAGTCTAGTGTGTGGAAAGGTGAATAGTTTATAGAAAAGACATAAGTGAGAAAGACAGAGAGTCAGAGTTTACTCTGATAGAAATAAGCAAGGCTATATAGGGCTTTGAAGGTAAAAAACAGGACTTCGTATAACTGTAAAACCTGGTAGTCAGGGTAGTATAGAGAATGGTGATGAGAGCTGAACACTAAGGATGGGTGAGAACTCTAGCTGCAGAGTTCTGAATATACTGTAGCTTTTGTATAGACTTTACAGGGAGCCCAATTACAGTAATCAGTACAAGAAATTATAATCTGTCAGCTGAGAGCTAATTACTGATTTGTTTAATACGGTTTAAAAAATGGCCATTTAATAAAATGATTAAAAGTGTGTAATATTTAACTACAACTATACATACATATGCAGACATACAACCAAACTATAAACTGATTAGACATTATTATTTACTAAAACCCCTAATTTAATTCTTGGACCCTCTGAATGTATCAAAATCTAAATTCTGTGCCCCCCCCCACCAATTATAAATCTATTACAGCTTCTGCCTTTGGTAGTGTTAACAAATAGCTGTCTGCATCAGGATGGAGCTGTAGCAAACAGGTCCACCAGCTGGCCCTTCAAGATCCAGCAACTGTAACAATGTTTGGAACACCTCAAAAATCTTTACAGTATCCTGCAGGGAATATGGATGGAAAGAGTGAATTGTTACTCATTTCTTAAACCTGAGACAAAACAAGGGATTTTGTGGAATATCACGTTATTAACTCTAGATAAGAGTGTGTCTGTTGTTAATCCAAACATTCGGTAGCCACTGAAGCTGGCACCACCACTGCTGTGATGAGTGAATTAGGAATCAACTAACAGTGAAGCATCCAGTCAACATAGGCCCTCCCCAAAATCCCTGAGGGGTATTTCAAACACTGGCAACAAGCTCATATAGATGTGACAGTCAGGTGTACACATGCCCTTGGGTATATAGTCTATATGTATTTATAAGATCCAGGAAACCGTTTGATTTCAGCATTAAATGATTTACATAGTTCAGGACCTTATGCAGGATCACATTTTTGCTCTTACAGATTTAAGCCACTGTCTCAGTGAAGATTAGCTTTTACAATACAGCACTGGAAGCAGGTTTGCAGAATTAACTACCTTATTATGAGCCTAAATTCTTGTAACTAATGTAACTTTAAGTACATAGGTGTTTTGCATTATCCACAGTCCTCCACCTCATGATAGTCTAATGAATACGGATGAAATGAATAAGCACTCTGCTGCTTACGCAACAACCACCAGGCACAGGGTTTACCTTGTTCCTCCCCACTGATAAACAAATGATGAAGGGACAGAAAAGAGATCAGGCCAGATGGAGAGATGACTGAAAAGGGCTTCTTGCCAAAAGCCATTGGCTACTTTCAGAAACACAACACAGGCTTTGCCCAGGAATGACTAAAGAGAAAAGGAGAAATATATGATACATTAACAAACCTCGCTGGTTTCTCTCACCAGTATACCAGTGTTAACTAGGCCTGCGCTACCTTTACACTGCAGATATAGAATGCTGCTTTTTCTAGATAAAAAAATCATGGTTATACGTAGCACATATAGAATTGTAAAGTCATTACATAGTCAAGCAATATAATCAAACAGACACATTAATGATAATAACACACATGGATTTAATTCATTTGATTACATTTGTGCATTGGTTCTATGTTAATTAAGTGCACGCATCATCAAGAGAATAGTTGCACCCGGTGTTGGATTACAGTGCTAGATAAAGGTTACCAAGAACCATCAATGATTATAAATTTAGGGTAATGTTTACTGGGTTGCACATACAGAAATAGTTTCTCGAAGTATGGCACTGGCTAACATGTCATCTCGGCATAGAGTTGTAGAGGTTCCTGATGATGTCCTGCGATAAACCATCCCATGTAGCTCACGCTATATTCTCACACAGTTTCTGCAAACTGTGCGGTAGGGATGGAGGTGGTGCGTTCACCTTGGTGCTGACCATGGTGCCTCCACACATGAATTTGTTGGTCATTTCCATCAAGACAAAACTGGTAGTCGTCACTGAAGATGACCCGCTGAGTCTGGCACAACACCATTGCAGTCTTTGGTGATGATGACATGATGTTAAGAGCAGTCATTGTAACAATCTGTGTGTTACTACATCTAGTCCTGCACCATGCAGCCATCTGCCAATTGTCCTGGAACTAATAGGATGACCCAAGGAGGGCATCTGTGCTTGCTGAATGTCTTCGTCTAAAGAATGGTGTTGACCTAAAGTGTATTTTATAGAGGTCGGGCAGCCTGGGAGCAAGGCAGTTGGGTCATTTGTTGTGTGGAACTGTCTGCAACCTAGCAATGAAGTAACTACAGATTATGTAATTTGCAAGGAGACAGCCATGCATTGTATGGCAGAGGAACAGGTCTGCATGACTTGGGAGGACAATGCATGCGTTTTCAGGCCTAATGTAATTCTTCATCATGGTTCAATAAGAATAAGATTTGGACACATTTTTTGCAATTTTGTACATAACCACACTGGTGTGTATCAATCATGCTGGGACTGACGTTCATATTACATATACCCATATATTATATAACATATACCCAGACTCTATATTACATATACCCATATTCTATATTACATATACCCATATTCTATATTAAATATACCATATCTATATTACACATACCCATAGTCTATATTACATATACTCATAGTCTATATTACATATACTCATATTATATATTACATATGCCCATATTCTATATCACATATACCCATATTCTATATTACATATACCCATATTCTATAGTACATATACCCATATTCTATATTACATATACCCATATTCTATATTCCATATACCCATATGCTATTTTACACATACCCATATTCTATATTCCATATACCCATATCCTATATTCCATATACCCATATTCTATATTACATATACCCATATTCTATATCACATACACCCATATTCTATATTACATATACCCATATTCTATATCACATACACCCATATTCTATATTGCATATACCCATATTCTATATTACATATACCCATATTCTATATCACATATACCCATATTCTATATTACATATACCCATATTCTATATTACATATACCCATATTCTATATTACATATACCCATATTCTATATCACATACACCCATATTCTATATTACATATACCCATATTCTATATTACATATACCCATATTCTATATCACATATACCCATATTCTATATCACATATACCCATATTCTATATTACATATACCCATATTCTATATTACATATACCCATATTCTATTTTACATATACCCATTCTGACGCCATTTCTAGAACACCATGATGGAATACCAGTTATAAAGTTGTTGTTGTTGTGACGTATGCTACCAGTATTATGACACTATCATACATGCAGAAGATGCCATGTGACCTCTTTGTCACAATAAGACTGATCTTCTGTGATCTTATAACTGACCCTTCATTATTTTCCCTTATGGGGAAACAGGTCTGGGCTCTTATGGGTTAACTCATCTGTGCAGTGAAACACCTCTATACATGCACACATACACTAGAGGGCCTTTGCCTGGAGTGGTGACCGACTGTATCAACAATGCCTGGGGAGCAGTTGGGGGCTGGGTCCCTTGCTCAAGGGCATTTCAGTAGTGTCCTGTTGGTTCAGGGAATCAAACCGGTGACCAACTAGTCACTAGTCACAATTCACTTCTCTAACCTGCTGCTTCTGGTTAAATCGTTTAAGGACAGGATGCAAATAAATGGAAGAGTAATCACAATGATGGTGGCCCAGTGCTCTAACTCGAGGTAGAACACATACAGTGACTCGGCTTGGCCACATTTACAGTCACCCTGTACCTGCAGTCACTGTGCTGTATTTAGTTCAGGATTGTTTTAGGTTCGTTCATACAGGGACATTCATTTTTTACCAAATTCAAAACAAAGCTGCATTATTAAAAGCACTCCAGCTTCTCCCATGAATACCTTGCCCTAACGCTAACACTGGGGAGGAGGGAGTGTGTGTTTCTTACGATCAGGGTGGACACCACAACTTTCTGGTTATGTGTTACACTATTTGGATGAATTCAACAGGCTGCATCATCTTACACATTGCTCCTTTAAAACTGGAAGTCTACATTAATTCTTTTTATCATGTCTGCTTTATTTTAAATCCCTGTGGGGGTTTACAGAGGCAAAATGACAAAAACGTATGGACATGTCTGTACATCGACCAGATGGTATGAGCCCATGGGAGAGAGTGGGAGAGGCAGTATCCATTTTTAGAGCACCCTCATTCACACTGCAAATCATGGATATTATAAATGAGATCAGAGCTTTGGAAGTTGTTTTGACTCTGACGGTTAATTAAAATGACATTTATGAACATTCTGTTTGTTTTGGTATATTAATATATAGATTGTTACAGATGCTCAGACCAGCTAAACTGAAGCCAACAGACCATTATAGCGGAATTTACGTCCTAAGCGTTGTAACAGACCCTGTTGACCACTAGATGGCGGCACATACTATACAGACTCCAATGCCTACCAGCAGGAGCCAAGGACACAGCTTCTCCTAGCAGTTCACGTATTTACCTCCTGTTGGTCCGTTTTCTCCGGTACCGTATTTGTGTGAAACCCATATACATATGTTTCGTTGGGTTTCTCCTAACGTCTTTCACATTCCTCTTAGGCTCCTAATATTTTATACACTCTAGGTGTCTCACTGTGTGTCATTTCTGAGGCTCCCCTGAATCTCCTCCAGCTGCTCCTGAAATTGTACTGTCCCGCAGAATCCTAACGCTCCTGATCCAGCTAATGAAGTGAACTGATGATTTGGAGAAGATGTTTAAAGATGTTCGAGGTCAAGGTTGGAAGGGATCGTGTCGAGAAGGTAGGCCTCCACAAGTTCATAAATAGTTCTTGGCCAGACCGATGTAGGCTAACCGGCTGGTCTGAAAACATATCATAATACTTTCACTGTGCAATGTCACTTAACACCTTACACCTTACAGTAACTGTATTACAGTTGAACACTAGGGTATTTGCTCTTGTGTAAAATGAAAAACTATCTGTTTAAATTTCTATTTAATTTCTGCCAAGCTTCTGACTGGGAGTCATCTTATCAGTCAGTAATTTGGTATATCCACAGGCATTCATGATGCCATCTATAAACGCCATCTTCCCAACACCTTTTGCACGCATGCTGGAGCATATCATCACAAACCCACCTCCACGCTTCAGTGTCGAGACTATGCATTCACTGTGGTAGTCACTGTGGTATGCATTCATGTCTGAGCCAAACAAAATGTTCTTGGTCTCATCTGACCAAAGAATGTGCTGAGGAGTAAGCAAGGGTTTTTTTCTTGGACACTGTGCATAGAGGTTGATGTTATGCAATGTCCTTCGCACTGCCTGAGCTTTCACAGAAACTCCTGTTTCTATTGATAACCACTGTGGCATGTCGGAAGGACTTGCACGTCTGTTTTTCAGAGCTAGATTGTGCACAGAGCACACTTTCCGTGGTATCATTTCAGAAGGATGGCCACTGTGGCTCTGATTAGTGGTCCTAAGGCTCTTTCTATACCTCCAGATTTGCTGCAACTGTGTCAACTGATCCTTAGTTGGCCACAGATCCCCCTGTATCCTATTCCATCTTTGTGAAGCCTCACAATTAGATTATTCGATTCCTCTGGCAGTTCTTTTACACATGGAAGCGTGATGCAGATAGACATGGCCCATAGGTTCAGGTGTTCAGGTCATTTTATACCCATGTCCATGCAATAAGGCTAATGTGAAATCACAGGTGTACTCACTTTTGTTTCAATGATCACAGATTTCCAAACTTTGATGTCAGTGATCACAAGTGTACTCAGTTTTGTTTCAATGATGTTCCACTTTAAGGCCTGTATTATTTCAACATAGTCTGATTTTCATTGTTCATAAGAGGGAACACTCTACTTGTCAGCTTAAAAATAATGCAGTTATTGAAAGGTGATACAATGTTGAATTATTTGGGGTGTACTCATTTCTGCTGTATATTATATATCGTGCAGCAATCAAGGATGTAGTGGTTAATAAAGTTACGGCATATAAATGTTATGAAGTGCTCTAGTCTGAGACGTTAAATACAAAGGATGAGTGTGTGATACTATAACTAAGATAAATAAGAAGTGCAATTCAGAAGGAAGAACAATGTGACAAAATGCTTGTTTATTTCTGATAGTGTTGGAACAAATTGTTATCTTTACAGGAGAATGGAAAAGTCAATGCAAGGGGTGTAGATTTTTGTGGGCACTACATCAATATGCTATTCTTAATGACAAATTCAACTTACACATTACACCGCATATGCGGTTAAATGAGCAAAAACACCTATACACACAAATATCTTTCAGAGTTTTTGGTCTGTGTGCTGTGGCAGACAGTGCTGAGGTACGCAGTTTTCATGTTTCTGCAGCTTGAACAGTGGGGAGGTGGGGGAGCTGTGGGCCTACTTTGGTTCCACCTAGAGTGACACAATCAGATAAAGACAGCCAAGAATGCAACACCACACTTCAGTGGGTCTCAGTTGTTATTAAAAGTGTCCACCCACTTCAGATTTCTCATCTGATTTTAAGGGGAAACACTTGAGCTGTAAGAATGTGCTTTCATGCTGCATGCATGAGCAAAAACATTTCTCTTCTCTGAGGACAAAAAAAAAATATATATATATATCTTTGTGCGTGACCTGTGAAGGGATATCTGCTCCCACCCAGCAGCCTACACAGACCTATGTAGATTTATCCTTTAGTAAAAAGTTACTACCGCATCACTATAGGCAAATAGGTCAAGGCCATGTTTTCACAACTGTTCATGTTAGCATGCATATTAGGTGTGTGAAGATTCTAAAACCAAGGCTGAAGCTGTGATCCAAATGTCCATGACTTCCCTTCCCCCAAACCCAGTACTGTGCCATTGTCGGTGTAGCCGATCATTACATTAATTTGTGAAGTCTGCCACGTTCTTATTGATTTTTTTGGAACAAATTCTTTTGGAAAAAAAATAATCCATCATAAGATATGCACCGGTTTGAAGGTGTGGATCCCATGCTTTCAAAAGAGCAGGGAAAGGCTCAGAGGCCCAAACAGCATTACAAAAAGGTTTTTTAAAAGTTTCAGGCAATTTCCTCCAGAGAGATCTCCACATCTCCAAAACTAGTATACAGTATTTCACAGTCAATCATGTTCTGACTACTAGGTCTAACTCATCACTATAGACCTGAGGTGCTCAGTGTCGGTCCTGGAGATCTACCACCCTGCCCTTCACTTTAACACTAATTTAACAAACCTGATCCTGATAATCAAGGCCTTCGGGAGCATCTAAATGTTAGAGTCAGGTGTGTTTTTTCCCGAAACTCTCCAGGATGTTAGGTCTTTAGGAGCAGTATTTAGCATACCTGTTTTAGGCAGCTTAACTCTAGCCTTACTGTCTGTCGCCCAAAATCTGTATCGATCCAATGTGTCACACCAGTGCATCACAACAGCTGACCTGTTTTGAACTGTTATTCAGCGCCGGCTTGTTTAACAAACAGTATTTCCTCACATTGCACCTGCTTGCTCTAGAACGCGTTCCTCGTTCTGACTCTATTGTGCGCTGTATTGGGCATTGTTGCTGGTCGTTTTTGGCAGCTTGATTAGGGAAAGATTGGGAGGAGCTTCTGTAATCAAGTAACAAAAGAGTGCAAATGTTGGTCCCATGCAAGCATGCACGCAGGGGCACAGTAGAGCAGTGACAGAGTCATGTATAAACCAGCATGGTACCATAGAACTAGCCACTTCTGTGAATGAATATATAATATGATCAGTTTTTTTTTATTTTGATTGTAGATGAAAGGAAAAAGACCCAGCACATGTACAAGTATCACTGAGCCTTCTGGTTACCTCTTGGAGCTGCATTATTCCACAGTAGATTGGAGAGGTAAGTGACTCATTGCAATGACACATTACATGTATCAAGGAAATTTACTAAAGGTACCGGACGATTCCAGGAACATTTAGAATGTTCGGCCAGATAAGAAGATTCTTAATCAGTGCTAGAGATTAGACAGTTCAAAGTTAGACAGCTGGTTTTTCAGAGGTTGTAGGATGTTGGAGTGTCTGTAGTATGTCATCACAGTTTTACATGATCACCAAAACACTGTTTAATAAAGTCTCCTTTACCTACAGTCATTTTCCATATACTTTAGCGGGTCATTACCACAGATCTCACATTACATTTATTGAATTACGGTGCTAAACAAACAGAGAAATGTGTTTTCTACTTGTTCCCTTTTGTTTCCAGCTTATAGTAATTACTCTCATCCTCAAACACACGCATGAACTACATTGGCCTGCACAATTATGCACAATTGATAATTAAGCAGTAATCATTTGCTGATATAAGCATCAACTTTTAGTGTTTCATTGTTTTTGAGAGTTTTAAATAGGTTTTAGTTATTTAGATGAGAAAAAGTTACAGGTCAGAAAATTATTATAGAAATCTGATTTACAAAAGCAACTTGTACCTACTAAGATTGTAAAACACCCAGACATTTAAATCTCCCAGAGATACTGTATATACGACTTTCAAGGCAATTTACTGCACATGCCCATACACCCAAAGATTTCACATGAGATATTCAGAAACGTTTGTTGGTACTTTTTGCTTCGGCTCATGCTGTTTACAATAGTGGAAAGCACCATTATACCAAATCACCACAAATAAAAAACATATTAATCAGCTTATTTTTAAAGAGTGTTTAAATGGGTTAATTCCTTTTTCCACATTCATGGACTGATGATGTGAACTTTATTTGGTCTAAATGTCAAAGTGTTAAAGCAACTGAGAAGAAGAAGTAGTTTCCAAACTAAGAGAGCTACTGATTAAGCGTAGTAAAAGATCAGCAAGGTGATCAGTTTCCTGAAGGTTTTGTGAGTTCTTTCAGCTGAGAAGGATAAGATGAGGATGACACAAGAATCACCAAAAATATTAACAAAGAAAGCAGAGAAAGAAAGAGAGTGGAGAGAGCAAAAAAAGAAAAAAAAAGAAACACCAGGTAGAGCATGATAGATAAAGAAATGAGAGAGCTAGAGAACATGACAAATATGGAAATAAGCAAGAGCAAAACAAAAACTGGAGAGAGAAAAAAACAGAGAGGGCCAAAGAAAAATAGATTATGACACATATAGAAATGAGAAACAGAGAGATACAGAGTGATAGAATTGAGAGAACCCCGGGAGGGGGGTTAAAGAGAGAGATGTCCCATAGTTAATGAGGACTGGAAAACTGACAAGTTCACCCTGTCCTGAGATGAGTCTTTCAATGCCTGGCTTAATCCAGCAATGCCAGTTCCCATTCATTAACTCTGACCACAAACTGTTACCTTGAACAATATAGCATTCACCACAAGGGCCTCCAGAAGCATCCATTCAGACTAATCAAATCAGAGTTCATAGGTCACATGCATTGCAGCTAGCAGTGAAATGCTTTTACCACTGCCTGCTCACCTGAAACAATAATGAATATGAATGGTAATACAAAGACAGTAAGATGGTATAAAGATGTAAAAGTAGGAAACAATGCCATGGACCCAGAAGGACAGTCAATTTCGTACCATGTACACGTGTACTATGTACACATAGTACTACTACTTTCATAGTCTTAACCAAGTCAAGACTAAAGGAGGATATTTACAGTCATTCTAACAACAACCACATTGTCCTTCCACTCAGATATTTATCCCAGCTGAGTACAGCAAAACAGGATACACGCATATGCGTACGTAAACACAAGCCTGAAGCAATATTGATGACAAAAACAATGGCTGCAATCTCATCTTCCACAAGTTGACCCCAAAGCAGCTGACTCACTTCTTCTGTTCATCACTGAGGCTGAGGGTGGGTTCTGAGTTTCTAGCTGTTTACTTACATTCCCACACTAACGCTGTTTACCTCACACCATCCCAGCTCCACGCCTCAGTTACATTTCCACAGTCAACACAGCAACATGCAGGCACACACAAACATGTACACATGTGCAGATATGACGCATAGCAGGAGCATGCATTACAACACACTGAGTAAACCTAACAAAAATTTATTATTCATAGTCGTATGTATAGTAGTATTCATTGTAGTCATAAACAAACCAGCAAAAAAATAAAACCCGCAGGAGATATTTTAACCCTTTACTGCACAGCGTTTTTATATAGCAACAATAGCCATATAAAGGTCAGCTTTTGTCCTCTCCTGTAAGAACCTATAGGCTCTCTTGGAGAACTAGTGTATAATTCAGTGTCCATAGACAACTGAACAAAATATGGCAAGTTACAATGTCGTTCATAAAAAAGATTAGATTTTGTAGATTTTAAATACAATTAAATAAAATCATTGCTGTGCAGCAACAGCTTGTGGCTACTGAACTGCAATATGCACTGTCTGCATCTGTATTTTTTTACATTATTTTTGATCTTCTCAGTCAAAGTGATTACTTTCCTTTCTGTAGTTTTAAAACTGGCTGTGGCTGTTATGCCCCTGTTGTTGTTCATGCTAGTAATATATACAGTGCCCTCCATAATTAAGATGTGTTCTTTAGATGTGTTCTTTAGCTTAAAGATGTGTTCTTTAACTTCTCATAAATTTAGTTTTTTTCAAAATAATATAGGACCACGATGGAAAAAAAGAGTAAAATCCAACCTTTAACTCAAGTGAATTTTAAGGGGGAAATAAAATCCCTGACTAAGAAATAATTATTCTTCATAAAATCACCTGTTCCACAATTATTGGCACCCCTAACAATTCTTAGGAAATAAATTTAATAAAAGTATTTCTGTCACTTCTACAGTAGTTTACGAAGTTGATCAGAGTATGTAGGAACATTTAATTAGTAATTCACAACTTCCTGTTTCCCTGGGGTATAAATATGATGTGACACAGAGGCCATTTCTCTTCAACATGGGAAAGACAAAGGAACATACCATTCAAGTAAGGCAGATGTGTGTTGACCTTCACAAGTCAGGCAATGGCTACAAGAAAATAGCCACTCGCCTACACCTGTCCATATCTACTGTCAGAGGAATTATTAAGAAGTTTAAAACAACTGGACGAGGACGCAAGTTTATTTTGCCACCACGCACAGTGAGGAGGATGATAAGAGAAATAAAAAGTTCTCCAAAGCTCACTGTTACAGAATTGCAACAAATGGTAGCTTCTTGGGGTCACAAAGTCTCCAAAACAACCATCAGGCGCTATCTACATGCCAACAAGCTGTTTGGGAGGCATGCACGGAAAAACCTTTTCTCACTCACAATCATAAACGCAAACGTTTGGAGTTTGCTAAGCGGTACTGGGACTGTAACTAGGGCCGTGTGCTTTGGTCAGATGAAACAAAGATAGAGCTTTTTGGCAACAAATGCTCTAAGTGGGTCTGGCGTAACACAAGAGCTGAGTATGCAGAAAAGCACCTCATGCCCACTGTGAAATACGGGGGAGGATCAGTGATGCTGTGGGCCTGTTTCTCTTCCAAAGGCCCTGGGAACCTTGTTAGGGTGCATGGCATCATGAATGCTCTGAAATACCAGGACATTTTAAAACAAAATCTGGTGGCTTCTGCCCGAAAGCTGAAGATGGGTCGTCACTGGGTCTTTCAGCAAGATAATGACCCTAAACATATGGCCAAATCTACACAGACATGGTTCACTACACACAGAATCAAGCTCCTCCCATGGCCATCTCAATCCCCAGACCTCAACCCCATTGAAAACCTGTGGGGTGAGCTGAAGAGGAGAGTGCAGAGGAGAGGATCCAGGTCGCTGGATGATTTAGAGAGAATGTGCAAAGAGGAATGGTCAAAGATCCATCTTTCTGCATTCTCCCATCTTGTGAAACATTATAGGGGAAGATTAGGTGCTGTTTTGTTGGCAAAAGGGGATTGTACAAAGTATTAACATCAGGGGTGCTAATAATTGTGGCACACATGATTTGATGTTAAACAATTATTTCTTAATGTGGGATTTTTTTCCTACTGAATAAATTCACTTAAGTTAAAGGTTGGATTTTACTCTTTTTTTCCATCGTGGTCCTGAAAAAAACTCAACTTATGAGAAGCTAAAGAACACATCTTAACCAGGGGTGCCAATAATTATGGAGGGCGCTGTATATACATATATATATATATATATATATATATATATATATATATATATGTTTTTTTGTGTGTGTAGCTGAAAATGTAGCCTATTCTGTTTCTTTTGTCTAATCAACAGTTAAGCTGTAAGTTTAGAAATTGTGCGCTATAATATAACAGTAGTTAAGAACATGCAATAACTTATTTTGACACATTTTTAAAATGTCATTTGGTCAGGATGTTCCAAAGTCATAAACGGTATGTGCATTTCGTCATTCAAAGTTTTATTTATGCAATTCTTTCAATAAAAAAACTTGAACAGCATATCATATACATAAAGCAGTGTGGTACAGCATGAGATGTTAAATGACATGACAGCCTTACAATCTTTGTGTGAGGTTCTGATCATTGTGTGTGGTCAGATTTATTACTATATTTTGAAACTGTGTAATGTGTGAAAATCCATCTGAGATGTGCAGGAAGGAGAACACAGACTGATCTCTCAGACTATGTAACTATTACTCTTGCCCACACTTACCAGTGACCTTCTAGCTTTACCACTCTATTCCTGTGTGATACTGCATTCTGCATTTCATCAGGATTTGCAAGAACTGGTTTATGTATTATGTAGAAAATGACGTTTGATTTATTGTCTTATTTACTGAGAGCGAGCATAATTTCAGTGGTAAGTGTGAAAAAGAAAGTTGTCCAAATTGCAACAATCCTGCCAAGACTTTTATAGTTGCTGACAAGACTGGATTTTTTGTGGTACAGTACAGGCTGATTAAAAGCCCAGATTAAACCTCGTCCTAGACTAAATAAACGGTATATAATGGAGCCCTCTTACTAAACAATCATTTCAAGATTCGGGGACTCCAGAAGACCTTCTCTGCAGACAGTGTGCAGAGAAGCAAGCGTGAGGGAAAGACCAGTACTGTATGAAGAACATAAACTCCTTCAGCTGGATTTAATCAAGCGTAGCTCTAAAAAGCAAGACAAGAGTCTTTTGTCACTTATGTCTGTTTAGGGTAAACGCAACTTCAAACAGTGGAGATTTAGCAGCAGACAGCGTTTTTGGGGAGGTCTCTCTGTGGTTGGGCTTTCCGCATTGTTGTGGTTTGAAGAGAGCCATGGTGACTTCACCATGTTGTTGTCTTTACGCATAAAAAGCTCCTTGCAGTCTTTAGGAATGGAGTCAGATCAGCACAGGACATTAAGGTAGAATAAATGCCATTAATAAAGGAGTGTTCTGCACGGTCAGTTTTGTGCGTTGAAAGTAAAGGCAGAATCAGAAATGTAGGGAAATTGCTCACAGAATGTGATGATTGCAGTCAATTACAGTTAGTGGTGCAGGCTCCTCAAACATCACTGAACAACTCTCGACGTGGTTACTGAGTCCTGGAGCCGTTTAAATCAGGGAAAGCCCTTTTGCTCTCTGAGTGGTTCTTAAGGGTACTTTGTGGTTTTTAGGGTTCTGACGTTTCTTCCTTTTTTCATGAAAGCACAGCAATAAAGTACAATTAAGCGCAGCTTGAGTTCTGAGATCTATAAGGTTATAGGCATTCTTTAGATGTTCGACCGTCCGAACACTTTTCCCAGGTTGTTCTTTTTTCTGTCACATGCAGTTCTGTCCCTGTAAAGAGTGCAGTGTTAAAATCAGAGAGCACTTTTATTTCATTTCCAGTCAAAATGATCATTAACATCAGCTTTCATTACCTTTAGACATCTGCAGAAGTATTTTTCCACACCTACAAAGTTTCTCATGATTTAGGTAATCATTAATCCCAATTTAAAGTCCACCTTACTTTTAAGTTGCAACTTTCCTTTTTTTCCCTTTAATTGTGTTTTTTAGAGAGGCCTTCCTAACAGCTATGCATTCTTTCAGACTCAGGTTTGAGTTGTCTTCTCACAACGTAAAGATAGATAGAAACATCTGTGGATTACTTCAGATCTGAAGAGTGGAGCCTGATTTTCTTCACTCTCTCTCTTTTTGTCAAAGATGAAAGCTATAAGTACTGTTGTTAAGGTCTTCCCCGGCTCTTAGTGGTGCCATTTGGTCTATAACCCATTTTGAAAAGTTCTGTATTTTCATTTTTTTTCTTTTTACGTCCCTCCTTCTTTTGATAGTGGATTATTTTAGATCTTATCTCTTCAGAAGGATCTGCGTTAGCCATTTTAGAAGCACATGGGAGGGAAATCTGAAGCCGGCTAAGGTGAGGCTGGGTATGTGAATGTTGGTGTCTGTTGTGTGTGTGTGTGTGTGTGTGTGGGGGGGGGTGGTGATGTTGCTTGGAGCTTTGGGAGCTTTTACTGAGAGGACACAGCTGCAACTCTTTGCTTAATAACACAAGGACGTAAAGTATCAGGAGAAGAATCGGAAGCCTCTTGTAGCCATTCGGGTTGCCTACTTTTTTTGGATTCTGGAAAAAAAAAATTGGCTGGAAATTACTCTTATTATTAAATGAATAGATGCAGCCAGAAGGAAGTGTTGGGTTGCAATGCTGTTGGGAAGGAAGATAGAGGTTACCAGGAACAATACATGATGATGAATTTAGACTGATATGGGCAATATTTATTAAATGTGTCGGACATCTCAGTTGGAGTTGTCCAGGTTTCTAATGGTGTCCTGTGATAATCCATCCCATACAGTTTGAATTTGCTCTTACAGTTCCTGCAGATTTTATGGTAGGAGTGGAGTGCTGAGGGCATATCCAAAAGGATTACAGCCATTTTTAATTGGGGCTATTTTTTGATTTGATGTTATTCATATATACCAGATAAAATCTGAAACATAGTGAAACTACAGCAATGCAGATTAAACCTCAATTTTTCTGAGGTTGGGGGGAAATATCCCTGACTAAGAAATCATTATTTTTCATGAAATCACTTGTTCCACAATTATTGGCACCCCTAACAATTTCTAGAAAATAAATGTAATTGAAGCATTTCTGTCATTTCTACTGTAGTTTATAAAGATCAGAGTATCTAGAAACCTTTAATTCTGTTTCCTTTAGGGTATAAATATGACGTGACACAGAGGCCTATTTCTCTAATCCAATATTTCTCTAAGCAACATGGGAAGGACAAGAGAACACACCATTCAAGTAAGGCAGATGTGCGTCAACCTTAATAAGTCAGGCAATGGCTACAAGACAAGGTTATCTTGCCTCCACACGCAGTGAGGAGGAAGGAAAGAGAATTACAGAGCTCTCCAAAGCTCACTGTTAGAGAATAGCACCAAAGAGGAGCATCTTGGGGTCACAAAGTCAAAAGGTCACACATGCCAACAAGCTGTTTAAGAGGCATGCACAGAAAAGGCATTTTCTCACTTACAGTCTTAAACGTAAACGTCTGGAGTTTGCTAAGCGGTACTGGGACTTCAACTGGGACCATGTGCTTTGGTCTGGCAACAAACACTCTAAGTGGGTCAGACGTAACAAAAAAGATGAGTATACAGAAAATCACCTCATTCCTACTGTGAAGCATCGGGGAGGATCCCTGATGCTGTGGCCTGTTCTTCTTCCAAAGGCCCTGGGAACCTTGTTGGGGTGTATGGCATCATGAACTCTTTGAAATACCAGGACATTTTGAACCAAAATCTGGTGGCCTCAGCCGGTAAGCTGAAGATGGGTCGTCACTGGATCTTTCAGCAAGAGGATGACCCCTAAACATGTGACCACAATAAGGGTTCCCCAGACACAAAATCAATCTCCTTCCATGGCCATCCCAGTCCCCAGACCTAATTGAAAACCTGTGGGGTGAGCAGAAGAGGAGAGTGTATAGGAGAGGACCCAGGACAATTTAGAGAGATGCAAAGAGGTATTCTCCCAACTTGGAAAATGAAGAAGATTAGTTGCTGTCTTTTTGGCAAAAGGGGATTAGGTACAAAGTATTAACATCAGGGGTGCCAATAATTGTGGTTATGATTTCATGTAAAATACTAAATTTTTTAATGTGGATTTTGGAGATTTTTTCCCCACTGAATAAATGCACTTGAATTAAAGGTTGGATTTTTTTCTTTTTTTGCATTGTTGACCTCTATTGATAAATAAATAAAAAAGTATTACAAGCCTAAGAACACATCTTAAAGCTGGCTGCCAGTAATTGTGGTAATTGCCAGTAAAACGCTGTATACAGGTGATTTTCTCAAACCATAAAAGCAAAGCTATGAATATGCCATGTGGCCAAACACTGTATGCAACAAAACCTATAGGCAGAAAGCTACATGAAAAGAGAATTACAACACAGAATAGATCTGTCACTCCTTTCATGGAACACAGGGACGTATTGTGCTTTGGAATCTGGAGCAGCTTCGCTCACTGACCCACACTTTCACACCCATTCACCAGCTCCTTTGATTATCCCTGCCAGGAGCCCCCCAACATAAAGTATGTGACTTCCCTGATATTTCTCTTTTGATTCTTTTTTTTCATATTGCTAAAGGTGGGCCGACTGATTCATGTAGACAGAGGGGCGATGGCAGTGATCCACTTGTTGGCAGTGGCTGTGTGGGGATTGGTTGCTGTCCAGGCTGACCAGCTGAAGCATGCCCGCACTCCTCTACTGTCACACCGGCCGTTTCTAGTAGTTTGGAATGCACCTACTGAATTTTGCCGTCTACGATATAAGGTACAAAACAAAATTCCACAAACAAAAGATTAACTTTTTTGTGGCAAAAATGTAAATGATTTTGCTTTCTTAAGTGCTTTTGTTTAAAAAAACATGGTGTGATATTCTATCAAATGCTTTCTAACCAGTGATGTAACTAAACTAAAATTAGCTAGATTATGGGTTAACAAACTGTCGCTACAGTTGCTGCTATGGATGTCAGAAGCATTGGCAAAATTGACAGTAATACTGACCTGTTGGTTCTGTACAATCAAAGATTTTATCCGCCTGTCCAGCAGAAACAAAGCAACCCTCAAATTCTCTTTCAACTCTCCATAATGCTGAAGTCGGCTTCTTTTCAAAGATCCAGTTCCATCTTAAATTGTGCCGCAATGCCCTTGTGGTGCCTTGGCTTCTTATTCAAGCTTTTCTTTTTCCATCTTAGTTGCATTCCGGCTCCTCAGGCCAGAGTAACAGTCAGCCTGCTTCACAGATGGATTGACAAATAAACGATAAAAGGGCTAAATTTGATGGCTTGTAGTTCTGAGATTTTATTTTTGTTTTCAGCCGCTGCCAGTTGTGCTACAACAAGCTAGTGCATTGTAAGATTAGAGACTATTCCTTAATAATTAGCCTGTACACATTTAAACAGCATGTTTACAGGAGAAAGGGAGGTGAATATGTGATAATATACTGCAAGAAAATGTTTAATTAGTGAAAAAGATACCGCTACTAGTGTTATGACTTATGGGCAAATTCAAACGAGAAACTTGTCTGGTCTAAAAGCTTCTTTTTGAATATGTGCTCCAAGTCATCCCTCTGTTTCTCTGTCATCTCTACCTCTTGAGCCAGTGTGTCGAGCTCAGAACATCACCTCCTCACGCTTTACCCCACGTTCTGTGCGCGAATATAAACTCCTGTTGCTCATTGGCTGGAAGAATGTTGAGTGTTTTCCAGCGTGCTCATTAAAAGAACAGCTAGCGAGCTGTAAGGGCATAGTCCCTGAACTCTAGCTGTAATTGTGTAATTTTCAGTGGTGAACTGTAACAATTGAACTGGATAGGCCCCCAGTTTGGCCATGAATGCCAAACATTACATGAATAGAGTGAAAATCACTAATGAAAATGCAAATTTCTGTAGAATCCCAGAAGTCCACTTAGGAGGTTTTTAGCGGTCTGTTAACAACTTACTGAAATGCATTGGTCGTGCTGCTGCTGGCATTTCCCCCAGTGATGTGTGTACAACTTGCAGAAGGCCTAGAGGGATGTGTACCACGTGTGTACCATGTGTACCCTCCTTCATTAATCAAACCACGATTTCTGAATTCCAGTGTTCCAGTTTACTGGTTTATAGTTATTATGCCTTTAGCTTAGCTCCTGATGTTCAGATCAACTTGGTTGTACCTACCTTGATACCACAGCGAAAAGAAATCCTGATGAAAAATTAGTTTCAGGAATGTAACCCTCTGATTTCTTTTGTCTCCCTTGAAAGGTGGACCTTGACTTGAGTGTCTTTGACATTGTTGCTAACCACAATGAAACACTGAGTGGCCCAAACGTCACTATCTTCTACCATAGTCACCTGGGCTACTACCCTTACTACACTAGCTCTGGAGTTCCTGTCAATGGAGGCCTGCCCCAGAACCAGAGCCTCAGCAAGCATCTTAATAAAGCTAGAGCTGATATTGACAAGCTCATCCCATTCAAAGACTTCCGTGGTCTTGGTGTCATCGACTGGGAAAACTGGCGTCCTCAGTGGGTTCGCAACTGGGGCTCCAAGGACATCTACCGAAACAAGTCCAAGGAGCTAATAAAGAAGACCCATCCAGGCTGGCCACAAAGTAAAGTGGAGAACGAAGCTAAGGAGACCTTTGAGAAAGCTGGACAGGCTTTCATGAACCTAACTCTTCTGCTGGCTGAGAGTCGCCGGCCACATGGTCTGTGGGGCTTTTATCTGTTTCCAGACTGTTACAACTACGGCTACAAGCAGCATCCACATCGCTACACAGGAGAGTGCCCCAATGTGGAGCATGTGCGTAATGACCATCTCATGTGGCTTTGGAAGGAAAGCACAGCACTTTATCCATCCATATACCTAGACTACGAGCTGAAGTCTTCATCCAACACTGTTAAGTTTGTACACTACCGAGTGAAGGAGGCCATGCGGATTGCCTCGATAGCAAGGAACGACTTCACACTGCCTGTGTTTGTGTACTCCAGGCCTTTTTATGCCTACACTTTTACTGTGCTGTCTGAGGTGAGAGAGTTACAGAACGTAAAGACACAATTTGATTTCCAACAAAAGAGTAGTGTTAAATTGGGGAAGTAGAGTAGCTTAATCCCCACTGGGAAACCATGACTGTCAGAGCTAGGTCAAAAACATCTCTGTGCTACTTATATAGAACTTTCTCATGCTTAAAGACGCTGTACAATCAAATGTTGTACAAAAGAAACAAAATACACAATTAACAGTCCATAAATTACCATACAACTCACACACACTCTCCACAGTTCCCACAGCTTGCTGGGGGATTCCCTAGACCACGGAATAGAGTCACTTAGCCAGTCTGGAAAGAGTCTTTACTGCGGAGAAGATCTCACTCCTCAACAGTATGTCACTCCAGCAGTCAGCCTGGGAAACCCTGGACGCCAGAAATGTCCTTATCCACAAAGGGGCAGCGAATCCAGTTTAGACAGCATCATAGCTGCAATGCAAAGTCACCCAAGCATCTGGTCCATGGAGCCAAGTAACTGCTAACCAAAAAGGCCTTGTAGCCCCAGCAAGGCACTGCTCATGCGTGCAGCCAAAAAACATCAGTCCAGGTAGCACCACAGCTGTGTTGCAGCATAGCCACATAGCTACAGTGCATCAGAATTCAAGTGACTAGTCCAGGCTGAATCATGATGTGATGTAGCACTGCGCGAACAACCGGTTTGCGGTTTGATACAGGTGGAAACAACCTTAAGTGCAGTTGTTATGATGGTAAACATCAAAACAGACGGCAGAGAAATATCAAGACAAACAAAAACAATACACAAGCGTATGTCACGATCCAGACAGATCCATAACAAGTACTGATTCACTTGGACATTTTTGTTTGTTCTAGTTTAAATGGGACATTTGAAATTTATATTCAAGCTTTTCTCTTTCCATCTTAGTTGCATTCCGGCTCCTCAGGCCAGAGTAACAGTCAGCCTGATTCACAGATGGACTGACATATAAATAATAAAAGGGCTAAATTTGATGGTTTGTAGTTCTGAGATTTTACTGATTCGCTTGGACATTTTTGTTTGTTCTAGTTTAAAAGGGAGATTTGAAATTTATAAAGACCATCCATGAGTTATTTAAAGTGTGTGCAAGAGGCATATTCATATATAGTCACTGCAAAATCCCATCGCTCCAAAATATCTTTACAGGAGAATAATTGGAACAACATTTTTTTCAAAGTAAATTTGAAGCATTTCAATTGGTCCATGTATCATGAGTTCCCTGAAGCTGCCACTGTTTTCTTTTGGTAAAAATGGAGTGAAACACATTGGGCTGTCTGTCATTCATACTTCCAGATAATGACAAGTAAATACAGATTTTGTCACAAACATAAAGGCTAAAATAATGAAAACTGACATAGCTTCTACATGTGTAGTAGTAAACGTAAAATGGTTAGGACAGAACGCATCCCTCACCTGTTTTACCTAAGTACGTCTAACTAAGTGTAAGTCGTTTCTTATACACCTCCTCTCAAAATCAATAATTTCCTTACTATAATCCTTTAAGCATTTATTTTATTGGTTTAACTAAATAACTTGTAATTGCATACACTGCATATGTACTGTTTCATTTCTGCTGTCTAGAGTAAGAACCATTGTAGCCATCCTTACTCCTACAGAGCATATGGAAACCATCAAATGCACAGGTTGTTTTAATCATTGGTCTGGTATGTGATTGAAAAAGTCTTTCACTCCTGAAGGTCTTTAGTGCCTGAGATATGGTAAAACACTCATGTGTCATGAAATTATGAACGGAATGTGCCAGATCAGGGCTGGTACAGGAACAATAATATTTTCTGTTTGATTGGACTTTCCACAGTTATACATCCTGATGAACATGTAGGTAATGTGGGAATTGTACACAGTCACAGCCAAAGTTACTTTCATATGTTCTTTTTGATGGTGTGTTTCACTTCTAGAGCTGGGAATAACGCTTCAGTAATTGATTATGATGCTTTATAGACCAGCAGCAGTCACCAAAAGTGCAAAAAGAGGAAAACGTCCAGCAAATCAAACTGTGCCAATTGGTCTTTGAAGTAGTACAGTTTTAAACCACACTATAAACAGGTTCACAAACACTAATGTTTCTTACTGCTGCAATAGTAATTATGTGCTGTTGTATTAAACTGATTGAATTGTTTTCAGAGTGACCTGGTCCACACCATTGGAGAGAGCGCAGCACTGGGAGCAGCTGGAGTGGTCCTGTGGGGTTCATCAGAGTACTCCAGATCTCAGGTAGATGTCCATGGAACAGATGTAGTGGTCCTAACATGTTACGTGTCACCAAAATCAATTTATAGACATGGATTATAGACATGACAACCCCTGGTTACTACCACTACCACTGTATAGACATCAGAGTTACTTAAGGTCTGATAATCTGTTTAATGTTACCTTATAAGTAATGCTAACCTTATCCTTATCCTAATGCTAATATCCTTAATAGGCCATGATTATGATCAACTTAGGCTGCAGTTAAGGTTGTTGTTACAGACTGTGGGATTTAAGGTTCCTATTCACCCACTTGGCTTCCAAATTTTCTGTTTCATCTGTTGCATAACAGTATTTGGAAGCAGATGCAGGATTTGTATTTATAGAAGGACAGTGTTTAAGAGTCACAGGCACCAAACTCTTATTATTCAACTGACAATGTAAATACAGTTTTGGATTCTATGGAAAGTTTATTCAGTTTAAAGTAATTAATTTGCACTAAAAACAAGAGGCAGAATTTGTGACTACATGACTACATTATTTTTTTTAATCTGAGGGGATGTTGAGGAAGTTGTGGTTTTATTTAACAAGTTAAATGGAAAAAAGCACTTGATCTCAGCTAAGGTTACAATCTGAAGTTAAAGCAAAATGCCTTACAGCAGCGAAATTAGCATTGGACTTTACTTAGTATACACTCTACTAATCAGTTGATTATCAACAGTTTAGGATTTGGGTTTTAGGTCAGAGCTAGGTTTAGCAGAATCTGTTTAATTGCAATTAAAAAACATGTAATTAAAGGTTGTCTTGAAAACAAAGTAAGCTTCTACAAAGCATCTACAGTTATGGTGATTTTGTAAAGTGCATTGTATAATATTTAATTTTGTATCTATTTACAGATGACAAATCACTTTTACTGTATACTGTCACTGTCAGGACAAATCTCTGTTTTTGTTATTTTTCAGTTTTTTACATATATTGAAATTGCTGCTCTCTTTACTTTGTCTTAGAATTCCGCTAGGGATGGACTGACAGAAATGGAATAAATCATTTTCTTGATTAGCTTCCATTAAAATTTTACCTTTTTTTTTTACCTCTGCTTTTGTTCTGGCAGTGAAGATATGTTTCTTTTGTCCATGCATTGTTGGAATTCACCAACTGCAAAATCTCGGCAATGTGGTTACTCAACCTAAAATAGCACAACTCCAGGCATGTTAGTGTGATGATGATGTAAGGATTCCTCGCCAGCTGGAGATTTATGTATGACAGTGATGTGATACTGCCAAGATACGTGCTCATTATGTGGATTCATTCATTTCCTGTTTACAGAAAGCATAAGGGTGAGAATACATTGACTGTCTTATGGAAATGTTTCCCATGTTCATAACATCCTTAGGGTTTAAGGGGTTGTGTTTTCCCTTCTCATGCACGAACAGCATAGTGAATCTTTTTACCTTGAGCTTAGGCCTTCTACTAAAGAAAGAAGATGTGGTCCTGAGTCCTTCAGCCATGTTCTTTCACAGTGTACCAGGTAACTCCAATCCAATAAGCACAAGTGAAACTAGTCTATTTACATTTACTGTTAAATGTCGTTGCAGAGAAACTGTCTGACAGTGAAAAGATACATTGATGGGCCGCTTGGCCATTACGTCATCAATGTTACCTCTGCAGCCAAGCTGTGCAGCAAGGCCCTGTGCAAGAAGAATGGTAAATGTGTACGCAAGAGCCTGGACTCTGGAGCCTACCTGCACCTGAACCCACGCTTCTTTAACATTCAGCTTAATCGAGGAACCACTGGTCCACGCTTCAAAGTGAGTGGACACCTTAGCCACCATGACATTCTAGACATGAAGCACAAGTTCACCTGCCAGTGTTACCAGGGCTGGACAGGTATCTACTGTGAGATTCCGCAGATGGCAAACCTGCTGCCTCCCAGACTAAAAGACAGTTTCCTGCTGGAGCTGCTGCTTGTGTTGTCTCTTCATTTTTCTTGTCTGTCTGTCATTGTACTTCTGGGGTTCTGTCTCATCATTAAGTGTCTTATCCTATAAAGAGTGCTGGGGAAGAGAAAAACTCAGATCTGACATGTGGAAATACTGTGTCGTATAGAACTGTCATATTCATGTCAGTAGTTATTAAAAATGCAAAAACATTGCGATTTAAAGTGTTGCCTTTTAATGACATCTGTAAAAAAAAAACACAGTTTGTGGGATTCTGAACTGTTTCTGCAGACACTGCAAGAGTGCAGCAAAGTTGGTAGACCAAGATAACTTTTGGTCTTGGTTAGGGCTCCAAACTGCTATCTATCTTTTTTACAACACACTAAAAGATTTTGAAGTCTGAGAAAATTCCTCTTCATTTTATATCCTCTTCAGTTATGTGTTTATCTGCTGACCAACACATACATCTACAACAGTTTATCACACTCAAGATACTTTTAACAAGAGATCATAGCATGCTCCAAACAAAAAGTGCGCTACAATCTAGCCTATTGTTGAGTCCATGGAGGCACTGATAGACATTCTGTGTCTGTGGGACGGGCTGTAGTCAAGACCATTTTTGTGAAGACCAAAACTTAATCTGAAGGGGGCTAAAACCAAGTCAAGATTGAGTCCAAATGCCAGCGAGACCAGGTCAAGACTTGGGTTAGTCTTAACCAAGTATTAACTAGTCTTAACTAGTATTTATGTCCAGCACAAATTACAGCAAAAACAAAATTGTAAAGCTGATTAATAAGAATATGCCTCCTATTCCACTTACAAACCATTTAACACTTACTTTAAATAACTGCCCCCGATACCCACTCTGAATGAATCCAGTTTCATAATAAAATGTAGAGAAATATGTCCATGAAAGTAAAAAGAGTGGAGGGGAAAAAGTGCCACATTAAAGTGTAATGGACAATAAAATAGATTAACTTGATTTGGGGTGAGACTCTCCCTCCCAAATCACCCATTGGGTTTTATGGGGACGTGCCCAGGGACCAAAGTGCTTAAGAGGGTTCCTATGAGCAATTATTACAAACTTTAAACAGCCATTTTGAGTAATATTTAAAGGATGTGCTGATGTGGTCCCTATGAAAGCAAGCCCTATGAGAGTTCAACATGAGACACCCTTTTTCAAAGCCAAATCTAAAACACTGCATCATCCTTGTCTGCAGTGATCTGTGAAGTGTCATCAGAGATAAGATACAGTTATACTTACAGATATAAAACTATGTTTTAACTAGAATGCTTAATTCTCTGGGTTCTTAAGTTTTCTTGCTTTTTTATGTACATTTCTGTCCCGTTAGGATGTACATCACCTTCACTGTGGTTATTGTGCACATACAGAGCAGACATAGGGAGGTGTTGTATTGGTTATTGGGGGTGTGTGAAACTGTGTCTTCATTAATATGTAGGTAATCACACTATGGCTCTGTCTTGACTGGAAAACTGCACTGGAGAAGTATATAGTGGAGATGTGTCCAACACGGCGGTTGGTGTGCTGCCATCATGGGTTCTGCATTGGCCTTGTGTTACCTGCTTTGATCTTAGAAAACAAAATACTGACCACCTACAAAAAGTTGGCCATGTAGGGGCCCACTGAACATTTGTGTGCAGGGGGATGATCCAAGCCCACAGTTTAGATGTTATTGTTCACTGTGTTTAACCACATTTAATAGTTTGTTGAAGATTACAAAGACTTGAAAGAAATTATTTTGAAAATGATTTAGCTTAGCTCTGTTTGCTGCTGAGATGTGCTAAGTCTCTTGAAGCTCTGCTGTGGTTTGCATTGATTTGGTGTCTAATCATCTATCCTAGTCCTAATCTAACTTTCCTTGGTTTTGAGTGTTCTGTTGTCCTACCATGGCACATATTTATGAGTATTTGTTTATGAGTACATATAATTGTAGGTACAAACCGGATTCCAAAAAAGTTGGGACACTAAACAAATTGTGAATAAAAACTGAATGATGTGCAATGATGTGGAGGTGCCAACATCTAATATTTTATTCAGAATAGAACACAAATCACAGATCAAAAGTTTAAACTGAGAGAATGTATCATTTTAAGGGAAAAATATGTTGTTTCAAAATTTCATGGCGTCAATAAATCCCAAAAAAGTTGGGACAAGTAGCAATAAGTGGATGGAAAAAGGAAATTGAGCATATAACGAACAGCTGGAAGACCAATTAACACTAATTAGGTCAATTGACATCATGATTGACAACATGATTGGGTATAAAAAGAGCTTCTCAGAGTGTCAGTGTCTCTCTGAAGCCAAGATGGTAAGAGGATCACCAATTCCACCATTGTTGCGCAGAAAGATAGTGCAGCAATACCAGAATGGTGTTACCCAGCGTAAAATAGCAAAGACTTTTAAGTTATTATCATCAACCGTGCATAACATCATCAAAAGATTCAGAGAATCTGGAACAATCGCTGTGCGTAAGGGTCAAGGCCGTAAAACTCAACTGGATGCTCGTGATCTTCGGGCCCTTAAACGTCACTGCACCTCAAACAGGAAAGCCACTGTCAAGGAAATAACAGAATGGGCTCAGGAAAACTTCCAGAAAGCATTGTCAGTGAACACAATCCACTGTGCCATCCGCCGTTGCCAGCTGAAACTCTAAAGTGCAAAGAGGAAACCATTTCTAAGCAAGCTCCACAAGCTCAGACGTTTGCACTGGGTCAGGGGTCTTTTAAAATGGAGTGTGGCAAAATGGAAGACTGTTCTGTGGTCAGATGAGTCACGATTTGAAGTTCTTTATGGAACACTGGGACGCCATATCATCTGGACCAGAGAGGACAAGGATAACCCAAGTTGTTATCAACGCTCCGTTCAGAAGCCTGCATCACTGATGGTATGGGGTTGCATGAGTGCTTGTGGCATGTGCAGCTTGCATGTCTGGAAAGGCACCATTAATGCAGAGAACTATGTTCAGGTTCTAGAACAACATATGCTCCCATCTAGACGTCATCTCTTTCAGGGAAGACCCTGCATTTTTCAACAAGATAATGCCAGACCACATTCTGCAGCAATCACAACATCATGGCTACGTAGGAGAAGGATCCGGGTACTGAGATGGCCAGCCTGCAGTCCAGGTCTTTCACCTATAGAGAACATTTGGCGCATCATAAAGAGGAAGGTGCGACAAAGAAGGCCCAAGACGATTGAACAGTTAGAGGCCTGTATTAGACATGAATGGGAGAGCATTCCTATTTCTAAACTTGAGAAACTGGTCTCCTCTGTCCCCAGACGTCTGTTGAGTGTTGTAAGAAGAAGGGGGGATGCCACACAGTGGTAAAAATGGCCTTGTCCCAACTTTTTTGGGATTTGTTGACACCATGAAATTTTGAAACAACATATTTTCCCCTTAAAATGATACATTCTCTCAGTTTAAACTTTTGATCTGTGATTTGTGTTCTATTCTGAATAAAATATTAGATGTTGGCACCGCCACATCATTGCATTTAGTTTTTATTTACAATTTGTTTAGTGTCCCAACTTTTTTGGAATCCAGTTAAAGGATCCTTTAAAAGCCTATATGTCTGCATCAGACCACACATCAGCAGTACTATTACAGCTAGGATATTTTAAAAGCCTGAATTGCTTAAGGGTAAGTGGTAAGCTGAGGCTGTTCTACGTTAACTTTAAAACCACCATGAAATGTGTAACTTCACTGTACTAATGGAATGCACATGCTTGGTAGGACCTGTCAATGGATTTACAATCTATTGTTATGTTTTAGCAGGGTCACTAGACAAAACATACATATCACAGCCCAAAGGTGTAGGAACTGGGTTGTCCCACCCAATATTGGACAGTTGCATTTGTCCTGTCTAAAAATTAGACCATTCACAGAGAGGGAGGTGGGGGACGATAAGGCTTGTGTTGCTGTGCCTGTTCAATCACTAGCTTCACTGTCCTCAGCTTTAGTTCATTGTAGAGTCTGGGCTGAAGTTAGCTTTTACTAGCTTTGGGGTCAGTAACGAGAGCACAACAACGGCTAATTACAGCTATGAAAACGGCTAGGTATAAGATCTTGGGATCGGTTTATAGCTAGCTAATATTGTAGGGTATTAGGTGGGATTTGGTTTGCGAGAGAAACAGATGGAGCTACATTGTCTCCTCTTTCTCAAAGACGAAAGCTTTATAAGCTTTACATTTGATGGTGACGGGTTTGGTGCTCTTCCAGGTCCTGCATGGCTGATAAAAGTCCCAAGTTTAATCATTTAAATAAACTCAAATTTTGGAATGTCTTGTTTTTTTTCCCACTTATTTTCCTCACAGTTTTTTCCTTATGAGAGTGTATTATCTTATATCCAATCTATCTAATCAAAAAGATCCTGAAAAATTGATAATTCATTGTACTTAATTAAATAAATTAAGAGTGATCTATGATGCTTCAGAAAAAGAGTGTAACTGCTCTGAAGATGTGGCTAGTGCCAACTTAAGGTTTCAGATGCTTACAGTTTGGTTCCATTACGTGAGCAGTATGAAACAAAACAGTCAAATCATAACAAGCTTTGTGTTGTGAGTCACGTAGAGTTGCATTACTGAGAAAGCTGACTTTGTTATGTTTACTGACTTTATTAATGTTTCCAGAGTAAAAGATCATCTCACACTGTGATGTATTTGGAGAACAGGGTATTGTATCTTATTAGTAACGCCCTGACTATGAATGTGTAAACTAAACATCAATTTACTGGCACAAAAGATGCTGTGTGGAGCAACTTTTGATGTTTCTGTTTTTGCATAACAGATGTTGCTATTATTTTATGCTATGGGTGGGGGATAAATGTCAGTGTCCTCGCCCAAGAATAAAATAATGCTGTACAGCTTTCCTCAGACATAAACCACAGCCCTGGACTAGATTGGAATATTTATTTGCCTTCTCATCATTTATTGACCCTGGCGTGCTGAAGATTACTGCACATGAAGAATGAAGAAAGGACTTGAAGCCTTCAGGGTCACGCGCACACACTCAGACACACCTCGCAGCTGTTAGTCTGGACCAGAACACCTCCAGAAACACAAACCTGAAACAGGATCCAGAGACCAAGACATTCCTGGAGTTTGGTGGGGTGGGATGCACTTATCCAACACAAGCAGCAGCAGTAGACCCCTTGCCGGGAAATGGAGAGGAAGAACACGCCTTAATGTGGAACAGAGCAAGGGTCACTGGGTCTCTTTACTGAGCTCTCCAGAGGGAAACACATCAAAGAGGGTATAGACTACTTAGTGTGTGGGTGCAGTGGGTTGGTGAGTAGTGACATGTGTTTGTACACGTGTGCATGTGGACTTACCTGTAGGATTAAGCTTCTCAACAGGTTGGTTATAAAGAAAGAGTGAATCATGTTGCACACGTTAAAACAATGCTTAGCTTTTTAGTTAGATGCATCTCTGTTTTGTATACCCAGCTCCAACTTCAACCCCCAAAATCCCCATAACCCCATAACCCATTGTTTGTTCAGTGCAACAGTGGCAGCCAAGACTGTAATTTTCAAGAACAACCATTCTGCAAGACTTCAGCATGAATCAGGATGTTATCAGAGGACAATGGAATGGACAAGAGCAGAATCTCTTTTAACAATACAAACCCATATATATGTATGTGTATTACAACTATTGGGGGGCTGTTAAGGTGCCGTAGTGTGCTCGAAGTTTCAGCTCACCTTTTACTATGAAATATTCCAGTGGTCAGTTCTACTGGCTAATCCACTGTAATTAGGGTAATGCTGCTCATTGCATGATGGGTAGAAAAGAAGAGAAGGAGAGTTCAGGGTGGTGTCCCCTTTGCCCTATCCATCATTTCATACACTAACTAACACTTTACTTTCTCTCACACTCTAACCACTAATAGCAGGTTCTTAAAGGCAAAGCAAGCCACACGTCCATCACTTCACTGCTCATTCAGGTGCAGCATAGGCCATTGTTATAATCGCCATGCTGTGGCCTACAGACAGCACATTTTTTTCTATTTTATATTATATTTATTGTAATGTTCAACATTGCACATACTGTATACTATAAGCTAAATGCGGCATGGCGATTCTACAGTTTACACCCTGTAAAACGTTAGACACATTTAAAGCATGTTCTAGCTTACTGGCCAACTGCAGTTTTTTTAATTGAGTTCTGCTTCTGTAAAAGCACTTAACTTCTATAAGTCAAAGTTCATTTGTTATGGTCCATGGTTAAAAATACAGGCTGAGTGTCCCCATATGTTACTGAAGAACAGTAGAATGTGGATGATTCTGTGTCATCTTAGAGGAGCATCAAGGGAGAAAAGATCATCTTCTGACATTATTTTCCCTCTTGTTATCGGAACTGGAAGGTTGCTGTGCTGGTTTCGCGTGTTTACCTGGTACCCCTTAAAGGTCTTCCAATAGCCTCTAATCTGGCCCTCATATTTCTTTGTCTTTGGAACGGTATTTAGGATGTGTGGTGAGAAAAAAACAAAGCTTACAATAAACATTTTTTCATATACTGATGAAATGATTTAGAGAAGGAAGCTAAACTTAAAATTACTTCAACAAGACAGCTGGGCTACAGTTTTCTACATACCTGCTTTATCTGGAGAATGTTCTGGAATTTAAAATAATACATTAGTATCTCAGAGCTTTCAGCTTGTGTCTTTATATTGAAATTAAAGGTGCATTAGAACAGAAAACTGTATTTACACAGGCATAGTTGAATAAGGAGAGTTCAGCACTTAAATAATGTGAGGTGATGAACTCTTGACTCTGAACTCTTTGTTTGACCCTGAAGAGACTGAAGAGACTAAAGAGAGGAGCAGTTCCACCTTTATTAGTATCACAACCTCAACTACAACCTATAAGTAGCAGCCATGCTGTGTGATTAAATCACTGTTTGCCAGCTGAGGTCAGATCAAGAGCAAGTATAGGCAACATTAGCTAGTACCAAGCCTCACGTACCTTAGTCACTACACTATGACCTAAATTATTTACATCAAGTTTTTTTTCTTTTTCTTGCCCGTGCCTATTTTGACATGTTTCTTCTGTTTGATCATCATGGTACCTTCCTGTAAACCTGCAGATCAGAGCAGAGCAAATCTAATTATTCATAAGCTCATTAAAAAGCTTGTTTTGCACCAGTGGCAAATTATAGCACTGTAAAATAATATCCATCTTCTATGGCTGCTGTAAAGGGCAGGATGAAATAGTACTGAGCACTATTTACATAGATCAGCATTATATAGATTAGAGGAACCTCAAAGTTACCAGCCATTCCAAAACCTAATATCACTACTTGGTAAGGAAACAATACTTTAGATGATCACTAGGACATTACATGTACATAGTAATGCTATAAACATGTCACGAGAGATGCCACATGTCATAAGTTGCAGGCCTGATGCCATGATGAAGTGACTGAGGGTGCAAATCATTTCATATAGGAAAAAGAGTATGTTAAGCTTTTACAAGTTACCAGCAAATAATACATTTATTGCACAGCATGGAATGAATCATGAGTGTCCTCATACAGTTTAGAGAATGGAGGTCTACAAGACACCAAATTATAGCCTAACGTTCCTGAACGATTCTAACCACTGAGAGAAAGAGATGACTAAGGTCAACAGAATAATATCCAGCAGCAGCATCAGAACCATGGAATAAAATGTCTGTATATAAAATAAATATCCTGCCACACACAACGACCCCTGCTTCCGAAATAACAGAGCTGTGTCTCAGGAGTAGGTTTAAATGTCTGTGCAGTGGGGAAAGAAACTGGATCAGATAACAAGCTTCACATATTTGATGTGGAGAATATGGTGGTTCATTACTGTCGGCAAAGCCCCCTTTTGCCTCCTTGTCTGTTCATTCATTCATTCCTTTGTTCATTCATTCATTTGTTCATTCATTCATTCATTCATTCATTCAGTCAGTCATTCATTCATTCGCTGGCGCTGGGTGTGAAGAGCTGTCATATAGAAATTTCCTTTGGTGATATAACAGTGTCAGTTACTCTTACCTTACATCATGACATAATGTCATAAAGCCTGATATCATAGTTGCTAACTGAAGTGCACAGCAAAATTAGAATCTAACAATCAGTCATGACAGTATATAGAATGATTATGAGCCCTAATAAGCCAAGTGTTGAGCCCTAATAATCAGAATGAAACAATCAGTGAATCAAAACATCCTGTACACTCATATAGACAACTAAAAATGATTTTCCTATAATGTCTGCCTTTTCAGAAACTCATTACATGACTCATTGAAAAACAGTTTATTTATAGGTTCAACATGATTTACTGTAATGCCCTTTTTCAAACCCGTTAAACTTTCCGTATGCTTATGGGCCAATTTCAAATCCTTTCACCTAAATAAATAAAGTATATTCATTTGTTTTGGAACAATCCTTGTTTTCATTAAAGAGGTTGTGATCATGTGACAGCATGTTTGGCAGTTTGAGCGGGAAAGTGTAATTCATAGTCAGCAGGTTTGTAACTGTAAAGAAATGCCCCATCTAAACAAGCAAACCAAATACTATACATGATGCTTCAGGCTTCAGAAGAGTTCAAACTAGCACTAAATCGCCATTGAGGGCACATGGCCCTGTGGTTTAATGAAGCAGACCTCCCAGGCAGTATGATGAAATGTGGTTAGAGACAAAAGGGCATGCTTAAGATCCACAAAATAACCTACCAAGATCAACATTATGGGAAAGCTGGCAGTTCTAGCTGTTAGAACAACTCAGGAGAACTTTGATTCCACCATCCTGTGCTGAAAGATTAATGAGGCAGCCAGTGTAGGTGAAGAACTCACACTTTCACTGCAGCTCACACAGTTTCTCACAGTGCACACACGGACCACTGCTAGCGCTAGGCTACATCTTAAAAAGGTCAGGGTGTGTCACACACACACTTGTTGCTAATTGCTGCTTACAGAAGTCTATAGTTGACTTCTGCTAACAGGAAGTCTGTAATTTACGGAGTGACCGAATGAAACATTCATAGGTCCTGAAAAGTGAGAAAACACTCCACAATCATTACACAGTACATTTGACACAACACGTTTCACAGCCTTTAGGTCAGCAGGATAACTAACGTATCATTTTTGTTCACAGGCAAAATGAAAAATGAAAGAAAAGAAAAAAATTGTCAGTGGCATTGGAAAAAAGTTTGTATCGCGTTCGGAATAATGATGTAATACAACTTTTGTCATGTAGTTCATCATTTTTCGGGTGAAAATGGAAATGATATAACCTTTCTATGACTCTGTGGAATCTTGGTGGTCAGGATGAACTGGAGACAAAGAGTGAAAGAGAAAGTGAGAGAGAGGGAAACAGGCTAGGAATGGTGATTACTAAATGGGTGAATGCCACAGTAACGAAGAATCCAGACCACACTTGAATTACTGCAATGTCCTGAGGTTTAAGGGCTGGCGACTCTGCTTGACCAAACCTCACCAAATACTCTAAACATCTCCAGATATCTGCTCCCCCATCCAGCATGCACAAAGAGCCCTGTGTCTTTGCTCTTCTTCAGGCTCTCACGTTATAACCTATATGCTTTTGTAGGTGTAATAGGATATGGCATTTTAGGACTAGAACCAGACTGCAGTACATCTGTAAAGCTGAGTGGTTCTTGGCTTGTTTTTCGGAAAAGCCTAACCTTTATTTTGTGTGAAGGTTCTTTACACTCTATTGCAGAAAGCCATTTATGGTTCTTCATGGGACAAATAGTGGTTTTCTCTGGCAACCCTTTTGGCACCTACAGTACTGTGGCATCATTGATGAAAAGGCTCTGGTGGACCTGAACCTGCAGAACATAAAGAAATGTTTATATGGAACTGTAGGGACCCAGATCATTAAATTCTAATTGCAGAGATGAAGAATTTCAGAGAGAAGGATCTGGCTAGTGGCTCAGTCAGCTTATTCACATGAAAGAACCCCGCAGTTAAGATCAAATCTTAAAGAAAGTCAGGTCCAAATATGCCGGGTGGGTTTTGCAATAACAAGACCATCAAAACAGGAAAGCGAGTGTTTGGACGTATGGCAGTCACACACTGTACCCCAAAGGTGTCTGTCTGCAAAGTCAAGATGTTTTTGAAGGAGTTAATCATTTCCTTCTGAGATTCCAACCAGGGCCCCTGTCCACAGAGTTACGCCTCAAAAATAGATTAGATTTTTTCTCTCGGGGAACAAGAGGTAGAGGAAATCTCCAGCAATGATCCAGAGCTCTGGGCCAACACAACCATCGCACTCCTTCAGCTGTGGGAATGTGGTTTTCTACTAAAGTTCTCCTACCCATGCAGCCTGCCCCCCTCCCCCGACTCCTCCTCGCCCACTCCTCCCATCGGAACAAACGTGTCTCCACACTGGCTGCACGCAGGAGTCTGGAAGGCGACTGCATGGAGGCAAGAGGAGGATTCCAGCAGCTCATGGATTATGCTCTGAGGGCCATGCTAGCTGGATCTGGATGACATTGGCAATAGTGTCCATTTGCCAGAGTAATGGCCTAAAATATGTGACCAAACTGTGGTGTTGGCAGCTTCCTGTTCCCTTAGTGATCAATAAATTAAAGCGTGTTAATGGTACACTCTGTGATTTTACTGCACTGAGGCCTCTAGTATGGAGAAAGTGAAGGAAATGTGAAGGCTAAAATCAGCATTAATGCAACAAAATGTGTTTTGAATCTATTTAATTTATTTACATCAACACTGTAAGCAACAAAACAACATAAAAGAAATACAGTATATTGATTCATGATGAGTTAAGAGTTTCTGGACTAAAGGCCTCCACATGCTGCTGTCCTTTGGACGCCATCAACATCATAAAGATAATGTCTTTGGGAAGGTGTGTGAAATTTGTTACTCATAGGAGGCTTGAGCCTGAGCCTTCAGGAAACTGAACTGAGCTGCAGCAAAACTGTTGTTGTACAGACTTACTGAACCCCTTGATGCCCTGGCCTCACACATGATCCTATACAAGTAGAGCAATATCTTATGCAGGATTTACAACTTCTCATAAATGGTGTATTATGATTATTTAGATCATTATTTGTGTCCTATGATTGCCGTAGCACACAGACCTTCTCTGCAGTTCTGTAAAAGCAGTTTGCAAGGCGCTACAGTTTGGGATGTCAGTGTGAGAGGATTATGGCATGATGTACAGAATGTATGCTATGTATGCTACAGATCATACCTGTGCTGGAAGTTCAAAAGGTTTGGAGTGCACAGTTAGCAGTTAGATAAATAGATAAACGATGTGTTATATTTTGCATTGCAGTGGTGTTAAAATTATATTCCAAGTTTTATAAATTGTCAAATGTGTATACATTAAAACTTTTAGGGTGGGTTTCCGGGACAAGGATTAAGCCTAGTCCTACAACAAATCTCTGTTGGAAATCTCTGCATAATTCATGACGTCTCTGTACGTCTCATGTCCCATAGTGTCCTGGCCTTCCTAAACTAGCAATGTACTGCAGGTTATGGGCATATTGTTTATATCACTGACAAGTTTCGAGGTTAAAGAGACAAGTCTATGAATGTGCCTGTTCAACATTTAGCAATTCTCCTTCAGTTTATGGTCTGAAATTTTTTGGCAGATAAACTAAAAATACTGTTTGTTTTCTGTCCCATCTCATATGTTCTAGTCTTATTTGTTTAAGCATAGACCCCATTCAGCTGGCTAAATGTAGTGAAGGGGGTGGGGCTTGGAAAATGAAGCAATGGGACATTTTACAATTTTACAAATTCTGTGTATTCACAAATACCTGCACTGTTACTCCTAAATGTAGTGTTGGTCCTATATTGTTTTAGCTATTTATTGGGCATAAAAATGATATATAAAGATATTTAGCAATTTATCATGCAACATATAAGATGACATGGTGTTTAATTTATAATAAGGTGAGGCCACACTTTACCATACAAAGGACAAAAAGGACTATACAGAGTGCCCAAATGAATTTACTAACTACTGTATTACTATGTAAACACTACTCATGACTATATTAAGGCTACAAATAACTATAATGAGGCCAGAATTTTGAGAAAGTGAAAAACGACTGCCGGGTCGTCTTAAGGGCTCTGTACTTTTATTTTTTAGTTTTTTTCACTGTAGGAGAACTAGGTAAATCATAGGTTGGAAATTGATATGGATAATGTTTGAATATTGCTGCCTCTTCTGAGCAAACCTGAAAAATCAATGACACCACAGGGTCCCCATGCATGCTCCTTGATGTCTGAGGAAGCTCTGTGCAGGAAAAGAAAGAGCTGTGCAGAATTAACATTAGAGGCAGATAATTGGATAAGACTTGCCATGTGAGTGCCTGTCTGTGTGATCTTACTATGACTACATGCAGCTACAGTCATTCAGTTCCTCTGCAGTCCTGTGTGAATGAGTGCGAGTTAGATTACGAGCATTTGCAGTAGATCTGATATTTGGTACCTCAGAGTACCACCGGATTAATTATAAAGTCATTCTAAACAACACTCCAGCCACGACTGTGGTTAAGACGAGAGGTTCTGAAACCTAAATAATAAATATGCATGAAGCTGTATTGCCACTCAGCAATAACACCTTTGGAAGTATTGTTTTGCTCGGGCTTAATTACATCCTCAAAATACATTTCTGACTAACGTCTAGTCTACTGCCACAATAGACAGTGACTAAGAGGGCAAAACAAGACATGCACAGGCCACAGGGAGAAGTAACTTGAGGAGCAGATAGCCTGCTATACCATCTCTACATAACAAGGACTATGTTTTGCACATTGAAAGCCTGCTGTGAGCTGCAAGCCAGGTGGCTGGAGTACATGTAGGCGCTAACTGCTAATGCTGTCCTGCTAATACTGATTGATGGGGATGAGCTGAGTAAGATGCGGTTACTGTGCATGATTACTTGGGGAAGGATCAAATGCATGCACAAGCACACGCACACACACACACACACATGCACACACACACAGGCACATGTTTTTAGAGCTAATCAGGACGGGGGTCTTATGTGTTATATGTACCAGAACTACTTATTTTTAAACAAAAAAGCCTAATCTTTAACCTCAGTGACCAAACATCTGGAACCTTCCTATATAGCTGCAGCTGTAAAAAAGCACTATTACATAAGCATCACTGATAGGTACCTCTCTCTGGCCTGTTTATGTCAGAGCCTGTCTTGAAAATGTGTGAAAACAAGTACACACACACACACACACACACACACACACACACACACACACACACTTACCCAGTCAATGGGATTTGGACTGGGATCCTTCCTCACTCCTCTCCTCCCTCTCTCCCTCCTCCCTGTGCACTAATCGCAGTGTTGTGGTTCTCTTGCTCAGGCTCAGTGGTTGTTTTCTCCTCCCTCTCAGGAAACTCTCCCTCTCTGTTTCTTTCTCTCATTTTTTTACTCTCTCTCTCTCACTCCCTCTGTATATAAAAGTGCTGGTGGGAGGATTTTGCAGCAGACAGAAAGTATGCTGCCATACTGGGGACACAGAGAGGGGCATGTCACATGTGCCCAGGGGAGTGGCGCTGAAAGGGCCTTGCAGAACCTTCAGGTGAGTACTCTTTCACTGCCTTAAACCTCTGTGTGCTCCATACAAAAGTCTCATGTGGAACTATTGATGTTCAAACTCTTAAATGAGCTACGACACCAGTCAAATAGTTTAGCAGCATGCCTGTTTGAGCTTGCCGTTTCTGACACTGGTACCCTGAGCCAATGCTGCATGAAACATATATCTAAACAGCACAGCTGAAACTTTCCTAGAAGTGAATGTCTAATGCAGCCTGGGGACAGTGTTTAGGAGCAGGCCTGATGAAGGTGCACAGAAGATAACAAGGTATGGAAAGGGAAGGTATTTTTAACTCTAGGAGTGTAGGTTCCAAAGAGTGTAGGTTCCGGCATGATGGAGTTACTGGGTTATTATATGGGGTTTATATGGGGATTATATGGGTCTTCTCATGGTATAAGATGCAGAATTGTGTCATTTCGACATCCACAGGACAGTATAAAAGATGTGACTGGGGTTTAAGTGTCACTAATTGGGGTTTGCAGCTAGACTGATGAGATTAAAGACAAACATTTTAACAGGAAATCAAATAAAAAAGAAATCTAATTAAGCTGTCACAGACATCTGCTTTCCATAGCAGAGTCAAGTTCAATTACACTTAACACGTACAGAGCACTTTAACTGTATAGCTCAGTAAATGTAATGAAGTTGCCTCATCAGAAGGGTTCAAAAATACCAGATGAGATAAAGTTCCAGAGCTTCTGTGGGATAATGGGCATTACGCCCCCATGCTGGGGTTCATGTCTTCTTGTCTTTCTAGATGAACAGGGTCAAGCATCACGATAAACAGCTAAAGGTATCATTAGTAATGCACACTGCATTTAGAGCCAGTTTGAAATCTACAGCCGCCTCAGGAGATTTCTGCTGCCCTCCTAAACAATCGCTATTGGTGAAGCAGTCAAAACAGGATCTAGATTAACATCTGAGGTTGTTAAGAGGTCACACGTTGCCCTTTATAATCTAAGAGGGTGTGCTTCATGCCAGACTGAAACACAACTTCTGATTAACTTCAGAGAAAAGGAATCTGTTTTGGCTCAGCATACAGCTAGCAAAAATGTAGTTTCACAGTTCCTCAGGGACGACTGATGCTCCCTGTATAGTCAAACGTGGAGTTTGGAGGCGCTTGTAAGTGCTTGTGATATCCACAATGTGTCTAGAAAATCTTACTGTTACAGATTATGAAAAGCATCATCAATGACTCATTAAGATGCAAAATGTGTAATTCGGAGTGGCTTGTTGTGAAATACTGTTCTAGAGAACTTGCCGAGTCAGAATTGGCAGTGATGGGAACCAGATGTTGGATTAATTGGATGTAAAAGATTCATCAAAGAAAGTCACTGTATGAAGTGCTTATGAACACCCTATTTGACGCCTAGGACAATGTTTGGAGATCAGTTTATAGACTAAGGCATTGTCAACCAATGTACATGCTGGGCATTGTAGGACCACTCATTTTCCATTAACGGCTTTACATCCCCATGGACGATCCACACCATTACTCTCACCATCTCTGCACTTTGCATCTAGCGTATCTATACTGGCACATATAGACTGACATCTTGTTTGTCCTCTGTCCATATACTGTATATGTTGAGCATATATGCATTTTAATATTCTATCCTATTATCTACCTCAGACTCCCCAAACTGCATATAAAGAAATGTGAACATCTGTATATGTCATAACATGTATTCATAAATGTGCATTACTGTTATATACATCAGTATATTTGGATAACGCAGGTGTTTAGTATTGTGTATATTTATTGTCTAATGTGTATTTTTATCTTTATGTACTGCAAGGTACCAGGCACCTAAGATTTTCACTCACCTTTACAACTGTATAAAATGAGACATTAACAATATATATTATCTGGCATACACACATTCAGAAGACATCTGTATGTTCACTGATCATTTCAGATTGCAGATAATAAGCCTTTGTGTTTATTGTACAAATTGGGACCCCTGGTTTCCATCATCACCACTGTAAGGAAATCTAGGGCAGTGACCTTCTCTGCTATGAACCAAGAGTGTGAGTGCTAAGTAAAACTAATGCCGATGTAGAGCAATATTCAAATCTTGACATTAGCTATGCGGAAATAGTAAGGAAAACTGAATCTTGGCGGATGCCTTATGCACTAAACCACATTTCATAAAATGAGGCTGTTACTTTTTGCCTGTTCAAGCAGACCAGCTGTCTCCTCTTGTGAAAGCAGTAGAGTATCATACTTGTTTGCATTAAGTGCTATGTTTCCATTTGGACCAAGTTGAATGGAGATGATCAGAAATGACTGCATCAGGTCGACTCTGCACAGTCTGTGGTTTCTCTGAAGATGTTGGTTGAAAGTTTTCCATGAAAACCACATTTACCAATAAATGCTAATCTTAATTACTACCAGAGACAGCTGAGGGTTTGAGAAGCTCAAAGACAAATAAATCCCGCCAGCTTCCAAACTGACAGTCTTTGGAGTTCTGTGTCTTCGTGTCTCAGCGACTCTCAAGGTCTCAACTGCCTGCAGTTTTTTTCCCCTTTAGTAACAGTTCTTTCAAAACACACAGACCTGGATTGCTTCCTCTTGTCCTTCCTAGCAGATTGTTATGAAGCTTTCTGGGACTAGTTCAGTAAAATGTTCCGTGCCGCCTTTTCTGTAAATGTTCAGAAGTGATTAAGAATGATGATGTCTGTGGTTTTACTGTACACCATGTCTGCTTGGATGGGAGACACTAGCAGAGACACTAACAGAACCGATATGTACGTTTGACAGCCTGCTCTCTGAAGAACAGATCGCCATATCGCTGAGGCTTGCTGTAAAGTCTGATTATGCAGGAAGTGGTTTAATTCTTCCCCCTCATGGCATGGGCCCGACGCCAGTGCTGAGGAAAAAGGGGCTAGCGCTGTTAGCCAAGCTCTTTCCACTCAATAACGAAACCACCAAGGGGATCTGCAGTTTGCCTGCATTCCTTGCCGTGCCTCATTTTTCAGCCTCTGATTTAGCAGATGACTGGCATTAATAATGTCTGACTACACATGTTATTTTTGCCATGGTTACTACAGACTGACTCCATACTCTGCTGCCCCCAGTAAATCTTCTTGTAAGGGTTCTAGTAAAAAGACATGCAGACACACTTGCTGAGTAATAGACTCATTCCCCTTGTTTGCGAAAGACACCACCTCTATTGTCACAACTGGGTTAACATTTATAGACGGGACAATTTTAGCAAGTTAATATGCAGTGAGCGTTTTACCGAACACATACAGTGGACTGACCTTTCAAGATGAAGCCTCAAACCGTGCCAAAGAACAATGGAATACTTCTGTAAGACTGTAATTCATATTGCAAGCTGTCTTTGCATGTGGTAAATGACTCAAACTGGGCACTGTCGTTTTTTAGTCAGGGCTCTGGCAAGGGCAGCTATGATTGTGGCTATGTGGCGCCGCAGAGTGAGTGTGTGTGGCTGGATGTGGTTATTATTCTGGTGGTCAGCTGAACATGGTTTCAGTGGTGACTGAAATCATCAAGGTACCATCTAAATCACAGACAATCCAGCAGGAGGCACACAAAGCCACACCAGAGCTGAACTTCTTTTTATTGCTGCCCGTGTCCTACAGTTATGACTGAGCTGCCCAAACCATCCTGGATAGTAACTACTGTCCACATGTTTTCCACACAAATGAAGTAAGGACACATGTACACTAGTGGCACAAGTTTTAGATCACTGTTTTAAATGTAGAACAGTTGCAGATAAATGCATGAAATGATTTCATTAAAATGCTATTATGCAATTTCATGTATATCAACTAAGCTGTGATGTTGTATATGTCCAGAATGATGAAGAGACCATTTAAATCTTTCATCTTTCAAAAGTTTTCAATATTAGGACTTTAATTTACAGTGCATAAACGATTCCTCAGTAACTTAGGTGAATTTCAGCCAGACACATCCTCTCTGTGTGGAGTTTGCGTGTTCTCGCTGTGTCTGTGTGGGTTTTCTCTGGTTGCTCTGGTTTCCTCTCACAGTCCCAAGACATGCAGTCAGTTGAATTAGAGATGCTAAATTGACCCCTGGGTGTGAGGGCGTAGGTATGTGTGTTTGTCCTGTGATGGACCTACCGTTTCCTGCCTTCCACCTGAAAGACCTCAGCAACCACCATGACCAAACGAAGTAAGCAGCTCAGATGATGAATGAATCAATGAATGAATTATGTAATTACTCTTTATTATTTTACTTTATTGAATACCCAGGAGAAAAAAGGACACTAAAGTACATTTAAGTATATATAAGAATATACTTCATTGCACTTACTTTAATTAATGTACAGAAAATGTGCTATGTACTAGTATATCAAGTACATAGCACATTTTCTGTACATTAATTAAAGTATGTGCAATGAAGTATATTATCTTAGATGTGTCTCCAAATAGTATAGTTAAGTACTATTAGTTCTATTAAAATATACTTAATAGATTCACTTCAGTATACTTAAGTACGTATTAAATTATATTTCTATCGCATATGCAAATTATATAATTTTATATACTTAGTGTATTTAAGTATACATTGATGGACTACATACGTTAAATGTACTTGCTCACTATACATATACTTAGCACACAAAACAATAATGTGCTTGAAATGTACTTGCTGTATTTTCATATATATATATATATATATATATATATATATATATATATATATATATATATATATATATATGTGTGTGTGTGTGTGTGTGTGTTATTAATTACTACTAAATAAAATAACAATAATTAATCATAACTGATGATACAAAGCCTGCAAACTTATCATCATTTACAATGTTGTTTTTGTTGATAAGCTTTTTAGTATTGACTCAACTCTTCTGACAACTGGGAGAAATCCTTAGTTCAATAGTGAAGATAGTTCTACTAGCTGACTCTGGTTAGTTCTACTAGCTGACTGGGCCACTGACAGGTGTGGTAATTCTTCAGGAAAGTTAAACAAACAAAAAAAAAAAAAAAAATCTACAAACCCTCCACCTGGCTGGTGATAAAGGTAATGTTGAGGAACCCATGGACGTCCCTCACCTATCTCCTCTCTAATCGCTTGCCTATCCTTCCTCATAGGATGATTGACAGTACTCTTTGGTGATTCAGAGAGCAGGATGTCCGGTGTGCCCTGCGGGGCTTCACATCATCAAGCTGTGCCAGTTGCCTATTCCCTTGTACTTGCCTGGCTACTGCTCTTGGTGCATGCTGCCTTTAGCCAGAAACCCGCAAAGCTGCCCCTGGTGGGTCGCAAGCCATTCCTGGCTGCCTGGAATGCGCCGCTGGACATGTGCACCCTCAAATACAATGTAAACGTTAACCTTGACCTCTTCCACATCAGCGGCAGTCCACGTGCTGTCCACACAGGCCAGAATGTTACCATCTTCTATGCTAACCGTCTGGGTTACTACCCCTTCTATACTGAGCAAGGGGTGCCTGTGAATGGAGGTCTACCTCAGAACTGCAGTCTGGAAGCACATCTCAGCAAGGCCAGCCAAGACATTGCGCACTTCCTTCCCTCTGAAGACTTTCATGGCCTGGCGGTCATCGATTGGGAGTACTGGAGGCCACAGTGGAGTCGCAACTGGCATAAGAAGGACATCTACCGACAGCGCTCACGTGAGCTGGTCTCCCAGGCGTACATCAATGTGACAGAGGAACAGATAGAAGAGCTGGCACGTCTGCGCTTTGAAAAGAGCGCCATGTCCTTTATGCAGGAAACACTACAGCTGGGCACACAGACTCGACCCAAAGGCCTCTGGGGCTTCTACCTATATCCAGACTGCCATAATTACAATGTCCACGCACACAACTACAGCGGCTCCTGTCCCATGCAGGAAAGTCTTCGCAACAATGAGCTGTTATGGTTGTGGAACAGCAGCACTGCCCTGTTTCCTGCCCTGGCCATCCGTAAAGGCCACATGGACAGCATTCGCAACCTGCACTTCTCCCAGAACCGAGTACTAGAGTCTCTGAGGCTGGCATCACTGACCTCACTACCTTATGAGCTGCCCACTTATGTGTATACAAGGTTGGGCTACAGAGATGAAGCAATGGCGTTCCTGTCACAGGTAATTACTCATTTCCAGTGTGCTCATAGTTTGCACAATAGGTGCAATGTGAAACACTGTCCTTCACATAAACATTATAAAAGCTACAGTTAGCTACCACTACACAGTCTACTTTACACTGCAGCTAATCAGTGCTAGTGGGTACATTAGCTTATGGGTACATTAGCCAACTTTAGTCAATTTTAAAGGCAGCTTTGACGCTGTTCTTCGTAACTCCAGCCATACAACAAGGTTTTTGTGACTGCGTATAAAACCATGCTTTTATCTTGTGTTTCACAGAAGGACTTGATACACACAATCGGGGAAAGTGCTGCTTTGGGCGCTGCAGGCTTTGTGATCTGGGGGGACCTTAACCTCACATCTTCCAGAGTAAGAGACTGCTCTACAACACAAAATCCAAAATCCAAGCTTTGGACAAAATGCTTAAAAACCTAAAAATAATGAGAGTTTCAGATCAGATCAAGGTCTGCTGAGGTGGGAAATACTGCAGTACAATAAATGTGTAAGATGTTCATGTAGATTTTCTTGAGGTCACTGTTAACTTGTAACAGACTTTTTCCTTATAGGAATGTCCTTATTAGCCCTAAAGTCTGCCCACCCGGCAGCCATCACACAAGACTAGACTTGTATTTTTATTGATGAGGAGAGAGCTAGAAATGTGAAACTCAATCCAAATGATTGTTTAAAAACACATTTAATCATTACACTACTAACATTAAATCACTGGTAAAAATCTGAGCTTCATAAAAGCTTTGTATGGCTAGGGTACTTTGTTAAGTAGTACTTAAGACTGGTTATTATTTCACAATGTTTTGAACTTGCGCACAAATTCATGACTAACACGCCAAACGTTATTCCCTAAGGACTTCTAGTGGATTTTACCTGCAGTTCAGCACCTAAAAGCCAGAGACCGCCAAACAGAGGGAATAGAATGATAATAATAATACTCTACATTGTAATACTACTACTACTAATATATATTACTACTAATAATATAAATAATAATGACAATAATAAGAAAAAGTAGAAGATCTGGGAAACCCTTGGACCCCTGGGAAACTCGTTCTTGCCTTACCTGCTGTGTTAGTTGGTTCGTTATTTGCAAAGACTGATTACCTTTGGGAAACACACCCCTGGCTCAAATAAATTTGTAGTGCTGGCTACATTGCTGGAGCAGAATTCCACAACTGAGGCCTGGTTTTCCCAGAAAGCTGCTTTACCAGAAAGCTGACTTCTTTTTTTATTGAAGGGTGGAACCTTCTTCTTAACGTCTCAAGCGATTTGTCTTCTTGTTCATAATGCCTATGCTTTTACTCAATACATCTAAAAACAAATACAGCATGTGTACTTCATACTATTTATCAAAAAGGATCAGGCTCTCTATTCTCTGTGTACAATATTCGGAGCAGTGATTTCCATATCAGACAAACTCATTGCCAAAAATGCAGCAACCTGACTGATAACTGTCCTTTAAGATGTGCATTTGCACTTTTACTTGAGTTACGTAATTTGTTTACTTCTAACTTTACTGAGTTGCTGAATAAGCATCATAAGAATTAGCTCACGTTGTTTCTTTACGTTTCTATGCATGTGATTTCAGTACAACTGCTCCAAGGTGAAGGCGTTCCTGAACCACAGACTAGGCCAGTACATCACCAATGTAACCCGGGCAGCCGAAGTGTGCAGTGAATTCCTGTGCCAGTCCAACGGTCGCTGCGTCCGTCGAGACCTGCAGGCGGAGCATTACCTGCACCTGAGCCGTCGCAGCTACCGCATCCTGGGCAATCGCAATGGCACATTTACTGTCACTGGGTGGCATTCACAGCACGAGCTGCAGCTTCTGGCTGAACGATTCCGCTGCCACTGTTATGAGGGTTATAAAGGAGAGCGCTGTGACATCACCGAGCCAACGCAGGATGAGGAGCATGAGGAGGAGGACGAGGAAGGGCAGAAGGAAGGGGCAGAGAGCTCTGCCGTGTGTGGAGGAAATGCCTTTACCCTGACAGTGCTGCTTGTTCTGTTTACTTTTAGCTGTGTTTGAAGAAGCCTGGTACAGCTATCTGATGGCACATGCAGTGACCTATGTTTGTATTAAGAGACTTTAGAGTAGGCCTTTACATAATGTCTTGATTGTATGCAGTCCTGCCATATATTAGTAATTCCTGAAAGCAATACAACTTCATGGGGAAGAGTCCAGCCTTGTTGTTGAGTTAGTGTTACTTTATATGATTACTGTTTTACTGTATTTGGTACTGTGCTGTTTTCCACGTAGCCCTACTCAAAAAAGTGAGCCTGGTTTGCACAAAATACATTCTAACCCTACGCTACGTAAGCTATGTAAGTACAGACTGTTTAGCCTGTCGCTTAAGTTCTTTAGGAAATCTATATTCAGCTTGGACTGGAAACTCTATGCATCTTTACAGCACTGATGTTACCCAGTGAACCCAAAGATGCAGCTCTCACCCTGTGGACACTGCTTGCTGCACGATTACTTGATTTCAGGGAGCACAAATCGATCCAGTAGACTTGAGGATACAATCTGATGTATCGGTTTTGCACTTAATTGCAGCTTATGTGTAGTAATGTATGGAAATGGCTTTATCACCCATGTTGCCTAAAGCAAGAACAACCTCACGTTTACTTGTTCAGTGTAGGCCAGTTACATGTCTTGTTTCATCACAGCTCCTAAGCATGCTCACCAAAAATGTCATCAAGCATTCTGTCAATTACAGTATTGTGAAATTGATAAATGACCAATCCATGACAATGAACATGTAGTAAGACATACAGTAGGTTAAATAGCCTTTAAGCCCACTGCCATCTAACAACTAGTCTAATCCTAAATGTAGCAATAACTATAAACCAATGTCTGTGTAATATAGTCTATTGGTTTATCCAACATACCTAACTGCTTGGCAAAATGGGAACTTGATGGTTTATGAATCAACAAAACTATCACACCACTATGAAATGTAGCAAAATTACTGGTTCAGTTGCTGGTAATGTACCCAAAACTTCTGTTAATATGCTAATGCATTTTCAGGTCTTCATTCAAATGGTTCAAGCTATGGATAATCCATAGCTGGATGACGAAGCAAAGAAATCAGAAGAATAAAACCAACCAGGACTTTTAGAACTTAGGACCGTTTTTAAATCTACCTTTCTAGTGACTTTTGTACTCAGTCCTTTTGGAATGTTTTTTCTATTCTTATGTTGCATGAGCTAAATTTCAACACTAAGAGTTTAGTATATGTTTTATTGGTTTTATATGCTGATTGAAACTGCCGAGCTATGTATTATTGATTTTCCCTTTGTGAGCCAAAAATGATGCAGGAAACAGGAGTTCAGGGTCTATACCTCAATATTTTCTGTAGCTTTTCTCCATTACAGCATTTAAAATGCAGCCATAAGGTATTTTAGCTTGGTATTAGAAAATATCTCAAGCATCATGCTAATATCCAAACAACTGCCTAAATAAATCAAACAAATATATTTGATACTGTTTTCATTTTTCCTTCAGTTACATTTGCACACCATCTCTTTAATTACCTCATCCCCACATCTCCAATATCTGTCAAAGGTCAACATCGACATTTCAAAAGAAATGCATTGTGTATTGACTTAAACTTTGTATTGTTAATCCAATATTAATGAAGACAAGGCAATGTGTAGGAAATATTGCTTGAATCTTGATGCACTGCAAATAAACGACAGTAACATTTCTCTTACGTGTTTGTTTCAGAGTTTCTTGTTGTTGTTGTTAATATACTGACAATTACATGTAGACCATGCATGTTTCTTGTTGTTTGGCTCCTGTATGAATTTAAATTTAAAACAATTATGTTTACTTTAAACATCTTCATAGATCATCATCATGAAAGTTATTTTCATATACACTTCATGCAAGCACTTCAGAGCCTGGTAGTTTGTTCAGTAGCATTTCGTCCTAAAATGTGTTCTAAGATTTGAAATACTGTTCTAGATAGCTGCAATATAGCAGTTTATTGTGTAGTGTATTATTAAAGGCATATTCTTTTTTTAAACAAGGCTATATTCTTGGCAATATCTATATGTGAGTAAACTGCATTCCCTTGGTTACCATATTCTGTTTCAACAGCACTGCCAATGCAATGTGACTTTTATAGTCTTATGATTATATTATAATAATGTAAGTGAGGCTCCCAAAATGTTGCAGCGTTCCGACACTAGTGCCATGAAAAGTGATAACTTACCACTAGTTATCCCCTTTTAGGTAATAACTGGGATCTTGACATACCCAGGTTTAATTACTGCTAACCCTGTTAGGTTTATACATCACTGTACAAAGAATGTTTGCAGAAATGTTAAGTAGGCTTAAAAGGCCTTACATAGGTAGTGCATGCAGAAAACCCTGCAGTGTGGCTGAATTAAAGCAAAACTTCCCAACAGTGATGTAAAAGACCAGTTATGGCAGGTGGTTCATTACAGTTGCTGCTGCTGAAGATTGCTTAACCTGTGGCGTTTAGGGAAGCAATTGTTTTTGCACATGGCAAATTGATTAGAATTATGATTTGAAAACATGTTTCCTTATGTTTCCCTTGCATTAGGTTACATTTTGTAAATGCAAAGACAGGGATAAACAGGAGGGGCAAACGCTTATTTCATGGCACTGAATTACAGCAATGTCCTGTAATATTGTCCTATAATGTGTTTTCAGTAGAAAAAGTCCCCCAAATCTCGCCTGTAAAAGTGACATACAGTGTATTTCCTTTAATCCTCTAGGTGGACATAATTTGCAGCTTCACACTGCTTACTCAGAGACACACCCAGATACTATGTTCCATCATCCTCTTCAACCTAGCTGGGATGTGTTTGGCATCAACCCTTCCGCCGACAGCAGCTCCACTTTTCAATGAGATGCCTTTTGTGGTCATATGGAATGCCCCTATTTCAAAATGTCAGCAACTGAAGATCCCATTGGACTTGTCTGCATTCCAGGCCATCACCACACCAGGCAAAGTCCACAACCAAAGCCTGACACTCTTCTACAAACAACGAATAGGGCTCTTTCCCTACACAAACCTTCAGACCATGATGCAGTACAATGGTGGCATTCCGCAAAGAGGCAATCTAACTGCCAGTCTGGAAAAAGCCAAAGAAGAGTTTAACCGCTACATTCCACTCTCCTCACCTGGCCTAGCTGTCCTTGACTGGGAGGAGTGGCTTCCGTTGCTTGACCAAAACTCAGACGCGAGGGAAATCTATAAGAGGCTGTCCATCAACTACACTCTTAAGCAGGATCCTTCTCTGAACATGCAGGAGGCTACAAACAAAGCCAGGCAGCAATTTCAGAACATGGCAAGAGATTACATGGAGAAGACTCTGCAGCTGGGAATCACTCAGAGACCACAGTATCTCTGGGGCTACTATTTGTTCCCTGACTGCTGTAACTATGATTTAGAGAATCCGAGCTATACAGGGAAATGTCCTGAGAACACAACACGGTTAAATACGGAACTTCTCTGGCTGTGGGAAACCAGCACTGCGCTCTTTCCTTCAGCATACATACCAAAATCCATAAGTGGAAGCCAGAAGGCAGCGCTATTTGTCCGCTACCAGGTGCAAGAGGCAGTGAGAGTGGCAGCTCTGCCTCATCGTCCCTACACTGCACCCATTTATGTGTACCTACGGCCTCTTTTGCGTGATCAGAAGGAAAATTACATGAATGAGGTATGCAGGCTAGTTTCATCTAGGTCGTAGGAAAGGCTTGTTCATTCAGCAGCCGATTAGCAAAACACCTCATAGTATGTAATGTTCTGGGTATTACACGTGTTTGTATGGTCATATGTTACACATCCTTTTACACATTTAAACACACGTTACTATGGAATTTATTGGGAAAAATGTTAGCACTTTGTATATTTCATGTTTTACAATGTACAAGATAACAATATAAATTGTAACAATGTAACAAAATACATATAAATTGCTAAATGTTTATATTAAACTTGGGTGATTAACCAGTGAACCCTCTAGTCCTATAATAATGGCTCTAGTTTCACTGTATGCAAAGGTTTGTAGTAGTACTAGAATACACACTAGGTCTAAGTGCAGTAGAATCTGCATTGTACCAATTATTCGTCCTTTTGTTTGCCCTCAGGATGACCTGATCAGGAGTATTGGTGAGAGTGCAGCTTTAGGATCTGCTGGATGTGTGATGTGGGGCTCTAGCTATGATTACAATGACAAGGTAAGGACTTTCTTATTTCTTAGGAAGGAATTTCTTATTTGTGACTCAGCACTTCAGCATGCTTCTACAAAGACACCAGCCTCTTGTTTCATAGCCACAAACTCAATAGTTAATTTCAAATAATTAGAGTGTGTGATGTTCAGATATTATGGTCTCAGAAATGGGATGAAAGAAATTATGTATAGCCAATGAATTAACTCTGGGTGTAGTACAAGTTGCTGCTTGTGCTTCTGAATAAAAGACAAGAATGGTCATGTCCTGGATGACAGGTAAGTGATCATAATACTTTGCTCTCATCTAATTCTCCCAGTAATGCTAGAGTATTAATCAATCTGCAACTTCTCTTTCCTTTTAGGCATCATGTGAAGCTCTGTCTACATACTTGTCTAACACTCTAAACCAGTACATTGTCAATGTCACAGCTGCGGCCCACCACTGCAGCAATATGCTCTGTCAAGGCAATGGCCGCTGCGTCCGTAAAAACTATGACTCGGACGACTACCTGCATCTTAACCCTAGGAGCTTTGACATTGAGAAGAGTCCTGGGGCATACCACATTACTGGAACACCTTCCATCGGTGATGTGAGTGACTGGGCCAACAAGTTCACCTGCCAATGGTACGAAGGCAGAAACTGCTCTGCTAAACTACCAGGAATCCTCAGTAGTTATGAACATAAAGTTATGACAGCGCTGCTTGCAGCATACTTACTGCTTGAATCATTATAGCTGTGTGTGGAGTTGTATCACTGTATCAAAAAAACAGGGCTCTAAATCTCAAAACCAGTATGATGTCAGTGTCACACTTGTGGCCCATCTTGGCCACAATATGCTCAAAGCTACAGTTAAGATGACTTTGTACTTATACAACTAATGAAGCATTAATATCTAGAGGACATGCTGTAATACACTGCATCATTAACAACATTTACTAACCTTTTAAACACATTAATGTGTCTCAGCTCAAATCTACCTACATGCAATGCATTGTTTGTGGCATATATGTATTTCTTTCATACATCTCTCAATCACAGTTATTACCCACACGTTCCATTTTGAGCCAATAACAAAACTTCTGGATGTAAACATTGTAAGCTGAATCAAACGATAACCAGAGACTATGACATGATGCTAAACATGTAAATGGTACTGAATAATTGTGAGCAAAATTATTTCATTTTCTAAAAGTTTCTGCGGAATGAATTTGGTAAATTGTGAAAGGAAAAAATGAGAGCTCATAGTGATAGGTTGTGGAATGCATATACTATGCATTTACTAAAAACATATACTATGACCATTAGATAAAGAGCTTGACCCTAAAAATATGTAATTCAATTATTTCATCTCTTAAGGTTTGCCTCACAAAAAGTGTTTTTGCAAAACAATTCAGTTCAGTTCAGTTCAGTTCAAATCTTAAAATCTGTACCCCTATTGAGGCAGCAGGCAGTTATGCCAGAGACTTCTAAAACTAATCTCTGTGTTTGTAAAGAACATAAATTACGTATATTCATAGCAGGATTGTTGTCACAGCACAATTTGTCCTTGACCTGTTTTAGCTTCCAGTGATAGCATTGTTTTTTTTTTTGGTGATGTAAGAAGGACAATACATGATGAGAAATGTCGATATAAGACAGAGTTTGTTTAATGTCTTATGCTTGGAGTACAGAAAGTGTGGTTCCCTCATTTTGAAGGGGATTTTACTAACTATGATCAGCACTACTGTGTGACAGCTAATGTGTTTTAGCAATTATTGTCTCGCTCTGGCTGTGAAATAAAAAACTTTGCTCCCAACTGACGGATAGCCTGTTACACAAAATGTGTGTCTCAGCAAAGGCAGTAAGAAGCACCGTGCTCATTTGGTAGAAGGCTGCAACTTAACAATTACAGGTTGAGTGAAAGGTAAGCAAAGCAGAGCAATGCCCTTGCACAGCAGTGTTTGGAGAGATGCATATACTGTAGCTCAACCTCTGTGGGAATATTAATAAAGACCAAACTGACAGAGCCACAGCATTCAAAGGGAACTCCAGTTTCAGAGTATTTTAATGTGAAATGATTCATTCTACAGAAACCATCCAATAACTGTTCATAGTAAAGAGTTTAATGCCTCTGAAGCAATCTCACAGAGGGTGTTTAAAGAGGACTGTCATGCTCTTCTGGCTTTTCTCTTTCCTTTAGTGTGTTCAGTAGCTTTTTGTGTTAGTAAATGGACTGCAAAGTGATGAAGCACGTATGAAGTATATACCAGAGAGAGAAACCACTTTTCTCAGGTGCCTCAAATGCCTGGCAAACCCCAGCCATTTTCTCTGTTACAAGGTGATGCCACTTCGCAACACAACCCATGCTGCCAGCCTACTGGCAAGCTTGAGACACGCTCACACAACACACAGAAAGATAGACATGTACAAACTTAACACTCTAAAACGTCCCGCTCCAGTCTAGCTCGCAAAGCTGGATCAGTACACCCCACGAATAAAATCATGAGTGTTGAAAATGGTCATAGTATGAAATGAATACACCACCTGTACCCGGGACATTGTTTATCATAGCTTTGTAATAAGGTTTTGACCTGTAATGCATTTTAATCCTCTTATTTTAATTCTTTCGTGGCAATAAAAGGTATATACAGGGTTAAACAATACTCATACAGTATAGCTGTATATAGCTCCTCATTTTCTAATTTCTTATTTGTGTAAATATATCACTAAAATAGAAGCTGCACAAAGACCAGCAAATTAGCCACTTAGAGAAAAGAATTTACTTATGTAATGACTTGAAGGAGTGTTGAAGTTGTGTAGTGATGTTGCTTCTGTCAAGCAATCAGTCAAATGTAGCCTTGAAAATATCTTAGATGGCAGCCACCGTGGTACATACTGTAGTGTGATGCAAGATAATGTGTAGAATTGTCCTGATGAGGGTCAGGATGACTATTCATTACGTAGGTGGTGACATGCAAGACCTGAAGCCTTTATGCTGAAGTACTCTGCCATCTAGTGCTGATAATTACTACATTCAAACGAATGTTTAAGTGCAGTTCAGATAAGAATGACCAATGAGAAGTGGGGTATATAAGACTTTGTTATTGATAACTGCACTATATAAATCTGGGCATGTTTTTGAACCATTCATAAAGTATCTGGAATATGAAGCTTGAGTGAATCCCTCGCAGCGGTCTGTTTTATTTAGGTAAGAGCTGAATACTTTGTTTCTATATTTCTTACTTGCAGTTAAAACAAATGGAATTATATGTAAAAGATATACAATTATATAAAGTCAATTAATCCAAAGCTTTGTAATAATGTGTGCAATATCAATACATGCAGAACTTTGCAGAAGTCTTCATTAATGTACATGCTTATAAACATGAATGGTGTACTAAACAAACTAATACAAAATAGTTGCAAAATGCTATTTTAAAGAGGACAGTTTGGCTTCAGGGTCCTTATTTATAAAAGATTTGTAGTAGCACATTTAGTCTTTAATGCTTGTATGCAAAAACTCTAAATTGTATGTAAAAAAAACCCTGGACATTAAGATGTATAAATCGGGACATTAGCGACCTGGAGTATGCATTTTTTGGCATTTAGACCCTGTGACAGTTAGACATGGAGACCTAAAGGAATTACTGAGGGAGCATAACTACCTTAACTACCTACAACCGAGTTACTTACTAACAAGCCATCACTGTCTATAAACACAGTCTAGAAGATGGTTTTTAGTTTTCCGCATGATAAAGGTAACTCCTTGTTTGAAAATTGCATGATGATTGGATCAACAGAAACGCTTGAAATTCTTTTTTTAAATATTATTTTACCTTATTTTACACATTTTGCCATCTTATTTAACTTTGCATACCTGACAAAATATAGCCAAAAGTATTAAAACTACCCCTGTGTTCAGCTGAAAAATGAATTCGACCATAAATGATTAAATCACATCTTACCATCCAATCCATATTATACTTCATATTGTGTGGCTCGACTAATGGGGATAAGCAATAGACTCTTAAGAAAAGTTAAATAAGACCGACGACAAATCTGGTGCGAGTTGGTATAGTAAATTTTTGCTTTCTTGTCATAGTAAACTGCATTTTGTTTGCAGTGATATATGTATGTAGTTTTGATAAATTAGGTGTTTAAAATCAACCAAAATCTTATATTCATCACAGATGGGAAGTAAACTCAGACAGTAGGACCAGGGACATAACTATGATCAAATATAGGTAAACCTTTTCAGAATATGATCTACAGTCCTACTGTACATCCTCCAGTTTAATCTGGGTTATCCTGAGTCGGTCCCAGGCCAACTCCAATGCGCCCTGAGACATTCTCAAGGTCTAATTCCAGGCGGCATTGACTGGTCAGAAGGTATCCGGATCAGATGTTCAAACTTAATGGGGTCCTTTAAATGTGGAGATGTGGAAATGTGGAATACCAGCTCCTTATCTCATCAAGTTGAGTGTGGTCCACCACCCTGTAAAATAATAACTCATTTCCACTTCATAAATCAGTGATCTCGTTCTGTTGGTCATTACCCAATTCTCATGACCATAAGTAAAGTTGGGGATGTAGGCAGACTGGCAAAAAGACTCCCTCCTTACCACTACAGATCCCTCTTCCCATCATTTGTGAACAAGACTCTAAGATACATAAACTCCTCCACTCAGGGCAGGTCCTCTCCCCAGCTAAATAAATTAATGAATTACACTTTATTTTATTTTTACCTCTTTCTCTCTCCTGGTGATATGTCATATGTCCCCAGGTAACATAGAAGGACATACAGGGCATACAATCTAATCACTAGTGGAACACAACTATGGAGCTAGACTATAACATGCTGACTTATATAGCGTAGCTTCACTTCATTACTTGACGTGACGAGTGGTCCAAATAAAAACTGGAAAACAATTACAAAACCATTTTAAATGTAGGAACTAATTCATCTTGTTGTATAAAAACTTACGTAATAGCTGTTAACCACCAGGGACTACTAGATAAATACTCAGTAGATGGTGATGGAACTAATGGTGTTGATAGGTCAGTATCACTTAAACACCTGCTGGGTCACAAACAGAATTACTTAGTAAATTACTGATCAATTTAACATAATTTGCTCTAATTAGATAAGTCTATCAAGGTTCCTGGTGAACTACTGATGTGGTGTATAGCAACACTACATAATAAAAGTACTGGAATTCACTACACAGTATCTGTGCAGTATCTATACTATGAAGGACTATATCCTCCATTATCGTTAAGTATAGAAAAAGGTCTCCTCAGCACCACGTCATACTGTATTCACTGGTGTGCCAGTGTGAACAAATATACATGCCAGCCTACAAATAGGACAACTGTTAAAATACTACAGCATTCAGTAGACCAGCCTGCTGACCGCTCATCTTTAGGATAGAAAACATCATGGTTTGTACATGTGTCCTACCTCCAAATTCACTGTGTGTATGTCCTACATCTAGATTCACAGATTATTATGATTATATATTTACTACATGCTAGAAAACGACTGGGGTTCTACTATATTATTAATTACGAGTTTAAATGTTCTGGAACAACACAAAGTGAAACACATGGACCAGGTGTTACTGTGTTGGAAGCAATTTAGGTAAATAACTAGTCAGAACTGAGCATTTACAACATGCTGTGCTAGAAATCATATCTCTCCTTTTTGCACACACATTGCTGGAAACATTACCATCCAGATCAGTGGAAATGTGGGCAGAGTTGGAAAGCTGGGATAATTACAGATAATTATAAATACAGATAATTCTGAGCTGTTATGAGAAACAGTTGGAAAGGGTTAAATATTGCACAGTAAATTGAGTTGCATTAAAGGTATAGATATGGGTCCATGTAGTGTGTTTGTAATATGATTATAATGATTTAAACCACTTCTCATGGAAACCTTAGCATCCAAAACCTAGTTTGGCTAACTAAAACACAATCTGTATTAATCTTTGCATTGCACTATGTAGCATCAAGCTTATGTACTTCAAAGTAAACATGCACTGGTTACTTTTCTTTTAGAGTTCAACAATGTGGCGTTTCAGTGAGCTGTTGGGAGGATCTCCTATATGCCTGTCCATCTTGATCCTCTCTCTGAGCTGCTACCTCAGCACTGCCTCATCTCTGCCTGTCACGGCTCCACCTCTCTTTACGGATAGACCCTTTGCTGTCATATGGAATGCACCAACCCATGTGTGTGAAAAACTCAAAATCCCTTTGGACCTTTCTGCATTCCAAGCCGTAACCACACCAGCCAGTGTACCAGATCAGTTTCTTTTCCTCTTCTATGCCAACAGGCTTGGACTATATCCATACATAGATCCTACTACCATGAAAGAGTATAACGGGGGTATACCTCAGAAAGCAAACATGACAGCCAACCTTGAGAAAGCCAGTAGCGATATTACCCAGTACATTCCTAAGTTCAAGCCTGGCTTGTCTGTGATCGACTGGGAATCATGGCGTCCACAGTGGGCAAGGAACTGGAACTCCAAAGACATCTATCGACGGGTATCCATTCAATACGCCAAAGAAAATAACCCATCTGCATCATATGCCAAGTCTATCGCTGTTGCCATGCAAGAGTTTCAGATAGCGGCCAGGTCCTACATGGAGGAGACAATGAACCTGGGGATCAGACAACGTCCTGAGTACCTCTGGGGCTTCTACCTGTTTCCAGATTGTTACAATTACAACTGGAACAACCCTGAGTACACAGGAGAGTGCTCAGCAATAGAGATGACCCGTAACAATGAGCTTCTCTGGCTGTGGGAGTCCAGTACAGCTCTGTTCCCTTCTGCGTACCTGCCACTCTCTCTGAGGGAAAATCCCAAAGCAGCTCTCTTCGTCAGAGGTGTGGTAAAGGAAGCTGTGAGGGTGTCTGCTCTTCCAAAGAAAAGCTACACGTCCCCTGTTTACGTATATCTGCAAACTCTTTTCCGGGATCAGAACAAAGTATACCTGAGTGAGGTGAGCCCACTGCTGCTGAAATTAATAAGGCTACATGATGTGGACATAAATGCAACACAGCAATGCTGATACAAGTGTGTATAAAGTATAGAAATTCAACACTAGCTTCTCATTTTAGTAAATTACTAAATGGAAAATTACAAAGGCAGTTTTTGCACCATCTTTGTTTTGTGCACTAAAAGGCTGAGAAACAGTTAGTATTCTCTTAGTACTTGATTCTATACATGCTACAAAAAAACTAATTCAGACTTATATGCTCAAAAAGTTTGAGTCATTTATATGACATATATTCTATAGTTTTTAATGCATGGACAAAAAGATGGCAAACTATGTATCAAAGGGGTTTTGTCCATATATATTGATATTTAACATGCTAGTGGTTCAGCATGTAGTACTTTTAAGCTGTGCAAATACATGGATTGGAATTGGACATTAAGACATACAGTTAAGTTACTGGGGCTCAGGCCCAACCCAGGGAAGCACTCATTTGCTTCTAATACTTGGGTCCTCCAATCTTATTATGACATGAAGTAATATGATCTGTTCTGTCACTGCAGCTCTTAACAACGTGTTTACTGTGGAAACACATGTCATGATAACGATAAACATACAATTTATTGTGCAGCCCTACTGTGTATTTACAGCCACATCAGTAAGTCCTTATTAGGTATTGCAAATTGCAGCACAAACGTAGCAACCCTTAAACTGAATAAGCAAATTTCTCGTTTCCTGATTGAATTTTAATCTTTCTCTGTGCTTCTACCTCTCCTCAGGCAGATCTAGTCAGGACTATTGGAGAGAGTGCAGCTTTAGGTGCATCAGGGGCAGTGCTCTGGGGTGCAAGTACTGACTACAACAACAAGGTAAAAGCAAACATGTTATGAATACAGCTATGTTATATGGGTCCATTGTTTTGACCCATATAACATACTGTGCCATCTTTACTGTCATATCAAATACGGAGTATGTTTACATAAATCTCTTACTACCGCTGTTCTTCCAGAGTGGGCTTTTATACAAGACATTTATACACGTATTGAGGGAAGGGTTTGCATACTAATGAACTTGGTTAATTCTAAAAGAAACTCTCAATGATATTTACGAATGTATAAGGGTTTGGTCTGTCATAGGAGACGTTTACATAGCAGTCAGGATGTGAGTGCGAGTGTAACAGTACAGCAGAAACTGCTGAAGTGACTCAAGACATAAACTTGGCATCACTAAGAATCTTTTGATATTTAAATTATTAAAAGTCGCAGGAAAAACAGGAATAGTTTCCTGCTTCGAAACTTTAACTTCAGTGTTCTCCGCCCCCTCTAGACTTTATCATCAGCATTTTTGCTCTAACCTTGTTCTCAGTAAACCTGTCTGAGGAATTCCGTGTTTTTAAATATAGGCTGGATGGTGGGCCCTGAAGAGCAGGTTGAGAAATTACATTAAGCTTTTATGCAGATCATGTGGTTATTTGTAATTCTGGGGGTTAAAGCTTGTACACATATGTACATGGTACTGCATGGCTTTCACGTACTTTGTAGGGGCGTATAGCATCATGAATCATGCAAATAATATATGTGCTAGAGTGTGTGATAACAGACTGTGGCACAAGAAGTTGATAAGGGAGTGCAGTATCATAGGTGTGCTGCAAGGTTATACTTGGACAAAATGACTTTCTCAGGTGCTCTGTCAGACAGGAACAGAATGTATTTGGTTGGTTAAAAAAAGGCAAATTAATATCAAATGCATTTTTTCACATGCTGGATTCTAATGATCCACGTCACGATTCAGTGAGTTTTTTTTATCAATATATTGACACAGAAATAAATAATCTCTAAACCCTATTATTATGGATCTAAAGAATAGTAGCACCCAGAAGAAAATGTGTAAGTGCAGTGCTAATTGGAAGGAAGGTAAAGGTTACCAGGAACAGTAATGATGATAAATTTAGACTGATATGGGCAATATTTATTGAGCTACACATACAGAAGTAGTGTCTCTCAGTATGGCGCCAGGCCATAATGTTTGTGAGCACAATGTGCCAGACGTCTCGGCATGGAGTTGTAAAGGTTCCTAATGATAATCCATCCCAAGCACCTTAAGTATTCTCACACATTTACTTCAGATTGTGTGGTAGGGGTAGAGTTGGACTGAGACCAGGCCTTCCGAACAGGTGAGGCGTGACAACAAGCTGTTCATCTTGGTGCTGAACACGGTGCCTCCACATGAGGAGTTATGGGTTGTCTCCACCAAAACAAAAGCACAATTGCAGTCTTTGGTGACGATGTTGTGTTGCCGTTGTTGTAACATGTAGTCCTGCGTTGTGCAACTGTCTGCCAATGGTGCTGACACTAACAGTATGACTCATGGAGGCAAAGCTTGTCAATGTCAAACCTACCCACCAAGTTTCATTCCTGTCAGCTGATTCCTTCTGGGTGCAACTATTCTTTTGATGATGAGCTTATAACATTAAACCTTTGAACACAAGGTTGTTTCTGGAAACTCTTTCATTAGTTTGTTGTTTCATGCACCTTATTTTGTGTCTCTCCTTTTTCTGCAGGCCTTATGCAGCAAACTGGCTGCCTACCTATCATCTACACTTAACCTTTATGTGGTGAATGTAACTGCAGCTGCCAAACTCTGCAGTGATACTCTGTGCCAGGGCAACGGACGCTGCGTCCGCAAGAACCCCAACTCATCTGACTACCTCCACCTCAACTCAGATAACTTTCACATTATGCCATGGAATGGGAAACACCTGGTTATGGGTGTGCCTTCTCTAAGTGACCTTAATTTCTTTGCAGACAAGTTTACATGTCAGTGCTATGTGGGAAAATACTGCCTGGAAAACACATTCATTTCCCCTCCCATGGTTCCCGTGGTTATTCAAGTGTGATTTCCACATATTTCAGCAACCAGAAAATCTTTTTGAATTATGTCAACATAAATCAAATTCATTTAAATTTACAAGTAATAATTTATTACTGTTTTAATATTTTCATGATTTGACATCAGGATATACTGACAAAGACCATAAGATCAAATCCACAAAGGTTTCATAATAAATAATGTAATACAAAGCAAAGACGATGATATGTAAGATGTTTTGTCTGAGCATTTCTGTATTACCATTTTAAATAAAGCCACATTTTGTTCAGTCTCTCTTATCACCTATGTATTTATTTGTTTTGGCATTTAACTGTTCCTAACTAGAAACAAACTCCACAAATGTAACCTTCTCTCAAATACAAGTAGGGCTGTTATAAAAATATTAGTTATGTCATGATACATTTGATAATCAAACTTGACTTCTATTAATCTATTTTAATCTATTACTAATCTAGTTTAGGGTTTCAGTTTGAAGTAATAACATTGCTCTAAAATGCAACCACAATCCAAATATCCTTTATTAAAAAATCATTTTGATGCTTTAAATAGCTTGATCTTATAGAATTTGAAACATGATCGCTCTCCACCCCTTACTGACTCGGCATAGTGCCTTATATATGGGGTGCATATATGCAGCAGCATAACACGTATACCAATCAGAGGTTCCACTGTTTCCCGTCAAAGGTGGCCCATCAGACTGGGTCACCTAAATGGCCCGCAGACTGGGTGCTTTCAAACACTGATTGCTGGGTAAGGCTCACACTCAGATACAGATGAGAACGGTTACGAGAGAGAATGGAAATATAAAGGAAAAGAAACATCTGTACATGGATGTTGGGGTTAGGAAAGCTAGCTGTGGGTATAGGATAGTCAATATTCAGGCATACTGACTATCATAGAGTAAATGTGCTGAGCCACTGGGCTGCCTTTATGCTTGGGACGGTGACAGTGGTCCTTCTGAATCGTGCCATCAAGAAGAGAGTGTGATGTCCCTGATACCGGTGAAAGATCATGCAGAAGGTTAGATGACTGGCTGACCTTTACACACCACACCTCTGCGGACTGCCAGCAATGCAGATTCACCTTGTGTAACATCAGGGAGATATTAGAGTGTGCTGCCCAACTCCTGGTACAGGTCCATTTGAAGACTTGACTATTGCAACTGTCTACTTGCTACTCTGCTATAATGCTCTGCGAAACCACTGCAGGTGGCTAAAAATGAAGCAGCCTAAGTGATCTACACCCAGCCAAAACATACACATGCTACACCTCTCCATCTCATTCCATCATCTGCAAACAGCTGCTTGCAGAGTACAAAGAATAAAGCTTTATTGCTTTCTTTCAGGACTCTCACTCCAACAGCATGTGCTCACCTACAGTTACCACCATTACAGTTTTAGAGCTCACTTCAAACACCTTTATCTTCATCTTGCATGGATTTGTATTCTGTGAACACTTTGTTTCAACCCAAATACACTCGTGAGCTTTTTCAATGATTTGTATCTTATAATAAAACGATGGCTTGCATATTAAATTCTTCCTTTCCCTCTCACGGTATACTTGTATCCTTCTTATACTGTATAGTGCAGGGCTGTGGTCAATTGCTTGAGTGTGAAAACACAATGTGAGCATTACAAGTTGGGTAAAACAAAAGTACAATGGAACAAAGATATTACAAAGCAATGTGTAGAGCAAGCTGTACATTTCTGTGGGAAACGTGAAGCATGAAGGTCAAACTGAGCTATAGTATGAAGCAGTGAAGTAGTCAGGGACAGAATGTTAGGTTAAGCCCAATGGAAAATGTATGTGCATATTTGCTTTGCTGTTAATTCTGTTAAGTCAATAAATCGAACAAAGTATATGTTTAAGAATCAGTTACAAATATACCGCACTCCCAAGATATTAACCACTTGATACAGCTAATGTAATGGGCCTGTGTGTTATCGTTAACATACTAGCCTTTGATAAGCTGCTACTAACCCGTATATAATGAAGTGAGGCATGCTTTTAGACACCACTTCAATCCTTCAGGTAAGGACAGATTAAGTAATACACTATAAAACTGCAACCTTAAAAATGGACTTTGTGTTACAAGTAACTAAAGTTTTGATCAACTTACAAAATTACTCTGACTGTTTACAGTTCTCTTTTAGACTGAAAAACCCTAATTCATTTGCTTGCAACAACATGAAGCGATTTTTAAAAGTTGGACCAATAAAACACTTAACACTGTACATTCATATTCAGTGTCTAGTTTAAAAAGTTTGTGTTAGGATTCTTCACAGTAAACATGCACTGGTTACTGTACTTTTCTTTTAGGGTTCAACAATGTGGCGTTTCAGTGAGCAGTTGGGAGGATCTCCTATATGCCTGTCCATCTTGATCCTCTCTCTGAGCTGCTACCTCAGCACTGCCTCATCTCTGCCCGTCACGGCTCCACCTCTCTTTACGGATAGACCCTTTGCTGTCATATGGAATGCACCAACCGCTGTGTGCAAGGATCTCAACATCTCTTTGGACCTTTCTGCATTCCAAGCCGTAACCACACCAGCCAGTGTACCAGATCAGTTTCTTTTCCTCTTCTATTCCAACAGGCTTGGACTATATCCATACATAGATCCTACTACCATGAAAGAGTATAACGGGGGTATACCTCAGAAAGCAAACATGACAGCCAACCTTGAGAAAGCCAGTACAGATATTACCCAGTACATTCCTGAGAATAACTCTGGCTTGGCTGTTATCGATTGGGAATCATGGCGTCCGCTGTGGGCAAGGAACTGGGACTCCAAAGACATCTATCGACAGGTATCCATTCAATACGCCAAAGAAAATAACCCATCTTTATCACCTGACAAGGTTGTCCCTGTTGCCATGGAAGAGTTTCAGATAGCAGCCAGGTCCTACATGGAGGAGACAATGAACCTGGGGATCAGACAACGTCCTGAGTACCTCTGGGGCTTCTACCTGTTTCCAGATTGTTACAATTACAACTGGAATGATCCTGGGTACACAGGAGAGTGCCCAGCATTAGAGATGACCCGTAACAATGAGCTTCTCTGGCTGTGGGAGTCCAGTACAGCTCTGTTCCCTTCTGCGTACCTGCCACTCTCTCTGAGGGAAAATCCCAAAGCAGCTCTCTTCGTCAGAGGTGTGGTAAAGGAAGCTGTGAGGGTGTCTGCTCTTCCAAATGCAAGCTACACCTCCCCTGTTTACGTATATCTACGACCACTTTTCCGTGATCAGAACACAGTATACCTGAGTGAGGTGAGCTCACGGCTTCTGAAATTAAGTATAGAATTGTATATTTATGGTACATAACTCAGAGTTGTTATTTCTTAAGATAACTTTGATCTGTTCCTGTACTTTCACTCCCTCTCAGGGAGATCTAGTCAGGACTGTTGGAGAGAGTGCAGCCTTAGGAGCATCAGGGGCAGTGCTCTGGGGTGCAAGTGCTGACTACAACAGCAAGGTAATATCAAACACATTTCACAGTCCTATTTTGGGATTTTATATGCCCATCATTTAAGCTGTGGTATGAGTTTTTAAATACATTCAAATTATTATAATTTCTGTTGTAAAGATCCTTAGAATATGTATACCAGAATAATAGTAATATAAGTCATTTCAAGTAAATACTCTATAAAGCATCTTCAGTAGCTCATAGTGTTACAAACCAGTAATTCTCAATCTAGGAGTTCTAAGAGACTTGAAGAAAACAGGTACATAACATGGTACATAAGTAGATAAATCTTTGAGAAATGTATTTAGAATATTTCTGACACCATACGGTGACTCTGCTTAAATATGAGCTAAAATGTGAACAGACAGAGAAAATTCTATAACATATATCTGATAATGATACATTTTTTATTACTTTATTGAACCACAAATGATCACCTTAACCAATCTCTGGTGTCCTTAAAGGTGTACTTAGGGTTATTGTCTAGCTGTAATATCTACCTTCAATTATAAAAAAGATGCTCATACATAGTCACCAAACAGGTATCTACATTTAAACCATCATTAATATAATATTAAGTCATCTATGTAACAGTTGCTAAATGTTAAACACTGTTGCTAAGTAAGAGAGAGAGAAAATGGTTAGCATTAGCTTAGATAGCATGAGCTTTTCTTACCATAGAACATGGTACATGCAGGCTAAAACACTGACACAAGATTAGACGATAATGATTCAAATCCAAGGGAGTGAAACTGATCAACTGGTGCCAAGGTTTTGGCTAAGCTAATGATAGCTTAGGTAGCAGATTAAGCAAGCCACACACAGCAGCACACACTTGGTTCTAGCTAACTGATCATCATTCTTTATTTGAGCTCAGGTTTATGTTGAGGGGGAACCCTCATTTAGAACGTGGCCATGAATCACAGGGAGGGGAAAATAATATATTAAAATGAGAAAACAAAGATTTCACAGTAGAAATAAAATAATAATGAAACAATATTAAAAACTAAAACCTTTACAAACAGAATTAAAATAATTACAAATTAAAAAGATAAATGTGTTTTTAGAGTGTAAAGGGTGACTGGTGTTAGAGTGAAAGCAGGAAATCAAAGGTGTGTTGCGGTGTGTGTACCTGGGGAGTACTGTCATGCTTAGTTTTTCTTGGCTCTGATTCCTCCCCTCTTTCTGTCCGCACCACCAATCGGTGATCCTATCTAAAATATAAATGGGTGCAATGTTTTTATTAAGAACTTTAAAACAACAAATTTGAAAGGCAGGGATATTTTTAAACACAGCATTTTTTAAATATTGTATTTTATGTTATGGCTCTTATACTATCCAACCTTACTTTACATACTATTCTCGGGTTACCTGAGGTTATTTGTGATATTTTTAAAATATTTTACATCTTGGGTCCTACTCCTTGGAAAGGTTACAGTTAGGGCTATGCGCCGGAAATTGGTACCCAAAGGCACCACAGTTAACTTGGCAGAAAAAGAAACTAATTTGACGATATGTGAGTCTGATTGGGATGCATGGAGATCAAAAAGAGATAGTATACGTGACCATAATGCTCACCCATAGGGGCCCAAGTTCTGATGGCATTTCTTAAAAACAGTTAATGTAAGATAGGAAGAGTTCAAAACGTGCAATAAATGCTGTAGTTGCCAATATGTTAAATCCCATGAACCATTTAAATAACTGCTGGGCAGGACCATATTGGCTGAACCTTAGGATAGCTTCAACATCCAAATGGACATTTTCTTATTTAATTCAACAAAGTATTCAGATTTCAAACTGTATTTGTTGCTCCTTTGAAAACTTAAAGCTGTTCTCTTTTGAGACAGGTTATTTAAATACAAAGGAAAGACAACTTGGAAAATCCTCCATTCCACTTTTTATTTGACTCAGTTTGGGTCTCTCTTCTCCATTGCAGGCCTCTTGTGAAGCACTGGCTGCCTACCTGCCATCTACACTTAACCCTTATGTGGTGAATGTAACTGCAGCTGCCAAACTCTGCAGTGATACTCTGTGCCAGGGGAATGGACGCTGCGTCCGCAAGGACCCCAATTCTGATGACTACCTCCACCTTAACTCGGATAACTTCCATATTCAGGCGTGGAATGGGAGGCACCTGGTTATGGGTGTGCCTTCTCTAAATGACCTTGCTGTGTTTGCAGATAAGTTTACCTGCCAGTGCTATGTGGGAAAAAACTGTTCTGATAGCACATCCATCTCACCTCCTACGACTCCAGTAGTTATTCAAGTGTGATTTCCAAGCCTTTTAGAAACCAGAATGTTCCATAAAAGCTTGTTACGGAATTATTCCGTTTTTTAAAAGAGACAATGTATGCTAATTTGTGTAAGTAATACACATCATAAAAAATGGTTTAATAAATAAAATTGTTTTAATATTGTGGCCAATTCACACTGTGACATATTTCTAATAAAGATCAGATTCATAACAAAATCACAGAAAATGAGAAAATCACAAATAAACAAATATACATTGTGAATCACCACATTTATAAAGCACCTAAATCTATTTGCCTCTGTTGTTTTAGCCTCTGAAACCAGCCATGCATTTTGCTTATCAAATGACTTAATCTGTATGAAAAACATAGTTACATAATTGTTAGCACACTTGCTGACATAACTTACACTAAACTCTTAAAAAACTACCTTAAAGTGAAACACATTTAGTCCACAATACGTTACATTTCTTTCACACCCATTTTCCAACACAACATCAGTGTTTCTCCTATAATGTCTAATGAGATCGTAAAATATAAAGCAAAAATTTGAAAAACATTTGGGTTCAGTTGGGTTTTTGTATGGGGACTGGTGTAGCTCCAAAATATTACAGATCATTTTTTCTATATAACTATTCTTCTTTTCATGCCAAACCGGCTTTGAATGTTTGGCATTAAAAAGCTCTATTTTTGTTAACCACATAAATTACAGTTTCAGTCAAAGGTTCAGTAGCATCTAGCAAACTCCAGACTTTTGTGTTTGCGGTAAGATAAAAGAAATAACTTTATTCTGGCACTTACAGGCTTAACATCAAAATATTTTGTTGGCATAGAAGTTTACTTTCCCACTGTGTGTGGGAATAAAATGAAACATGGATCACCTTCCAGGCAGGTTCACTGCAGCTGCAGCTGATTTAAGTGTTACCAAAACAGTGAAACCGCAATAGTTCCAATAACTGAGACGCATGGTAATGTTAAAGAAGTATAATAGAGCTGCATTCCAGATTATTCGACCATGGGTGTGCGGAAGACATGGCTATGTGGAGCCCCCTGGGAGAACAAACTCACACAGTAGGAGAAAGATGTTTCTAAATAGTTGAGACAAAGAGCATGGTGCTGTATGTTTGTGCTTGTAAGGCAAACAGAGGAACACTGCAGATGCAGGGTTAAGGGACTTAAATTGAGAAAATTAAAAAACTAGGACAATCTTTCCCAGAAGGAAAAACGTTGATGTCTTTTAGTCAGGACTGAAAAGTGCTTCCAAAGACGAAAAGAAAAATGTGCATCCTTTCAGTCTGCTTACAAAGCAGGTGACATAAAAGGCAGATTTAAAGTTTAGCCTTATGGCAATTTTGTTTTTAGTCAATCTTATGTAATATACAGGGTACTTGCCTTTTAGTCTAATACTGGCAATACATAGATGCGTTCCAGGCTGATGTGACTGCACGTTTTCAAAAGCTGATTCAACACATTACTAATAAAAGATACTACATCATTTTTTGTTTAGTTAGTACGGTCTTTAGTAAGATCTGATGCTGATGTAAAATTTCAGGGGTCTTAAACGATGATAATAAATATAAATGCCACCAAGGCTAATTAGAAGGCCGGTGATTTCACACCATTACTTGTTATATACGTTTCGTGCCAATGTAAAAAGCTCTAGCCTCAGAGGCTGATGGGAAACATCTTTTACTACACTGATTGTGATTTAGCTTGACTTATTTTAGATGCCACTGAGGCTGATAAGAAAGCCAATGATCTTTTCACCTTGTCACTTCTTATATACCGTCCAAGCTGAAGTGCACTACCCTCAGAAGCTTTGAGGACCTTCCAGGATGATGGCAAGGCCAGAGGTAACTTGCTGCATTTTTTTTTTTATTTGACTTAGTAAGCTACCTCCAAGGCTGATTAGAATTATAATTTCACATTGTTAACATTTAACACACCCATATTAACTCAGTAATCAGAGTTGTTGGATCAGATGTGTTGGGGGAAGTAACACACTAAAAAGTGCTTTGTAGTTAGCTTCTAGGACCAGAGTTAAGAAACACTGGATTAGCAGATCAAGGATTGTTTAGACAGCATAATGATCTTTTAATATTTTTAGTATCTTAAATGTGTAGATTAAGTGTCATTTAGGGTTTTTTTTAATGGCAAGGTAGGTGGCACTCTCCTCAATGTATAAAGGAAATGATTACCATTTTACAGGCTAATTAGAACATCAATCAGTATGCATTGTTTCTTCTTTGGCACTTTAAGGCTGATGTGAATGGTACACTACGGAAAGCTGATAGGAAAGACTTCCTTTTAGGCTGATCAAAGGTTCAGTGACCACTTTGTGTGTAATTAGATGTTTTCCAGGCTGAGGAAAAGTATACTAGCTTTGATATTTGAACACACTACCATCTCTTAGGCCGAATCCTATGATCGTTTAATGTTGTTTCCTAAATGTTCCTTACACTGCTGCCTCCAGGACTGGTGTAAAGATTATTGATCACTTAGATTCCATAATCCCTGTAATGTTTACCTTCCTTGGCTCAGTCCTTATTACTTAATGCTGTATGCCTTGCATATAAAAAAGTTATTATCTTTGATTTGTAATACCATAAGGGTCGTTATGGAGGTGGCTAAGCTGCACCAAGCTTATTTTGCCTTTTGCAAAATAAAGAGGGAAGTCTGGATGCTGATACAGGAAGTGTAAGTGTGAATTTTACAATGATGTAGATTGTCTGTTGTACATTAAGATAGGTCTTCCTCTCTCTTCCTCTGTCTCACATTCTTTCTCTCTGGAGGCAAAAATTCTACATGGGTTGAAGAAAATGCAGAGTAAAACAAAGTCTGTAGCAAGGCTGAGTCTGCAAGTGACATGTTTATTAGTAGATGACTAACAGGATGATTTGTTTAAAACTAGTGCTTCCCAGACCAATAAGGCTGTAATGATTTGTAGTGTTGCTTGCTTGGCATTTAATAGATACATTCAAGACTGATGTAGAAATATCAAGCAGGAAAGGCCGCCACCACATTGATTCACTAAGCTGATTAGAAAGTCAATGAGCAAAAAGCTAGTTCAGTGGCTCAAACGTGCACCCCTTAGATAAACCCTGGGCTTTGTAAGCCACTGACAGCTTATTGTAGCTTCTCTAACATCTCTCAGCTAGGCTGGTGTAAAATCTGTTGGTTTCCAGACTTTACTGGATAACTTGTGTCTAAAATGATTAACATGACAAGCTTCAAATTTGATTGAGAATAGAAACAAGCACATAGCTGCACTGTGTCAAGAACTGTGATTATCACTTCGATTAAGTAACAGTCATTTTTTAGTTTATTAATTAACAGCTGTGTGCACTTTTGTCTTACAAAAATGGTCACAGTGAAGAACTTTGCTAAACAACGCCGAAAAAAATCACTGCCTGTCTCTATCTCGCTGTGTATTCCTGTTCTCTTCCGGAAGGGCACTGCAGAGTTACAACAATTTACTGGAATTTTACAGAGATTTATCTATGGCCTGCTGGTGTTCTTAGAACACACAGATACCTAGCTCAACCACAGATAAATAGCCCAACCAAGTTTCAATTCACCACTTACTCCTCACTCCATACACTCCATATATTGAAACTAAGCTGCAAAAACAGTCTGTTTTGAATTCACTGTTTCTGTAACATCACAGGAACTAAAATACATATACAGCTCTGGAAATAAATAAGAGACCACTCCAGTTTCTTCCTAAATCAGCATCTCCACATGTACAGCAGGTTCTTAGTGAGAAGCTTCAGTTCTAGCTTTACTGGCAGATACAGTGAGCGTCTGGTTCATGAGAACAAGCTCAAGCAGCAAACGCACAGGACAACACAGCTACAGAACAACTCTCTACTGCCGTGATGGGCGCCATCTTATTCCAACGTCACTTAACCGCCGTAAGATGACCTGAAGTGACCTACAGAAAGACTGGAGCGGTGGTGGGGTGAAACACACAGCGAGCATGGTTTAAAAAGACGCTTCTGGAGGCGTCATTAGTCGTTTTCTAAATAAACCGATCTAATACAATATTTATATCTGGAATTTGGGAGCAGTGTATATAATAAAACACAGCTGCTTATTTTGGTCAAACCTCCAGGCTGTAGAACTAGAGAAACTGATCTGATTTTGAGGTGGTCTCTTACATTTTTCGTAGAGCCGTACTTCACCTGTTCAACCTACAGCAGCTTAACACCATCCACTCATATTGAAGTTATGTTGTATCCGCACATGGGAGAAACTCACACAGAGACAGTGGAACGATTGTTTCGTTTACTGAGGTCAGAAAGTAATACATACAGCAGCTCTCCCATTTGTTACTCCGGTGTCGATGACCATAAAAACTACATTACCCATTATCCTTTAGTGCTTCTTGAACTACAACTACGGATAGCAATATAGCTCAGAATACTGTCCAATACACTACAGAAGTTCTAAGGCAGTGTCTCTCTTCTACGTTCCTAAAGCTCTTTCTGAATGAGGCGCTATTCAAAACAGCCAATCAGAGCAGAGCTCATGTATTTTAGATCAGTGTTAAAGGGATAAGCAGAGGTTGAATGTCATGTCAAATTATTTATGGCCATGTTTGGTACTGAAAATCACACCAATGTTGTAAGTGGACCTCACAGAGGAGACAAATTAAATGGAATAGAAAACTGCCTCTCTAACATTTTGCCTTTAGCTGTTTAGCTCCACTCATCCTCATAAATGTATCATTTTTGCAGTAATGGATTAAGCTGATTGTTCACTCTTTATGTAATTTCATTTTTTTTTTCATATTAATGATGTTTTTTGTGTTTGTTTTTGTTTTTTTGTTAAACAGTTTAAAAATCTGCAGAATTCTCTATTGACTAGAATGCTGTAGCACAGACACCCATTAACAGTTAGAATAGGCTATAGAGGGTAAAGCACATATGCAGTGTTAGCGTGCCACTAAAAAATAAGGCCGGAAAGGCCAAGTAGTATTAGTGCAATATCACAGATATAATTACCTTTTCTGCATGGTTCACAGCACACAGGTGTAGGAGATAATTGAGCAGGCAGTGTTAGGGCAGATCCAGGCAGGTAGGGACCAAGAGGTACTGCTGCAGACTCTCCTAGGGTGGAAGCTGAAAGTGATAATATGATGTGCGTTTTAGATTCTGAGCTGTATGACTTGGCCCTCAGTGGGTATTAATTTGATTAAATCAAGTTAATGTGTTGCATTGTGTGCATTTATTTATTATTTCTTTGTACTTAGCATTAAAAAATACCTCTCCTCCTAGTGTGCTACTTTGCTGCAGACACCTCAATCTCCTCTACTTCTGACCCAGCACCTGATCCAGCCAATCAAGGATTTCTTGCAGACCTTAATAAGCTGGAGCAGGTGTGCTGGGTTATGGCTGGAGCTAGGCTCTGTGGAGGTTCTGACATAGGCACTGTATTGAATGGTTTGTGTAACACTTCATATAAAGCAGTTGTTGGTACAGAATGTACAGTGATGTCATTCTGAGAATCTTTGAATTACTTGAAATGTGCTAATCAAACAATAATACATTTTAAAAAATGCTTACCAAGCCAGAAAATACAGAGCAAAGAAATCTCTTGGTTACTGAAACACCAACTACACTGAATATAGTCAAGGAAATTACATATTGTAGGTGTAATTATAGCTGGTTTTCATGATGTGTGAAAAATAACAGCCTAGTTAGACTTTTAGTAGCATTTAGACTGAGGTAGCTGAAACTGTGTTCCCCCAAAGAGTGTGTGTTGTCACTTTTTCTTCTTTTTTTTTTCTAGGTGCTGACAAGATAAAACATAACATGAGGCTCTTTGGCAATGCATTGGTAATTCTGTTGTTTCTGCTGTTGACAATTATCCATTATTGTTGGCCGTGGATGACCGCTTCACCCCTAGCGCCAGGCTTTCCCTTCCTGTTCATGTGGAATGCTCCCACAGAGCTCTGCAAGAGTCGTTTTGGCATTGGGCTAGATCTGTCCTACTTCCAAATGGTGAGCAGCACCTTAAAATCAGCCACCAATCAAAGTGTTTCCATCTTTTATTCTGACCGCTTTGGCATCTTCCCTTACGTGGACAAGAAATGTGGAAAGCATTGTGGAGTTGGACTTCCACAGCTAATTGACTTCCAGGTACACTGGGACCTGGCTGAGGAGAACATCATCTTCTACATTCCAGAGGATCAGCCTGGGCTGGCCGTACTGGATTTTGAGGAGTGGAGACCTCAGTGGATCCGTAACTGGGGTAGCAAAGATATCTACAGGGAGCTGTCTATAGAGGCCATCATGCAGAGGAATCTATCTGTGTCTTATAAAGAGGCGCAAGCCCTGGCAGCAGTGGCTTTTGAAGAAGCAGCAAAGAAGTACTTCCTTAAGTCCTTGAACCTTGGAAAGAATTTAAGACCATCACGTGGATGGGGCTACTACTTGTACCCTGACTGTTACAACTATGGCTACAACAGTAACATGGAGTATTACACTGGAGAATGTCCAGAGATAGAAAAGCTGAGGAATAATGACCTGCTGTGGCTTTGGAATGAGTCCACTGCTCTTTTCCCATCCATCTATTTGGAGCTTGTCTTACAGGAATCCCACATAGCCAAGCTTTATGTCCGTCACAGGATCCAGGAGGCCATGCGGGTGTCAAGGCTCTCCAACAAGAGTTATGCCGTTCCTGTATATGCATATGTGCGACCCTGCTTCAAAGACAGTGATGTCAACTACCTGTCTGAGGTCAGTGGGATGTGTTTTAGAGGCGGCTGGCTCCTGATTCCCAGCGTCTAGCACAGTTTTGGTTCCCGAATGCACCTAACTGAATTAGATGGATGTGCTTGAGCAGATAAATGTAATGCAATTCTCCAGCTTGGTTTGATTCTGGCTTTTACGTAGGTTTACTTGTTGAAATGTGTATCAGCTACCCTATATGTTGCTGCTGTTGGAACAAAACCTTGTATCTCTGTTTTTGACATTTTTCAGTATTACAGAATTTGAAAAAAATGGCTTGTTGCCTTTTATATTGGTGCAAATGTGTAATCAGTAGACCAAAGAAATTGCCTGAAATGAACTGGAAATAAGTCTGGTTACGTTTACATTAACTTCTCCTGTAAAGTTAGCATTTTGGAGATATGATAGGTACCATGTATTGTATATAGGAAGGCCATGTGGCCTTCAGGCTATGCCATGTGTTTATACCTTTTTGCATGTCTGTCTTTTTTTTGTATCTTAGAACTTTATACCATATACCAATTCTAAGCTGTTTAAAGTACCCACACAATTACAATGCACAACATGATGTATTATCCCTCTCACTGTAATAATTGGCTTTGCTTGTTCCCAGTATGACCTGGTTAACACTATAGGAGAAGCCGCTGCTTTAGGAGCTGCTGGAGTCATCTCCTGGGGTGATATGAATATCACGAACTCTGAGGTATTAAAACACCTACAAAAAGCTACATCACAGCTGTTCCTTCGGCACACTATAGTCCATATTTTAAGGCTGTAAATGTTTTTGATAAAGACATATTTTCATAATATTTGTGAACATACTGGGGAAAGCTTGGCATAAAATAAGCACCAGTGTGAAAGATGAACACTTATTTTTAGACCTAATCAAGCAGTGTCTGACATTTTCTGAATTAGAGTACTAACATGTATAGAGCCTGAATAGAGCCTGAATTAGAGAAACTAACATGTATAGAGCCTGAATATATGGATTTACAGGGCTATTCTCTTTACACAGGTTTTTTAAGAAATCTCTATAATTCATAGCCATTCCAATATATTATGTCAGTGTTTTAATGAAGAAAAGTGCATTATAAAGAAATGGTTGTCTATGGTTATATTTAAAGTGGTGGTGACGGGAGCCAGAGGCCATAATGTCCACAGTACAAATGCAGTTATCTGTTGCTATCAAAAATGAACAGTAATAACTTTTTCTGATCCTGTTTGCTGGCCTTAGACAGGGATCAGAGGAACTTTTGCTCAATGCATTCATTTTCAGGTCCTTACATTCGGATTAAACAATGTAAAGTCAGTACTGTTCCAACCTAATAAGCAACATATGCAGTTTTTTGGGACTCTGTGACAACCAGGGAGCCACTTAATAACTTCTGGGTTATTATCATACCGTTATGTTGTTGCTGGAGTAGATAAAAGCAACTGGTTGAACATGTCTTGATAAAATAATATATGTTTTTGAAACATTTTTGTAGTGTTGTGCTATTTGTTGTTTGTTTTTTTGGTAATTCAGGTTTAAATAGCCTGATATTCTGATGTGCCTGTGAATAAACCTTGCAGGTGAAAGTGTGACATTCATGATGAACAGCCAGTTATGTGGGACATGAAGTCATGCAAAAAGCAATGTTGTTACCACTGTCAGCTAAGTTTAAAGTTAGCTGGGTGAGCATGAAATCCTGCATTGTGCGGCAATCCACTGGATCTAAAATGCTTAAAACGTTAACTGTGAATAAAACTGAAGAACCTCAAACTAGCATCCAGTCATCAGCAGTACACGTATTAGCCAGGCTCAATGTATATTATTTAGATGGCTTGTGGTAATCATTGTTATTAGGTAACTTCTTCTTTTACAGTGCATCAGCTAGCAAGTCCCAAGCCCTGCCCCTATCCAAACCCCACATCCAAAAAACTTTGAAAATTGAGCCCAGGCCCTCCATAAGAATTTTATGTAATTGCTTTCTGTAAGAGCATAAACACTTCACATCTGGTTCTCATCACCATCACCGTAAACAATTCTGAACTGGCAAATTTCTGTAGAAGGGCCCATCAAAGCGCCCTGAATTGTTTCCATCTTCTTACAGTGATTGAATTGTGCATGAAACTTGAAAAAACTATTTTTGTGTAACACAGGCCTCCTGTGCAGCTGCAAAACGCCACCTAGAGGAAGTTATGAACCCTTACATCCTGAATGTCACCACGGCCACGCAGCTTTGTAGTGAAGTCTTGTGCCGGGCTAATGGCAGATGTGTGAGGAGGATCTGGGAGAGCGAAGACTATCTTCACTTGTCTCCACATAGGTACCAAATCTATACGGACAGCCCAAGGGGGCTCTTCGTGAAGGGGCAGTTTTCACAGGAGGACATTGACTGGTTTGAGGAGAGGTTTGAATGTGTGTGCTACACAGAGGAGCCTTGTTTTGCACCCCTCACCCTGAATAGGTTTACCGGTTTCGTGTATAATGAAGGGTTGTCTTTGTCACACTTATCACTGACTCGTTTTCAGACTTCTGTCGTGACGGCTGTGTTAACTGTTATAACTTATTCTATCCAACGCTAAGATCATTACACATGATGGTAATACACATTGTACACAGTTGTACTGCACTTGTAGATGCTTGTTGCATCACTGATCTACATGTGTATTCACAATAAAAATGTTTATGGTATGTTGGCTTTTTTTTTATTCTCTGTTGGTTTATTGACTTGATTCCAGCAGTGATGAATTCATTTTGAATGTCCAGTGCAATTTTACTGACTAGAGGAGTTCATGCAACCCCTTATTTTAGCTTTCTCCCCGTAATAAGAAAGTATGTGAAGGAACATAAGAACAGAACCCAGGAGTAACTGAGCGGCAAATCAAATGGCTTGGGGTCTTCTAAAATGAGAAGATTATATAATGTTGCTGTCCTTTACATTGTGTTATTGGTGCCACGTGTAAGTTACCATGCTAACCGAGTCGAATCAGTCCAGTGTGAGGATGAAGTTCTGCTATGACTGTGGATCTCTTCCCACATCCTAGTCATGTAGGTACAGGTAGCCCATTAAAAAAAGGATCAGTGGACACAACTAATGCTAAAGCTCTTGGCAAGTGACTTTTACAATGGCCACCACCTGCTCAAACAAAAAATAAAAAGACCATGAATAAAAACATGCTGCATCATCTTTCTCCTTTATAAACTGTGATGATGGAGAAGCATTACAATAAACTGAAATAACTCTATGAAGTTTACATTATAAATAAAGACGTGTCTTGTCTTCCCATGTGACGTAAACACTTTAGAGATAGTTGGGATTTGGGGATTGGGGTTTTGGACCTCTACAATGTGAAATGTACCAAAGCTGCCAGTTTATCTTTTAAGTTATTTTTAATGTTATAATTCCAATTGTATTTAAAATCCAGTATGCTGGAGTCAGTGAAGGTTTTCACTATCCGGGTATGGATAGTGTTTAGTACATTTGAGGTGTAGCCATGTTATTAATCATTTAGCCACATTAATCCACATATTATCTCATTATGTGGCTGCTGAGTGCGTAAGTGTCAGTGTACAATATAAAAATAGCGGAATTTCCAGCATCGGTCTGTAACATTACCAACCTAGAATGAGTCTTTAGAGAGTTTGGGGATAGATTCTGGCTTTAAAATACAGTAAGACTTTGTATTTATTTATTTTTGTTCTTTATTAGTGACCCAAATAACAGGTAACAGGACTAATAGCGGTAGCAGTGTGCTCAGATGGTTTTAAGGCTTAATGGCAGCTGAAATCAAGAATGTCCCGGGTGTGCTGGTTGACTCTAGATGGCAGCAAAGTACCCTGCTAGCCTTATGTATTATTTCCACTCCATTCATTTCAAGTATGATCATTTATGATCATATGGTCTTTTTATTATATTCATATTTTTGTTCTGGTGCATTTCAAGCCTTTTGCAGTTCTACTCCTCTGGAGGAAATTTTTTGATCTAGGTTTCTACACCACACATTCCGTAGTGTTATAGAACGGAGAGCTGTGAGGTACTCCTCCAGATTTTACTTTCTTTGTGATGATAACATAACAACCCGGCCATAGTGTAAAGCAGCGGTAGTAAACAATTTTATGATTTTTCTGTCCTGACACAATAACTTAACCTGGTATTTAAATGTTGAGTCGCAACCCCTGCTTTAAAGAATCTAAGAAGGTCACATTTAAAGGTCAGATTAGGTCAACTAAGACGCCTATGGAAAAAAAGATTAGGCTAAACCACTGAGATGAAATGACAAGAAAGCCCAGAACTGTCTGTATAAAATGCAAGTTTGACATTTCTGCCATACCATGCCACTATAGGGCACTAAACAGAGTGTGGATGTACAGTTAAACAGACACAAAAATGCCACATTAGCATGAATCTGAACAAAAGACTGCCTAGTGACTGTCTGTGACAGGCATAGTGCTCTTTTCAGTGAAGGGGCCGGCCTACAGCAGCGTGACACAAGTGCCTCTGGTCAAACAAAAGACAGCTTTTTATAACTGAGAAGCCACACATGAACTGCCACAGTGAGTCTATAAAAACACACACATGCATGTGCCAGAAATGTGCAAGAGAGTGGTAATGGTCTCATTTTATTGGTGGATAGTTAATAACAAAACACCTGAAATCATCAGCAGCGTATTTACACTTATTGATGAAACAGACCCATTTCTAAAGCCTGGGGTTTCCCGGGGGAAACAAAACGCAAACTGACCAATGTCTATGCAGTGACTCTGTACTATATAGGTGCACCTTGTGGTTCTACTATTACAGACTGTAGTCCCACACAGGACCAGCACAGAGCAGGTAATATATGGGTGGTGGATTATTCTCAGCACTGCAGTGACACTGACATGGTGGTGATGTGTGATGTGCCAGTGCAAGGGGATCAGAGACAGCAGTGCCGCACCACCCACATAATACTACCTGCTCTGTGGTGGTCCTGTGGGGGTACTGACCATTGGGGAAAAAAAAGTGATGGGGGGGCTAACAAAGCATGCAGAGAAAGAGCTGGTTAAATGAAAAGAGTGTAGATACATTTAGGTGGTCATAATGTTTTGTCTGATCAGTGTATAAAGTGTACTTGGCTTGTTGTTTAAGGTGGATTAAATGCCCACTTGAGCTGATATGTTCCTATGCTCTAGCATCCAATACAATATTTGTTATATGTGTAGTTCACTGGTAGTGTTCATAAAGTACAGTTAAATGTGTGTATTTTAATATGTAAATACCCAAATAGAAATCTAATAGTATGCTTTAATGTCCAAAATAACATGTAAGTACTTTATACAGTAAAAATGATGTTAAGTTTACCTAAAAACGTGTACAACTGTCCTTGTAGTATAAAGACTTTTATAATCTCCAAAGAGGAATAGGAGTACAGTGGCAGTGGAAAGTTGGAGCTGCTGCAACCGCCTTCCCACACGTGTTAGGTGCTCTTCTGCCTGATAAGGGACAACCAGAGGTGGCAACTGAACCCTCTACAGATGTTGTCACCCCATTTATATCTGTAACATAGGGGTTAAACCAGTGCTCCCCCTCTCTGCTGATACAGCCCCGGTGTGCTAACTGTAATGTAGAGGTTTAACCGGCGACCCCGTCTCTACTGATACACTGATCCCACACTGCTTTGTCTATGTACAGTATGTTTTCAGCTAGAGTGATCCCTCCACTGTCATAGTACACTAACAGTATGTCTAGTTTACATAGATGTAAACAAGTCACCCTGCACCAGTTTACTTCTTTTACATCTAAAGTCCTCTTACTGCTAAAGATTACTTTTATAAACTAAAAGTGTATTTAATTACAGGAATTATTGAAATAGTATATTGATAATCATAGACTTAATATATAAAGTGTACATAGGTAGTGTACTTGAAATTTGGTTAATCATATTTAATAATATTAATCGTTATTAGAATAAAAAAAATACATTAATTAATTCATTAATTAATAACATAAATAATTTAAAAATAAATATACACCTTGATATGTGATAAACAGTAAAACAGTGCTGGTGCAACACCATGTTCTTTGACACAGAAACTTGGTAGAGAGAATCAGAAGTAGATTTTTATTATGAGTATGCTTGGGATGAAGTAAAGGCATATGTTCTGAAAATACTCAATGAAGCAGAATTCTATCGAAAATTGTACCTGAGCACATATAAATGTACATTTGTCACCCACTTCTGCTTACTACTCTTGCACATCTATTGCATATCGTGTTGCCTCTCTGTCTTTTGTCTCTGCACTATACTTACTACTTATCTATTTTTAATCGCTGCACTGGAGACATAGCCTCATAGTGTATCATTATACTGTATACCCTGTATATATAAAGTTGCATTAAATTAATTTATGTGCGGTTCTCACAGCATCCATAAAGTGCTTAGGTGTCCTTGTAACAAGACAACTGCACTAAAATACTACTAAAAAACTACTGAGTAATAAAATTTAGTTTTTTTGTACTTGATAGGTTTATACATGACGGTCAGGGATGGAATTCAGTTTTACCTTGCCTGATGATCAAGTCCAGATAGTGTCAACTGGAAGGGATGATTAACATAGCAACTGAACCAAACCATAATTGCACACTGCACATGACCCCCTTAGAGAATATATATCAGCTATGTTTGTGTTGACAGAATACACCTTCAGGCTGCAGAAAGGGACTCTGTAGAAGGTGTTGTTTTCCTCAGGGACAGCCACTCTATAAGAGCTGCTTTCAGGTCAAATTAATATTTGTATTAAGACAAGTCCTCTTGTGGCTGCATTTTGGTCAGGGTTATGGATATAACCATGGATATGACCAAGGCTTCCCCTTAGCACTGACCCACTAACATACATTTGAACCCCCACTTTAAAGACCATCTGTCAACAATTCACTCTGGCTATAAGCCCTCCTGAACCCTCAGTGTTTGTGTGCACATACTTGCAGTGTGTTTGTGAGAAATAGGGTTTTAAATGTGTCTATATTATTGCACTAGATCACTTCTTTAATATTAAGTGAGTAGATTGTAAAATAATTGTAGGGGAAAATCAACAGGAGTTCAAAATCTCTGATCCTTTTGTATAAGGCTTTTAAATTTATCACTGTTATTTTGTATTGCTTCTAGGGTACCATTGTGCACATGCATGGCCAAATTGCATATTTCTCTGTAATTGATTTTCCTGTAAACATACAAAACATATATACAAAAAATAAAGTACACAAAATAGAGAACAATGATGATAAATATGCACTATGGTGTCACAAAAGCACCAAGGGGTAATAGTGTGAAATGTTTAAATGAACATTAAATTAAAAAAAAAATCATGCTCACGGTGTCTAGCCCTCAACACAAATCACCCACATCTCTTACCCACAATAAGAAACACATACCTGTATCTACCAAACAGTGACCTCCGCCCGTGACTCCTCACAAGCCACAATTCCCAAGCTTCTTGAAAGCAGCATGAGCCAGTAGTGGGTTGCTATATTTACTGAATATGTAAAATTCATTCAATTGTGCATTAATGTACAGAACTGTGTTCTCTGGAATATAACAGAGGTTAAGAATGTGTCATTATATCATGACTTCATTGGAATTCTGGTATCTACGTTTCTGACTCATAACCAACTCAGGCACACACACGAATGTCTTAATGTAGACTATGCAGTCTGTTCCCATCCTCCTCTGACTGACAGACACCTAAACAATAAAAGTTTTACAGTAATGAATAAGCAGAAGGCTAATGAATATACAATGACTAATTAGGGAAAAAAGAAACAAAGTAATTAAAGGGCAGAACAGTTCAGATATAGAAAGAACGGCAGTGAAACTCCATTCCCTGATTGTATATTAAACCCTCAAGTTGATGATTTGCACTCTTCCCTTGTGTTATCACTTCTTTAAGATAAGATATTCCTTTACTGATCCCACAGTGGGGAAATTTACAATGTTTTTGTTCTATTCTAGAGATACATGTATTTAGCCTTTAGGGCAGCTTCCAGTCCAGCCAGATTGCTTATTTTTCTCCTCAGACGTATCAGATCCAACCCTTCAGTTTTCTATAAATTTGATTAAGTCTTACAGCTAAAACAAAGTCATCCGATTATGGTGGACTCCTGCACTCGGTCTCGGTCCTGTAGGGCACCTTTGGTGTACTCTGTATTAGCTTATTATGTCCATTATGTGAGGTCATGTCTAAATTTAACAAGCAACAACTCAAAATTTAAGTCTCCGTGGAAATAACTGCAGGACAGTAACATCAAGGCACATAAATTGGTTTTATTAGCATGTACAACCAAAATGGCACTGGCCAGAGGGTCCTCTTTTCCTCATGTTTAATACCCTGAATCCTGTAGTCCAACTCTTTGTGCTCCATAGTCATAGTCAGCAAGGGCCTTTCATCAGTGTGACAGTGGCGGTGGCAATGGGTCATTATGGAGGTGACTTAGGGGCTTTCCAGCTCCAGCCCACGGCTATCAGACTGAACTTACTGACCTCTGGTCGGTCAGTTGGACTCCATTAGAAGGAAAGGGATGGCTTAATTCTCTCTCTCTTCTTCAACATATGCCAACACACTATAAATCCTCGAAAACAATGCTGAAACGATTTGTCGTAGTCCGTTATGAATTCAGGAAAAATGTTTGATTGTTTGCTTTTTATTAGCAGAACATTTCCATAAAAAGTAGGCATAATTAAACTCCATCACACATGAGTCAATGTTGGCCCAAGGCTCAGGAATGAATGCTCATTAGCACAGTCTTTGCATGAGCAATAATTATTTAATTCACTTGCCGGTCACAGGCCCAGAAGTAATGATGGCCCGGCGCAGATGAATGCTGTCTCACCCCTCCTCCTCCTCCTTCTACTTAGCACCGCCCTGATACTGCTTCAGAGGGTATGGGAGGCAGCTGCTTCGCTCAATACAGAAAATGGACTGGAATGTTAGAGTGGGGTCTTTGTGTGGCTAGGCTCAGCACTGAGAGAGGTGTGGGGATCCTCAGATAAGAATTGCCATTAACAGCTAGAGAGTTCCACAGAGAGGAACAGAATAATGTGAGAGAATAATCAAGAGGCCAGGTGTACTCAAGAACCTCAGCTCTGTTACAGAACATCAGCACATAACAACTCTGGCTTTGTACACTATCTGAAAACACCATCTGCCCTTCATGTTGTGTAAACACTTCATGATAAACAGACCAATTCTAAAAAACTGAATCTTATAGTGGCAAAGAAATGGACTTGGATATTTCAGTCCTAGTATACGGGCTGCATAACTGGTCATTTATAATGGCTAATTATTCTTTGGTTAACGTTTGGTGTTCTAGTTCTCCGATTCCACAAAGACTCTATCAGTTCATCTCAGAGCACTTTACACAGTCCTTTCCTGAATGACACAAGGGCAGATGATAGAGCATTTCAGGTGATACTGTGTATGTATCTTCCAAATGCCCTCAGGTATCAGCAAACCTGCCCATCACTCTGTGAAATGATTCACAACAGGAAATAAACAGACCCTTTGAGACTTATTCCAAAGGCTCTTCAGACCTTCTCACTTTAATGAACTGTGACAGGATGGATCCATACTTTCTATTAGATGACGTTGTTTTAAACAAGACTGGGCAAGCTGTTTTTGTTTTGCAGGACCGCCTTTGCTTGCATGGCAGGTGTCATACATATGGAAGTAATGGTGAAAAAATACTTTAAAGTATTCAGATATTAGATTGTTCTAATCTATATTAAACCAAGGCATCAACTGAAAAGCATGAACATGTATATGTGCAGAGAATACCTCTACAAAACCTAAATTTCAGCTGCAAGTAAATAATACTTTCAATAACACTTACATATCGTCGCTGTCCAATGAAAAACATGTATCTCCACTTTTGTCCATTTTCACTTTTATACATCATTTGGACACACCAGCTGCTGTTTACACTGAGTGAGAATTTCATGATAATTAGACCAACAGAAATGGCCCAAAACTGTTTAGAAAACCGTCTGGTTCCATTGACTTACTTTAAAGTTAAGTCAGGTTTTTGGCCTCTCCTGTAAAGTTGCCATTTTGGAGATACTTGTTTTTCTTTGGACAGCGACGATATGCAGTAATATATACTGTGTGTATATATATCCTCTTCCATTATCTTAATAGTTAATGGTTTTATAGTGTGTAGCACCACCTGCTGCTTGTCTTGGGCAACAAGCGTGTTTAAACAGCTGACATCAGTCAGTCAGTCAGTCAGTCAGTCAGTGACTCTCAGAACATCAACTCTAGTAGTCACTAATAATGATGATTTAATTGTGGGTCCTGGTGAGGTATGGCTATAGATCTGTCTGGGAAAAAAGAATAGATGCTGTATGATGTGTGGATGGTTTTTTACAGACTTTGCTTAGTGCGAGGTAGAGCGGTGTGGTCAGTTGCTTGATTTCAGTTTCTTTGAGACTACTGCGTTAGGAGTCACTGGTGCCTGCCTGGCCATCTCCCACATGCCATAAAAAAGCCCACACAGGACTGTGATTGTTCCCTCTTGACCCCTAGCGCCACAATGACGCAAACAGTTCCTTTTGTACAAATGGAAAGTCAGCAAAGTTCTTCCACTGTGATTTCTGTCGTAAGCTAAAGCCAGTGTCACTAGAAGGACAGTAATTTGAGAAAATGTCAAAGCGATATGAATGGGTCTGTATGCATTAGTCTGTCATACTGATTTCGCATAAAACAGCAATTTTCCATAAAACAGGGTGCTTGTGTACACTGTATAACAGTTAAAATTAAATCCAGAGTAGACAGCCCCTGACACGGCTTCAGCGGAATTCTTTCCCACACAGAAACATACACAGAGAGAGTTACACAATGCAGAGATTGTTTATGGTTCCCAGTCAGTGCTGTTATTGTGCTGCAGAATGCTGAGACTCTGCCCAACATCACCTTCAGGCCCTCACTAGCATTCAAGCAGCAGTTACTTTATCACCATTATGTACATCCATATTAATGCTTTGTAGCTATTTACCCATATTCTTAATAAAAGGAAGGTTCCAAAAGAGGTCTTAGCTTTGATGTCCGGTTTTTGTAATATGCAAACATTGTTGCACAATGTACCATTCACTCCTCAGTCCACAAAGTCCCTATATGGAAACTAAACCCGTTATGAAATTGTTTTTTGATGTCACAAAGTGCACATTTATAACCCATACCCATTGATGCTCAGCTAGGACTAGATAAGGCACATTACAAAGCTACCAATCAGAAAATTTACATATATCAGCCTTCGAGAGGGATGAGCAAGTTTGGAAAATGGACATGTAAAAAGGAATTGTGTCTATTTTGGATACATAAAGAGACACAAGGTTAATGTGTGGACTGTAATGGATTAGAAGATTAGAGGAATAAATAAAATACAAGACAAATGAAGAACATGGGGTCCTAACTTCTATACAACCTTTACTGTGGTGTTTTCTATTACCACATATCTCCCCATGGGTCTGAAAGTGTACCTGCATACTACTTTAGGTTCTTTCGATAGTTTAAGTTTATGGTTCTTTAAAGACAGTGTTAAGAACCATTTTAAAATGTAAAGAACCTCCACATAATTAAATAGCTCATCTTCTACATCTAGTCTTCATTTATTAAGTCTTTTGCTCACCTAGCACCACAAGGAGCAACCTGCACTGTTGGAGTCCCAGCCACAGACACTTTGCTTACACGTGGACGCAGAGTCTGATGTTAACTTGGCCACACTGTTAGGAGCCTTTCAGTTGCCACATATACACACTTCTGTGCATGATTCTGTGTATGTTTCATCATAAATCAAAGTTTTGTCGTTTCAGCTAAGTTCAGCCTGGTGAACCGCAGCCTCAGCCCCAGATGCTCCACCCATCTTACACTTCTGTGTATCCAGAGGGACTGTTTATGTCATGACTCAGATTTCAAGACTGTCTCCTTCTATACATAATTGCAAATAGCAGGCTTGTGATTGGCTGTGTTGCGTTGTCAGTCAAGTTTCCTTTTCCTGCAGTAGTAGGTGCATATTGGCCATGTTAAGTGTGTTATAGGTACCAGGCTGTCCCTAGTGAGTCTTGCAATGTTAGACTAGGACTGTTGTGACTCATACATTTGATTAGCGTGCAGTGCACTGTATGTGCATTTTTAGACCCATGGGGACATAATCCTTTAATAGAGAACATTTACTATCAGTGTGCTGTGCGGATCTGATGCATAATTGAGGTGTATAGACGTATCCTCTGGCTGTTTTCTTAAACAAGGGGTGTTTAATGTTGGTCCTGGATGTCTACAACCCTGGAGAGTTCAGGTCAGACACATCTGGCACATATAGTCAAAAGACCTTGATTAGTGGGATCAGGTAAATTAGATCAGGGTTGGAGCTACACTCTGCAGGCTGTTAGACACTTAGTTAGCCTCCCGTCCAATTTATTTAGTTGTGAAGGTGGAATGCTGCATTAAAAGCTGCAAAAATGATAAAATAGTTTATGTTATTAGAAAAAAACAACTTCCATGAAAAGAAATAGCAAAGCGAGGGTAATCGCTGACCCACAGAGCCTGGATTAGTGTGATTTTAGGGGATACCATTCATTTGATTAATTCAGGTTGTTTTTTTGTGATACTGAGGGGGCAGGAGGCCGGATGACCGGCAGACGTGGCCAGTGGTCAAAGTGCCAGGTGGTAGAGTTATACCCAGTTTCATTACCAAAGAACAAAAGAGCAGTTCCTGCAAGAGGAAAGGCTCTTGCTGCTCTGTGTAATAGCTATAGCAACTGCTCTGATAGCTCCCTGTGCTTGCTTTTTAATGAAATGGCTGCAGAGTTTTTGCCATAAAAGTTTCTGAGATGGACAGAAAGAGGAAAAAGTACATTTCTTCCTTAACACTGTTCGAGTTGCATCACACCCCTAGTGGCCTTTAAATCTCACTGTGTCCAATACTCTACTGAAATTATCACTGGAAGGATGGGGAGTGAAATATGTGAGGTAATTACATGTAAGGCTAACAGCAGTATATGGGTGAATGTTAATATGAATAGGTTTTAAAATTGGTTACTGAATCCTATTACTTAAGATAAATCATAAGAAGACTTTTTACGAATGAAGCATGCTAATGAAGCATACGTTATTGAGAGGCATAGATAATCTATTACCTATTACTGTTTTATTAAACGGTGGGCTGTACTGTTGCCTGAGACTGCAGGATCCGACCTTAAATCATAAGTTTTCAATTTCTTGTAAGTGTTAATGTTTATAAATGCTTATTTCAATAGGCATTATCTAACATAAAGGCTACTTTAGTTAACTTAGTAAATGTGCCTTTTGGAATGAGCATGTATACATATTTATGCAGGGATATGTTAGTTGTAATTACAAGCTTGTGTAGGTGTCATGTAGTCTTTTGGACAGGACCCTAAATTGCCCTAATATTTGTCTCGTGTGCAAGACAAAGGAAGTAAAAGTAATAAAGTGAAAAATAAATGTCTATATTTGATTTTTTTTGCCACACATCTGCTTTAAAGGTACCTTAGAATGGAAACTGTATTTATATTGTCATAGTTAAAAGACGAGTTCGGTACATAGACCTGACATACTGTGAATCTTAAACACTGTTGTTCTTCTTTCAATTACAAATACCACATTTACTTAAAAAAGAACAATATTGACTGATTCCAAAATCCCAGACAGCCTTGTCTCATTAATACTTACACCCCTAAATGTACTTACAACAATGGAGCAACAGCAACAAAAATGTAAAAAAAAAAGGTGGAGAATCTGTCGTTTCAGGCTGCAAAGGTGGAGTTTGCACTTTTCATAACCTTTGCATGAAGCTGAACTTGTTACAAGCATGGTTGATGGTGATTTTTGAAAGAGTTTGAAGCTGTTTTCCTATTTACCAGCCTCTTGACTGAATGCCAAACCTTGGACAATATCAAGCAGCTTTGCTCAGCGTTTGACACTAAAGTTACTGAAGACACTGAAGAGAAGAGCAGTTCCACCTTTATTAGTATCACAACCCTAAAAGCAATCTGTAAGTAGCAGCCATGCTGTGTGATTCCATTCAGTGTTTAAAGTCAGACCATCTTAAACTAAAATGTTCATAGAGGGTTATTTTACTGCCTGCATCTACTACAACATGCTGCTTATGTGTGATCATCACAGTGACCCACTGTAAACCAGCTAATCAGATCAGAGCTCATTAAATGATTGATATGCTCACCAAAAGGGAAAACAGCTTGTTTCATTCTAGGACCAACCATGGAGCTGTAAATGGGCATGTAAAACCGCATCTGGACAACCAAAGTCATATACCTTCTATGTGGACATCAGAGAGCTATAAAAATATAAAAACTGAACAAATGCATCATACAGCATCTTTCAGGAACTATTTCAAGCAATACTTTCCCTTCACAGGAGTGGCTCCAAACACACTGCCGACATATATACAAAACTGTTATGATAGAAGCATATTTAAGATGTGATGGTGAGATGCCAAAGACTAGAGATGATTTGGAAGTTTAAATATTCTAGATTTAGATGGAATTTACTGCTTAATCTGAAGACTTGCTCAGTTCTAGTCATACCCCACTGTGGCCTTGGCTGGGACAATCTGAGGATATAATATGCTGCTGTCTCACGAGAGGTCAAGGACAGCTGGCCAGGTCTCTTTCTCTCTGCTCTTAAACAAAATAAGTTGAATAAGGTGATATGGTGCAGCTTGAAAAAATGAAAATACATAAAAGCTTGTTCAAAGGATCTTTAAAAAACCCTTCTTAGATATGTCAAGTCTAAATCCCAATTCTAAACCTTCCTCAAAAATACTCCTACCTAAAAAGTGTTGCCAAAGGGAAGAGCTACCTTCAGTCCAACTTTATCAACACTGTGGTGTCACCATATTTTAAATGGCCTTAGACACTGCATTAAGCAGCAGTAGGATTTTTCTGATCGTGGGTGCTGATAAACATTTCTAATGAATAAAACACCATGAAACCCCTGTGTCAACATTACTGTTCTCCAAAAATGTCTGAACCCATTAACTTCAGTGTATCCGAGTACCAATTCCAACTGCCAAAAGGTATGCATAAATTATAGCATTGTATAGCATTGGATGGTTGGAGGTCACAAATAACATTGTAAAGGGGCGTGACTTTGTGTGTGTTGGGGGGTCGTTCTTTTGTTCAGTGATATTTGAATATTAAGACAGCTCAATTAGGCCCATCTAAGGGCATTTGATGTAAGTGTAAACGTTCACAAAGAGTCTTTCATGCATTCATTAGAAAAAAGAAAGGGAAAAAAACTGGCAGCACCACAAGTACTATCGTTTCCTTTCACAGAAGAAGTACGAAGAAGTAGCCACATTGTGAATACAGTGTGTGTGAAACAATAAGCAGAGCCCCTAACCATGGAGGAGAGAGTTCCCGGTGCTTTCAAACTCATTAAGGCATTCAAGCGTTCATCGCAGGCAGTGACCTAGAAATGAGGAACAATCCCACAAAGACAAACACAAGACAATACACTCTCTATCCTGTCAGGATGGAATCCACTCAGATCAGATATTTCAGATTATACAGCACACTGAGACTGGACAGCCATTATGACCACACTGCTCACTGGAGCTCATAACTGACAAACAGGCGCCTGGTGGCCACCTATGCTTATTTCTTCATGATTACAATAAGTACTTTGCATATCTGAGGGAATATCTCTTCTCTGAAGGCCTAATGATTTCATTTTTGAACATTTCTTCTATTTAATAGAACAGTTATGCTAGTTGTATTGAGAGTGTATGTGTAGTGTAGTCCTACTCGTATTTCATACTTTGAGTTAAAAGAGATTAGAGATTAAGATTACCCTCTAACATTTTTAGGAATGTGTCAGCTTCCTGAAACACTGGTGCCAGGGCAATGACCTTTCTTTCAATGCCGACAAGACCAAGGAGCTTGTAGTAGCCTTCTGAAAACAGGAGGAAGTGCATTTCCCCATTATATCAATGGGGCCATTGCAGAGAGGGTCAGCAGCTTCAAGTGTTCACATGACAGAGGAACTGACCTGGACCGAACACACCACACAGGTGGTGAAGAAGGCACAACAGCACCTGAGGAGGAGGTTTAACATGAAACCCTGCATCTTCAGAATATTTACACATGCTCTGTGGAGGGGATTTTAACAAGCCCCATTACCACCTCACATGGGCACTGCACAGCTATCAAGCATGGGTTGAACAGCTCGGCATGTCACCAGGATTCCTAAGCCCAGGAAGACCAGGTGGAGTCTTATTTGTATTTAAGGACTGACGGGGAGCTAACTTACTTTAACACCAGTGTAAATGGGAAATGACAATACAGGTGACTTGATTTTGATTTGATTTGGAGCTGACAGTGGAATCAGCCAATCACGTTTCGAATTCTAATAGGTCAGACAGGTTTTGTAAAGTAGAGCATCGTTCCTCTATACCAGCACTTGCGACTGTAACAGTCACTGTTAATCTGCTACAGAGTTACATTTATATTATGTCTGTTACAAGTTTTAGAGGAAAAAAAAGATATTTCTGTTTCAAGTCCATGTTTAAAGGAGCAATATGTAAGATTTATAGTTTAAAACATTCATAAATAAACAAATATCATCAACAGAATGTGAAAGAATAACTACTTTGATAGTATTTGAGAGATGTCTATTTATTGTATTGCAGAGATATTTACTGAAGTTAGCATGCTAACCAGCTAGCCCAAACTCGTCATGTCTCGTAATACCACTTTGCACCTCAAGAAATGATAGTAAATCACTGTAGCATTAAGTTGAATCAGTCCAACATGAGAGGATGATGACATTGCACTGCCTAGACGTTGTTCTCTAATCTCGTGTCAAACACACTGAAAGTCCTGTGCCTTGTTAGATCATATAAGGAAAATAGCCAACGAAAGAAAGAGCAAACCCAATGATGGCTAAAGTTCTCTGTAAGCAACCATTATAATAACCACTTCCACCCACTCTCGGCATCAATCCACATGCATTAGCAAACAAAAAAAGGTCTAAAGATGAAAGCAAATCCAGATTTAACATTGGTGCTGCTTTTCTAATGCTGGAGCCTCTCTTGGGAAGTAATGTTTGATGTTAAACTCAACATATTTTTTTCCCCTGGACTGTAAGAGGTTAAAAAGGCAGAAGGAGGGACTGTGCATTTTCTGATGATTCAATTTACTGGCGATAACATTCTAGTAGAATCTCGAAGGGGTACTAGCAGAAATGAGCATTTCCTTAGAGTGTTACTTTGCTCATTTGTTGATGAGATTGAGTTGTGGCAATTAAGGACTAAACAGAAAGCCTAGCTGCAATAATGCTTATTGAGCAGGTAGTCCAGGGTTGATCACTTGAGAGCATGTACACACATGAATTATTCAAACACTACAGCTGTAACCAAAACAAGAACTGTGATAACAACAAAACACAAGCTAGTTTAATTATTGGCTAATTACTTTTCCTTACTTAAAGTTTTGGAAACAACACCCAACTGCAATTACATAATGGACTCTGTGTACTGTTCCAGTGACCTAATAACTCCAGCAGCTGGGAATAATGGCAAAGAGAGCTTTTTACTGATTAATTATTCACTTTGGTTGGGAATCATCTATTAGAGCTGTTGCTAATTTGAGTTGATGAATTATGCATCAAGGAGGTATGTGGGTTTAAATGAGCATTAAAATTCCAGGAATATTCTCACTGTCAGAATGTCTTAGAGTGTTGGGACAAAAACAATTGTCTTCCCACCAGGGGAGGGGATTGTAGGGCACTCCTGATCAATTAGTGACGGTATGTGCGTATTAGGTGAACGTATTCATACATGCAGAGTGTAGAATGTATTCTATTCTATGCAGTTATAAATCTCTCCAAGCATTATAAACCACACGCTTCAGCCAAGTTGTTACGTGTTTCTCTATAAACTGGTGTTCCACATGACAGTATGTTTTGTTCCCAATTGGGAGGGATAATTATCCGTTTAGCACAGTTCCATCATGTTTTGTCACTATTAGTCTGAGGGGAATCTGCATCTCCACAACATGTGGTTTTATTATTTTATCAGACCGATGCCATCGATGGGCAATGCTACAAAGGCTGGCAGAAAGCTTTTAGCAGTGGTCTCTTAATCCTAGTGTTTCTTAATCCTAGTCCTGTGACTGGTGTCTCTTAATCCTAGTCCTGTGCATCCCCTGCCCTGTACAGTTTCAATTATTCGCTTTACCAGCACACATGATCCAGCACATGAGGAGCTGTAGAATCTGTTAAAGAGCTGGATCGAGTGTGCTGAAACTGTGCAGGGCAGTATCTCCCTAGGGGCAAGCTTACCTCTGTACCATGTGATGGATGCCCTTATGTTTCAGTATACAGACCTAAGCAGATGATCAGAATGAACAGAACAGACAGTGCAGTTTATCCCTTGAACATACTGTTCCAGCATGAGTTGTTCATCCAGCAAGGCTTAGCAGAGCTGTCTGACAAGCCAAACTGAAAACAAGTCAAACTGTTCTTCTGAGGCAAACATCCCGAGTACAGACTGAATCACCCAATTTCAGCTGTCCAGTTCGCCAAGAAACACTTCCTACATCTTTCCTCATGCTGCCCAGCTACTTATACATGGCTCCCAGTGACGTCACACAGACCTTTTCATTATGGATGTCTGATGTTGCTCTGGCAACCAGCTTAAGACAATAGCCTCTGTGTGCACTTGCTAAATACTGTATGCTGTTGATGTCATGCAGGCCAGTTGGCCAACGCCTTCACCAAGAGTGAATCTTCCAGCCTTCCAGCCCTGGGAAACAATTACAAACGACAAGAAATAAAGACAAAACATAATAAACACACTTGAATACATGACCCTTTCAATAAATTCTATTACTATTCTATTATCAAATGTGCAAAAAAAAATCTCTATATCAATATCCATGAAGAAAATCAGATTCCTTAAAAAAAGCAAGCTTCCTGAAAAGAATGGTAGCTGGACTGGACACACTGAATAATAAAACAATACATTATACGTAATTGTCCAGCGTTCAGTATAATTTTCTTTCTATATAAGCTCACTTGACAAAAAAATTGTCACCTTGCATGTTTTAAGGTGGCAGCAACCTCAGGCTCTTGCAGAAGGCGCTGCATGAGGATGATGGGGCTATAAATACCTGTGGGGTGTGTGATGGGATTCACAGTTTGAGTAGAGGTGGTACAGTACGGTTAATGTCTCGTTCAGTGTGTGGAAAATGGGTCTAAGGCAGATGTTAATGATTGGCTAATAGGAGTGATTGCATTTGGGCATGTCAAAGACCCTAGTGTGAAGGAAGTAGCTGAATTTGCAGCTGTCTTAAAGCATACGGTCATCTGGGTCTATCAGCAGTGGCAGAAATGCCAGTCTACAGGAAATTCTCCTCGGAATTATACCAGGGAAGGCATCCACTAAATCTGGCCCAACTGTGCAAATGTTTGGTACGAGAGTGTCTGAACCTTGATGTCGCCTCCAGAAACTTTTCCAGTCCATGCCAAACTGACCTGCAGCTGTTATGCATGCTTGTGGAAGTGTTACACGCTATTAGGCATGTTTTAGTCACAGGCGACAGTTTTTCTACACATAGCTTGTACTCAAAGTTTATTTTCACTGGAAACTAAATAAACGAAAGCATGGTCTCTGACTTTTCCCATTACCATACACTGTCACATACTTTAAACAAACTCAGTTGACACTTTTTTTTTTATTAAATTGACATTTCTTTAGCTAAAACAGTTTCTTCAGTGCTTTAAAGTGACAGCTGAAGTGCACAGTATAGTGTTTCTGCTAACAAATACAGACTAAACATAATACTTACATAGCAAGGGAGCCAGGCTTAACTTTTACTGATTCATAAGAATCACCATTTTCCATTATAGCTCAAAATATTCACTACCAGACTCACTATCAGATCTTATTTCTAGGAAATTCAAAATACTACGGTATACTTGGAACATGTAAATGTTTGATTTAAAACAAAACGTGGAGAAAAAGGTTTAAAACACCTGTGCAAAAATAATAACCGTACGTTAATTCACAATCACTAAATTCAATTTAAACTACAAATAATGCTCATGATTTTCTTCTGTAAACAGCAGTGGACGCTTACAGCTGTAACACCACCTGTCCTGTCATTAACGCATGGCTCTGTGTCCCTATAATTAAAACATAAAGTACTCTATGTGTTGCCAGTGTATCTCCAAAAAGAGCTGGACCATTTATAACTGAAAGCGAGGCAGCATATGCAAACAAGCTGTCTTGCTTAGTTTGCTCAGTGAATTGGAGCCCTTCATACACTGCCCTATGGGTGGGGTTTCGCTTAGGGCATTGGTAGGATAAAGTACACTAGCAGTGTGTGCCCACAGTTGTGTAGGTAGACGTCTCTCTTCGCATGGTGCTAAAGGGTGATAGCTCCAGCTCGGTAGTGCACTCATGCTCATTATCATCACTGGTTGCAGTGGAGGACTTTGGTGGGCCACATTCCTCCCAGCAGCAGCAGCAGCAGTCCAGAAAGGCTCTGCCAAAAGGTCTGCACAGGGCCAGAAGCAGCACCGGAGTGACCGCAGACTTGCAGAACAACAGCATCTGACTCACCAGGTGCAGGATGTCCAGGGTGCGTCGGGGGACCCCTGCAGCCATGTACACAGACATGATGTTGCAAATGTTTTCTGGGATAGCGCAGAAACCGTAGAGGATGGCCAGTGCCACTACCATGCAGTTCATCTGGCTCTCCAGCTGGATCTGCTTGCGGTTGCCCCTCACGCTGACTCGCTCTGCCTTACGGATCTTCTGTGCAGTCACCACTGAGCTGATGATAGTGAAAATGGTGGGGAGGCAGAAGTAGCAGCCAAAGTACCACCACAGGCGGGCGCCGTTGTACGTGAGGCCCAAGACGTAGAGGGTGTCTGGAAGCGCAGTGGAGATACGCACAACACAACGCTCACAAGGGGTCACCTCGGGGGGCTCACGCTCCTCTCTCACCAGCTGGTGAATTAACAGCTCAGGCAGCGCTAGCAGCAGAGCCCCGATCCAGATGACAGCCAGTTTTGCTGCAGTGGAGGCGCAGTTCTCAATCATCTCGTAGTACATCTGGACATTGGAGGCAGCACGGAAACGGTCGATACAAAGGGCGCAAAGTGTGAAGGTAGTCACGCCTAAGGAAGCCACCTGAAAAGCAAAAACACACAAAGCATAGATAAACTCACTGGCCACAGGTACACCTCTGTTTCAGTCCTGCAGTCCTGGTCTATTTCATTAGCTCTGTTTACCAAATACTTGCTTCTTGTAGCTCTAAAATTACAGATTATAGCCCACCTACTTGCATAATTTGTTAGCCCCCCCCACCTAAAAAAATGTCTGATCCGCATGCATCAGCGCAACACATAATAACATAACACTAACATGTCACTGCAGTGCTGGGAATGATCCATCACCCAAAGAATGCATGCTCTGTGGTCATCCTGTGGGGCCTGACCCCTGAATAACAGTGTGAACATGGGCTAACATCTAATGTGGAGAAACAAATGCACTACAGTCTGTAATTGCAGAACAACAGCATGCTCCTATATGGTAGGTGTTTCTGATCAAATGAACAGCGGGGGTAGACAAAAGCTTGGCATGCCTAATAAGTCAGTGTGTGTATAATACATGTTTACAGAACAGCCATGAGTAAATACAGTAGTACTAATGAATTTTGAAACATAAAGGGTTCTAGGTTCGCTTGGGAATATGGCTCTATGACAAAACTGACACATTATGTAAAAGGGTTTTTCAGTCTTGTAAACATGGTGTCTGTAAAATGGTTCTTTAACAAACCGTCCATTGAAAGTTGCTCTAGGGAATGATCAGCCCAAACAACCATTATCTGAGGTGACTGCATGAGGTAGGAGTGTCCATTCCTTAATAGAATCTTGCACGTTCCAGGTACATTCCAGTTTCAGGATATAATCCTGCTTTTTTATTCTTCACTTAAACCTCCAACACAACTACAGTAGAACTGAATGTACACTTTCACACCCCCAATCCGCAGGGACACAAATGAGGTACCGCAATATATAAATACAGCTTGGAATTCAGGATACAGACCAATATCTTACAGCTGATGACAATAAGTGTGTAGGAGAAAGGCAGTCTGAGAACATCTAACTCCAGTCTCCTGCAGCTCTAATAATAATGGCCCCAGCACAGGCTCACATCATTACCTACTGCACATCCACATGCCTCCAATTAAGTACTTGATCCTTTATACTTTCTACAGTGAGCTGAAATGTATCCACAAACTCAGAATGACCTCAGAACACTACGACACTAAGGTGGAATTCTTTTCTCTTAAATAAGTACTGCATCCTCATCCAGCATCTGCTTTAAACCACTGTTTTATCTCAAAGCTGACCAGCCACATTTGCCTGCCTATAAACAAACGTGTAGAGTATGTAAATCTGCAGCCAGTGGCATGCTAGGTTTGTTAACTGCATTGCTATGTGGAATAACTGCCCCTCCAGTCTCTATACATTTCCCAGAGGACCCTTCACTATGATTCCTTCCATATGGGCTGTGGAGGAAGATGGTGTAAACACATCAGTGTTATGATCTGTGAAGCTGCCGGATTCAGCAGTACACTGTCAGATGCTGAACTGTTGGGGCCATGCCTTAATCTGCTTCTCTGAACAGAGAAAGTGCAAGATGGAAATCGGAGCAGGCCTTTCTAGAAAAGCCTGCAGACACACAAAGATAAAGAAAACAAAATAATGAATCAACAAAAAGAAGAAAGAACCAGGAAAAAACAAACGAATGAACAAAGGCAAAAAAACACGGTTGATGGATGGATGGATGGATGAATGGATGGATGGGTGAATGGATGGATGGATGGATGGATGGTAGCGATGCAGCAGTATGGGAACTGTGTGTTAACATCAATATCTGCTATTTTTCATGTAACATATCCATTAATTCTGATATAAACATGTAGAAACTGAGATTAGGTCCACATAGATTCAAATTACAGCACAATAAATCATAGATAGACAGATGAATCACAAGAAAGGACAATACAATGATAGGCAGAATGATAGAAAGAACGACAAAAGGATCTGAAGTCCTAATCAGTTAAAACTCTGAAATAGGTTTTAACTCTGACCTTGAACCGTTTCAGTTGAGTGATCCATCTAGACAGATAAAATGCTAGACAGAACAACAGAATGACAGACAGACAGACCGAATGAATGACTGACAGACAGACTAAGTAAGCGTGACTCCTGCTGACTCTGTGGTAAATGTTGGTTCTAATGACTTGGGCTTGGACAGTAACCTCCACAGGCGTGAAAGCAGATTTTCAGGGCTGAATGAGCTTTGTCTATTGCACTAATGTCCCCCAGCACCCTCTCTAATCATCCCTAATTAATTACATGATTACAGCCCTCTTTAGCATGACGACAGAACACGGCCATCTTCTTCTTTACATAGCGGAGCAGTGAGCTCCTAACTGTGTTATTACATAAACTGCATGTGTCACTGCTCAGCATGTTAATGTCTGTAAGCAATAAAGGGTATTAGCCTAGAATTAGCCCATCAGCAATTTGTCAAATACTCAGCCTACGAATGAATTATATAGGCCCATAAACAAGCCTCATGCAAATCTGTGTGGATGTTATTACTGTCTACTGTGAAGACAAAGCTGGGTAATTCTAAACAATCAATGGGTTGGACATTCCCTGTGTTTATGGTGGAGTATCTAGCTTAGAGTGGCACTTTAAGAGCGGCTTAATGTACCAAGCTCTTAGATTAGAAAATCCTATTGGAAAGGAGGGGCAACCCAGAGGCAACAATAACAACAATAACAGTGCAATCACATGAGCTGTTCCAGGCTAAAATACACTTAACCCATTGATCATAGACTCATCACTGAGGGATTTAACATAAATGGTAAAACTACAACAGTTCAGCAGAGCGCTCGGGAACAAAGCTGAGCAGTGGGTGTAGAGACTGGTTTAAAAGATGTAAGGCAGCACTCCAGTCGCTCTGCAGCGCATGATTCAGTCTTAATTCTGCCCTCAGGCAATGCCACTGTCTCTTTGTGTGTGTGAGAGACACACCCCTCTCACCATACACCAACTGGGACAAAACCCCGCAGCACCTTCTAAAGGGATTTATCAAAGCAGCCACACCTGCCTTATTACGTGCAGTTTTTCCCTTTTATAGAAAATTATGATGATGATAGCAGGCCAAGATACAGCATACTATATTATTTACACTGTATTATGTATACCGCATTATTTCAATGAATGCATGTGAACCCATAGGCACCACATAAACACCACATAAGTCTTAAACAAAAAGCCCCAACAGCTCTCCAAGCTAAGATTTAAAGAGCAAAATTTTTCAATTAAAAAAAGAAAAAGAAAAAAGACTACACCTTTCTAAATGCCGGTGTCATTTCCCTAAGAGAAATCTGCCTGATAGTTACATTTGACTGGAATCTTGTGTCTTAGTTTATATGTAATGCTGCCATTGTGGAAAGCCACCCATCTCAGGAAATGTTCTAGATAAGCTGTGGAGATAATGACCTATGGTGGTCACTGTATACATTACTGCAGTGTTATAATAAGAATAATAGTATTAATAGAATAAAAATATACCGTATGAGACAACGCATGTATGTAAATGTTGTCATTACATTAGACTTTGTGTAATAGCACAGTCTTCATTAACGATCCCTATGTTTTTTTGGAGAGGGCCTGGGTGCCTCGGTACTCAAACGTAGTATGCCAGACTTTACTATGGAAAGTTTGTTTACTGTGAAGGTTTTTGGAACAACTGCAATTCAATGTAAGCTCCATCAATAAAGCCACAGAACATAATAAAGTGTAGTTTTGTGATACATGATAAGCATCATCAAACTGTTTTTTCTGAAATGTTATTAGATGGAACAGTAATAATAATAGTAATATGAATAATAATGTCTTTTATTGTTTGTTTGTGTTTTACTAACTGCACTGCAATAACTCTGAATAAACAAGTCTGGTTATGCTCTAATAATACATCTCAGAGAGCATGCGGAAGCATCTGGCAAAGTTATGGCACTGCTGGCCCACTGTCAGCACTGGCGATCTGCAATCAGTCTAAGGTGGGGCCCACCTGTCCTAAAACAGATCTGGTCTACTTCTGGCACAAGTGGCCAGGATGTATACAGACCCATTTGACCCACATGTTGCAAAACTGGTCTGGTTCACATCTGGCAGAGACATGTCAGAGTTGCCTATTCGTGGCTAACGCGTGGCCCACATCCTGCTACGGGAATGGTCCGCCCATGTGCCATCAATCCATGTGACAGGTGGGCCAGATGAAAATGGGGAATTTGAGTTACATTGCCCACCCCTAGTAAGGTGCCCATATTGCACAGTGTTACGATGGTGATGCCACCATAATGCCACCTGAGTACTGTGGCGCCTCTTATTACTATATATCAGGTACGTGTGCAGGTCTGGATAACTTTCTGGTCCTGCTCTGTTGGAATAATGGACATTCTGCTGATACTGTAAACAGGGGTTAAAGCAATCCACAGAGAACACTTTCACAGTGTGCACGTTTACCTCAATATAGGGCACTATTTTACAGGAGAACTCCCCGAGCAGCCAGTCCTTCGTCAGCTCGTGGAACACCACCAGTGGCAGGCAGAAAAAGACGATGAGGAAATCCCACAGGGCCAGGTTGGCGAGCAGGGAGTTGGAGATGCTGCGCATGTAGTAGTTGTGGCACACTATGCACATGATTGCTATGTTTCCGATTATGCCCACTGTGAAGACGATGATGGAGATGAAGGTGACGGCGTACGCACCGTATGACTCACTTGTGAGCGGGTAAAACGGGTTTCTGACCTGGGGGGGTTTGGGGCGAGTGTTGATTGGGACGAATGGGGTGATATACTCGTAGTCGTTCTCGGGTACAGTGAAGCCGTTTTCCAGAGTAAAGTCAAAGGGGGTCTCGGTGGACTGGTTCTGGGCTAGAGGCTTAGGGAGAGCTTCCAACTTGTGGGCATCGCTGAAGTCCACTGACGATGATGATGGTGGGGGCTCAGGGTGTTTTGTGGCCTGGCTGCTGTTCCTTGTCCCTCTTTTGTGTCTGTGAGGTGGACTCGGTTTTCCTCCGGGTGGGCGGCTGGCGGACAGTTCGCGGTGGACGTGCACGGCAGGTCTAGCCGTGACGCTCGGAGCGGGTATCACTCCTGTTAGCTTAAGTACTCCGCCGCTAACGGGCCCGTCCACACCTGTAACATTCACCCCCTCATTTTTAGACCCGGTACTGGCGTCTGGCCCCAAAGTCCTGACCACGGCCAATGACTTGGTGCCCTCGGGTTGTACATGATCTCCGTCCGCACTGCTGGAGACTCTCCTGGCTGCCGCGAGCTCAGTGTTAGTTCCGCCCGCGGTGCGCGCGAGGCTCAGCTCATTATTCCTCCAGCTCCCGCTGCTCCCGCTCAGAACTGAGCAAAGTTCACAACACACCAGCAGACAGAACAGGCGCTTCATCTGCACTCCCATCTTGTCCTCGGCTATTCGGTCAGACCATAGTCAGAATCCTAGTTTCTAGAAATCCCTAAAGTGTACAGAGCGGTTTCCAAGTTCAAGGCATTATTCCCACTGCTCTGATCCCGCAGCCGGGGCTAGCTGGCTCCGCCGCACAGGTCCTTCTACAGGGTTCAAACATGATTTCCAATTATTCACCAGCAAGAGCACAATAGAAGAAAAGGCTTTTCACTGAGAAGAAAAGTCCAGTTCAGCACGTCCCCACACCTCTAATCCTGAGAAAACAGCTCCTGACGAGCAGCTCCCAGCAGGGTGATGGGGCAGTAAAGCTGGACCCTGGCACGGTCGTCCTCATGCTCCTGCTGGGGGGCTCTCAGGGAGGCGCCTTGCTGGACAGAAAGCCACCTGGGGAAAGAGCGCCTCTCCGTGGAAGAGGAGTGAGTACGACTGGATCTTAATTCCAGTGGCTGCCCCTCCACATGTAGCTGGCTGGACCAACTCCTTAATGTGTCTGTCCACCTTAAAGCCCTCATGAGAATGGCCGATTTCTCCTCCTAGTGTATTTCAGTGTGGAATGCTATTTGTAACAAAACACAACGTATCCAAAACTCACTCACTGACCACTTTATTAGGTACGCCTACATTGTATCTACCAAATGTCCATTTTACAAGAGCACTTCGTAGTTCTACAGTTACAGGCTGTAGCCCATCTGTTTCTCTGTCTACCTAATTTCTCTGTCACACTGTTCCTTAACGGTCAAGAGCACCACAGAGCAAGTAATATTTGGGTCCTAGATCATTCTCAGCATTGCAGTAACACTTGTGTGGTGGTGGTGGTGTTAAGTGTGTGTTGTGATGGTGTGAGTGGATCAGACACAGCAGTACTGCTGGAGAGTTTAACACTGTGTCCTCTCGCTGTACATTCTATTAGACACTCCTACCTTGCAGGTCCACTTGTGAACAAAAAGTCATGTACCTCATCTGCTGCTGGAGAGTTTGTGTTGGTCATCCTCTAGTTCTTCATCAGTGGTCTTAGCATACTGCCCACAGGACGCTGTTAGCTGGATAGTTTTGCCTGGTGGACTATTCTCAGTTCTGCAGTGTCACTGAGCAGAGAGTGTCTGATCCACTCACACCAGCACAACACACACTAACACCCCACCACATCAGTGTCACTGCTGTGCTAAGAATGATCCACCACCCAAGCAATACCTGCTCTGTGGTGGTCCTGACTGTTAAAGAACAAGGTAAACAGGGATTAACAGAGTATACAGACAATCAGAAGGTCTACAGTTATAGAACTACCAACTGCTCCTATATGTGGAACTGGTAAAATGAACAATGTGTAGAATTAAGGAGGTGTACCTAATAAAGTGTTTGGTGAGTCTACATTCAGAGACACAAGCAAGACACTTAACATTTTTCATCCGCAAGGGCACTTTCACAAATTTTCTTTTCTACTACGTACAGTGCACTGCAGAGTGCAGGCTTTACACATATAATAAATATTAATATGACTAATGCCACCTTTATCAGACAAACAAACATGTATTTTTATTAACCCTTAGCTGTTTTTTCCAAAACCTTTAAAATTGTTACATACAGATATGCAGCAGATGAGGAAAACTAAAGAGCTAGTTAGAAGTAATGGCTGCATTTAGCGATTTTGAGAGGTGTTTTATAATCAGTGTTTCCGAATCCAGTGCTCAAAGAGCCTGAAAAAGACCCCAATGTCTGTACCACATACACTGTAGGAGGAAAAGATTATTAAGGCCAGAGGACAGAGTAGTGCACTGTCTGATCTCATACTGCTCATGTCATATTTTAAACATTTATTAAACAAAAGAAACAAAGAGACTAAAAAATAAACACATCAGGGAGCCTCAGGATGACTACTTGGTTCAGGTGTTGGGGGCTGGGAAAGACCAAGACATATGAACTGTTTGTGATCCTTTTAGGACTGTATTATTTGGCCTTTGCAATATCGCAATTTTGTGATCAAAAGAACAGAAGTGCAAACTGTCAGCTGTGATTTAAAAAGATCTCATAATTGAGAAATTGCAGCACATTTTGTACACTGTTCACTGCTATTTTAGGCCACCAAAGTGTCGGTGCAGTTAGAGGCTATTTAGGCACTGCAGCTGTTAGGTCAGCTCTTTTGAAGAAAAGTGTCTTATGTGTACTTTGCTTTTTCACGCTGTTGGAGAAAATAAAAGGGCTTGAGAAATGTGAATGCCAGTAGAGCAGGGACAAATTAGAAAAACCAAAGCATCGGTTTCACTAAACCCAATTATTTCGTACTTCAGCAAACATACTGATGAGCTTAGCAATTACAAATGCATTAGGACAATACACATTGGACAGCACTTGCAATGCAACCCAAAAGAAAAAGTGTTCAAGTGCTTTTCAAAATAAAATCTGTGAAAATCTTTATATCATAACATTCCTAGTTCATTTGATCACTGTGTAAATCAAACACAAAGCTGGACACCTCTGCAAATTCCCAACTGCAACAAGGCCCACTCAGGCAAAGGAAAATTAAACAGGAATGCTGTCCGTTTAATTTTTACCTTCTACTGTGGATCAAGACTTAAACACTAGCCACAGGCAAACTCCAGACACTAAATACTCAGTCAGTTTAGTTTCAAATAAAAGTTTTAAAGGATTTGCTTATGTTTATACTAATTTCAGTAATTTTACTAACTTTAATTAGATCTAAGGGCACACTGGCATCTAGCACGACATTACCACTTACCCCAGACTCCTCAAAAACCCACCAAGCTGTGCTTTGCAGTGCTTTGCAGTTTTTAAATGAAGGAACACTTTATTTAGGAAAACACTGTTTACATGTTTACATATTCTTTACAAGACAACAGTACTTTACATCAGTTTAAAGCTAAGCACATTCTTGGCTGCTCTTGCCACAGTTTTCAGTTCTTCATTTTTTATGTCAGATGTCAGGTTACAGTGTTTTTAGTCAGACACTGTGCCAATGAAACTTTTATACTGGCATTCTTCTCTTCGAGGACGAACTTCAGGGCCTAGAAACTTTCCCTGGTTTCTGTGTTAGTAATCTGGTAGCACACTTGAGTCTTGCCATTCTCCTCTACAGTGTAGGCAGTGAGGCAGAGTTCTAGCCACGGGCGCGCTGCTGTGGAAAGAGTGCAGAACAGAGGACTACTTGAAGTTTCCCAAAGTTGTTTCCCAGTTAGTAAAAAGTAAAACAACATATGCATCATCCGATTATTTTACAGACCCCTCCATAATTAACAAAGTTCCAAATACAGATGAGTAAAAAGGACTTCACGTATCGTATAGTGAATCAGTTTAATTGCACTCGGACAGAATTTAATTTAAAATGTACTCCATGGAGTCGATGACAATATAAGCTCTAACAAAGCTCCCAGAGCCTCTGGAGGAAAAACAGCCCTACAACATTCCTCCATTATACTCAACAGTGGACAATAGGTTCTTTTCAGTCATCCCTCTTTTACGTTAAACCCACCGCCAGTGTTTGTTGCCAAAAAGCTTTATTTTTATTTTGCTGACCATAGAACATGGATCTACATGCACTAGTAGCGTTCAACAAACTCCAGGCACTGATATTTGTGGTTAGATGCCAGGAGGGATTGGACCTCTGTGGTACAACCTCGTATACACACACACGCACGCACACGCACACACACACCGGTAAAACAGGAAGTTGTTAATTACTGCTTAAAAGACCCTCCATCAATTGAAAAAAGTAAATAGAACAAATGCTTGGTACATTTTGTTTCTGAAAACTCCTAAGAGTGCCAAGAAACGCGGCACATGTAGATATGTTCAAAATAATTATTCTTAGGGAGGAACTTTTTTTCTCAGACCAAAATTACTACAATTAAAGGTTGGATTCTTCTGTTTTTAGAAGGGGGTGGCAGGGGTGGGGGGCAATCTTAGACATAGTTTCTGTAAACCAGAAGAGATGACTGCAACACCAGTAAATAATATTACATTTCTTTGGCCAGAGTGCCCCTTTAACTTTTCATAGTGTTGATGACAATAGACCAGAGGCACAGTCTTACCCATGCTACTTCCTTGTGGTTGAAGCCTATCCATGATGGCCTGAACCTTGTCTTGCAATTGCTGACTGGCTGATATGTCCACAGAAGACACATGAAAGAATCTCTCCTATTGAAGTGACAAAAACAAAATTAAAAAAAAAAAAAAAAAAACACAACACAACAACAACACACTGTCTACTTTTAGAGAAGCAACAGCACCACCTGTTGGTGAGGGTTAAATTGAATCCATAAACATTTGGAGAATAAAAAAGTCACTTTTTAGCTGTCCAGCACAGCATATTAGAGTTTAAATCAAATAATCAATAGTACAGTGGGAAATCCAGTGAATGACATAGGAATTACTGCCATTTTTATACATGCCCTCCTCCTACTTAGGGGCTTAGATGTAACTGGACAAACCAGCAATCATATCACATCACCAGATGCTGGGTTTCTTTCCTGGTCATGTTTACTAGACCCTTATTGCAGCTCTTGCTTGTTCCTCTGTGTTAATACTTCTCTTGACTGCTGATTTTCTGATAGCTGATAGTCTGTACTTTGAGTTCATATTCTTTCATTTAAACCCCTAAAGTAACATTAACATTGACATCCAAGTATTTATGGATCTAACTGTAAACTACACTGATCTTTGCAATTACAAAAACAAACACAGACTCTTTAATACAGTCGTCAGTTTTGTACTTCAATATACAAAATTCACTCACGGCATCCTCCCAAAGTAAAGCCTCGATTGTGCCGGTCTCATCCTCAAGCTCAAATTTCATCAGCAGCACATACTGCATCAGCTGCACACCAAGAGCTGAGGCCGTGAGGAAAGAAGGTAGAGGAAAAATAGTCAGCTGAACATAAAGTAATAAAAAAATAAATAAATAAAATAAAAAAAAAACAGATCCCTGCAGTAGTACTGTGCAAGAGTATATGTGTATTGTTATTATGCTCCAGATTACCTTTGGCGACATTATGCTCATCCCACACTTCAACTCCAGAAACCTCAGGTTCCACAAGCAAAGACCGAGAGCACTGTTCACAACTGAAACACACATTGCAAACTGGTACAGTAAAGAGGAGCTCCAGGTATCCCATTTGCACCATAATTATGAATACTGACTAGAAACATTTCTATGGTCTAATTAAGGCCTTACAATCTATTGTTATAACGGTTGCTATAATAATTACTGCAATACAGGGTAATGCCATATTGAGGTCAATAAAGGATGCAATATGCAAATATGCTAATGAGACGTTCTCAGATGAGTTTCTGTGGGCATTGTGATGAATCAGGTCCATCAAATATACACTGCTGTGATAAAAATAATCTAAAACAACACTCATTTATTCTGGTATGGCATTCAGTAGGAATCGATAAATATTTATATAAATATCTATTAATGCCATTAATTATTTTGATTCATACCCAAAAAATCTCTTGTCTCCACAGAAAAGGAATGGGGCAGAGAGGTCCAGCAATGTCATTCTACTCTCCTCTGACCGCACAGGGACCACATTCTTATGAGCACCAGATATCACACACATCTCATCTAGGGTCACACCTACAGAAACAGCATGCATTTAGTAAAGTATTATATACTGTAAATTAATAATTATGGTAATATTAATACCTATCATAAACTTGTATGATGTTTCTTAAGCAGTTATAATAACATAAGTATGTATAAAGTCAGCTGATAACACATATCTGCCCATAAGAACTTTGTAGGTTGTAGGGCATTATAAGACTAGAGTTTCATGAAAGGTCAGTATAGTCCTTTGAGTAAAGGAAGTTTTTTACCATCTTTTAAATTTTGATGCAACTAAATTTCAGTACATTCATTATAAGTGGTCTTTACAGCCTCCAAGTGATACAAGAGGGGCTTACTGGTAATACAGGACATACAATGGGATATACAGCTCTGCAGAATTCTTTTTAAACCTAATATTAGTAAAGCTGCATTGTAAGCAGCGGTGTTGCTTCACAGCATAAAGGGCCAGGGTTTGACTCCCAGGTGAGGCATCCGGGGTCCTTTCTGTGTGGACTTTGCATTTTCTCCTCGTGTTGTGCTCCAGTTTCCTTCCACAGTCCAAACAAATGCAGTCATGTGAACTGGAGATGTAAAATTGCCCTTAGGTGTGTGTGTGTGTGTGTGTGTGAGAGAGAGAGAATTTGCATGTCTGTGTATTAGCCCTGTGATGGACTGGCGGCTTGTCCAGAGTATTTCATGCCTTCCACCCACAGAGCGCTGGGATAGGGTGCCACACCCTCCACGACAAAGGATAAAGCGGTTTAGAAGATGAGTAAGTATTAGCAATGCTTAAAGCTTATGATATCCTCATGAACAGATACTGCAGATTGTGAAACCTGTTATTTAAAAAAAATAATACCCTTCAAAACATGGGGCATCTATCTAAACCAACCATTTAAAAAATTAACATCATCTCTTTCTATGCACTGTCAGACTTACCCTGGAGAAAAAGAAGCTGTGAGTGAGTGTCGTCAAGCACCATGTCGCAGGATACATGCATGGTGATGACTCTGTTTAGCTGGGTGGAGTCCACTGAAGACGTTACTGCCCAGTGCTCACTGCAGGGCTGATTGCTGCCCCCGAGAGCCTCCTGGAACACCTGTGCTATGGACTCATCGTCAGGGATCTCTTTTCTGTTGTAAAATCACATTTTGAGCTTTACCTTGAGATTACAACTGCAGTGTTAATCATAAACAAGCTTGTTCATTGGAGGGACCTAGCAATTCATTCCAACTGTTACAATGACAAATTAACTGAAGGGACAGGCAATCAAGGCATCTTTCCACAATGTGCCACAATGAGGCATCATTTCAGAATTTAATAAGCAGATTTAACAAGCCTATTGCTCTATATTAAACCATACTGACCAAGATTAAAGGCAAAAAACTTGATCATTTTATATATAATGTTATTATGTACAGCCACTTGCATCACAACATCTCAATATATGAATGTTCCCACAGGCACCTCAGTTTACGACTTACAATGTTTTACAGTGTGGACAAAAGAGCTTGAGACACTGGTAGAGTTTCTGCGGCTGGTAAGTCTTCACCTGGGCACAAACATGCCGAAACGCAGGAGGAGTGCATTTCTTTACATGTGCAAGAGACATCTGCTGCAGTGCGTGTCTGCATGTCCGAACTAACAAACAAAAGCAAAAATAATAAGAATTATAATAAAAAGAAAACATTCTCTAACTACATTTTTTCAAATTACTTTTGTTACTTTAATTGCATGTTCATATAATTGAACATTTAAAAAGAGATATAACAACTAGTTGATAATTAAAATTCTAACATCAACCACAGAGAGAAGCATTTCTAGAAATATTTATTAATACATTTAAAACAAACTTTTAAAAACAGGACAAAATGTTGGTTATACCTGTGCAGATGTTCTTAGGAACCACTCCATCTGAAACACAAGATAAACACTGCTTTCACGGATGTGCACTCCATACCATGGATAAAATATCACAGCATACTAGGCATGCAATACATAAACGGAAAATGATAAAAACTTCTGAGGATCTACATCTCCTGTTTCTACTGCAGTGAGACCAAATGTACAAATTATCAGAAATGATCAGATATTTGTTTCAGTCTTGTTTCAGGAGGCAGAAATTAATGGTTAGATACAAACCCTTATCTATAGCCTCAGGAGGAGTATACCACACATCTAGAAGAGTGCCATCATTCACCTCCTCTTTAGCAGCCACAGCTTCTGCATAGCTCTCCAACATTCTGGATATGTGCAAATTAGATTACAGTGAACATTCATAGAAATTCAGTCAGTGAAACTCTGCCCCATTCAGATCAGCCAAATTAATATGAATGTTTTACATGACTACTTCTGGTAAGAAACACATCATTTAAAATCAGCACAAAACACACCACACCAATTTCCAAGTATAACAAGTAATGTAGAGATCGGCGCTACCTCTTGAGGGTCTGGAGATCAGGGCTATCTGAAGGGATGCTACGCAGGCCTCTGCCGAATGAAGTGCCGCCATGTAGGTGGAAGACGAGGTGGGAGGGCACATCATGGGACTGCTCAGGAGGTCTCTGAGGCACCGCATGGAGATTGTACAGGCGCAGGAACATGCCAGGCTGGCAGCACAGACATAGGAACAAGCACAGCAGACAGGCCTTTTAAAAATGCCTATAGAATGGAAAGGTTTGAATGTGTTTCAATTTGATTGACTGAAGCGCATTTAAAGCCCCTGTAATAATCCTGATACACACACATCGTCGCTGTCCAAAGAAAAACAACTATCTCCAAAACTGCAACTTTACAGGAGAGGCCAAAAACCTTTTAAGGTAAGTCAATGGAACCAGACGTATTTCCAAACAGTTTTGGGCCATTTCTAATGGTCCATTCATCATGAGATTCTCACTCAGCGTAAACAGCAGCTGGTGTGTCCAAATAATGCATAAAGGTAAAAATGGACAAAAGTGGAGACCTGACATGCCACAGTGATGTTCCCCACAGTTAAAAGTATTTTAGTCACTCTGATTTGCTTTTTTCTCAAATCGCTGTTTAAACAGCGCTCAAAGTCTGTGAGTTACCTCAGTTCAACAGCAAGTCATGCAGCCTTCCTCCAGCAGAGAGCAGTCTGGTATAATGGTATAAAACCTGAAGGCCACATTTATCATGAAAATGAACAGTGCAAAACAAGACGGGAGCTTGCTCATGTTGTTTTTAACTCACAAAGTGCAAAACCTCCACCTTGCAGAAATGAACCAAAACACTGAATTTCTTGGCCATTAGGGGGTAGTGCTTTACTACGCTAGAAATGCTTTTCTCTGCTGGGTAGTACAGAGCTTCAGAATGTTGCAAATACTCAGTATGTTGGCCGCTACAAATGTGCCAGGAGTTTCTCTGTAGCAAACAGCAGTGATAACAATACCAAGGAGGTTAGTGACAAACTGCTACATGGCAGCAGCAGGGACCTACAGGCCATCCTCTAAAACGTGCACACATCCCAGTGTTGACATTAAACATGGCCTTGCCAAGCAAGAAAACCACATAATTCAGATGATTCCCAGTGGAAGATGCTTTGGGCTGCTGGACACTGGAAATTTCTTATAAACAGACCTTTCATACAGATCTATATTTACTATGCTATTTTACACACTGGCTGTTACAGTCAAAAGCGTTGCTTAATAGAAAAATCTGCCAAATTTCCGAACTTAGGCATTAAGATAAGATAATCCTTTATTGATAATCCTTTATTGGGGAAATTTACAATGCCACAGCAGCATAGAGGAAGGAACAGAAGTGTCAGGAAACATACAAATAATAAATAAGATCTTTAAATATTATTGGCAAATTGAGAAATTGAGTTGTAAAAGTAATTGGTTTAGGGTGAAATGGTGCATAGTAATGTAACTTACCAACCAAGAATCAGGTCCACAACACACATACAGTCATTATATTTACTATCTAAACTGACCAATGAAGCTACACAGCCTTCTGAGTCTACATAAGAAATTGTATCTAAAAATTGCAGCAGCAGGGGAGCTACATGACTTTACATCTACAAGGTGGACCAGCAAGGTAGGAGTGTCTAATAGAGTGGACACAGTGTTAAACACTCCAGCAACACTGTTGAGAGTGATCCACCACCCACATAATACCTGCTCTGTGGTGGTCCTGTGGGGGTATTGTCTATTAAGGGAAAGGGTAAAAGTGGAGATAACTAAGTATACAGAGGATCAGATGGACTACAGTCTGCAATTGTAGAACTACAAAGTGCTCCTATAGAGTAAGAGGAGCTGATAAAATGGAAAACGAGTGTAGAAACAAGGAGGTGGCTTTAATGTTATGGCCGATGGGTATATGTTGTCATAATAAATTCTGTTTATCGCCTCCATTGTGAAAGTTATTTAAAATAAAAGGTCTCAAAACTACAGTTAAAAAGGTCTTAATGATCCGGCAGCATAACCGCCTCATGTAAAAGGTTCCTGTGAGGTAGCCTTTAGAGGCATTAGATGCTTCAGATGCCTGGTTCATGTCTTCGCAGTTATGAACAATTTAGAGTCAGAACGTTTCTCTGGGGTAGAACATTTCACTTCAAACCACGCTGGATGATATCAGAATTAACAGAATTCCCATTTAAGAATAATCACCATGTGTAAGATAACATCCATTAGGCAACGATCTTCCTAGAAACACAACAAAGCAAATTCCCCTGTTAGAGAAATGGTGTGCTAAACAGCATGCAGTGAACAGTAAATAGGTTAACAGATTATCATTTTGAACACAGCACTAATGTGTGGCTCCAAGGTAGGACTCCTTCACTTCTCATGTTGGGAGCAGTGATATGAGCTGAAGAGAGAGCCAGACATACCAGCCCTCCCCCTTCACTCTGAGTGACATGCAGCAGTCAGAGAGACAAGCTCCTAGGATTTCGATTGTCAGTCTTCTCCTGCATCTGGACAAGGAGAGGAGAAGGACTAGAATACAGCTCAGAGTCACAGCACTGCATGGAGCTTGTAATCGCTACTCTCTGTAGCATTGTTAATTAATATTTGTTGTTCTTGTCTCTCCAAGTCTACCTGTACAAACGATTTATAAAACAACAGTTGCTCCTCTAGCATAAAGGAGGCATTTCAAACCCTCAGGAGGAGTAATGGCAAAAAAAAAAACGAATGGCTGAAGGAAACAAATTCACAGCATGAGCTCAGTGTATTCAATTTTCTCAGGTTAGATTCCCTCCACCAAAAGCACTACATTTAGCTGCTGTCCCTGTCTTTAATGTTCAAGTCATCCTCCATCCTCTCTCTATCCTCCTTAATAGAACTAGCTGTGCGATTCAATATCAGCACTTTGTTTGTTCCGTACTTGCCTTACAGGACAAAATTCAATCTGACACTAAAGAAGAGCAGACTGATTTATCCGGTTGTGGCTACTAAGGAGATGGCTCACCAACAAATGTCTGTGAGAAATTTGTCCATTACCAATGTCAGACATATAGGAATAACCAAATCTGCAGCATACCTGAAATCTTATGCTGAAATTCAAGCCTTGTCCTTCTTCCCCTGACAGGATTTATGCATTCAGTAAAGCTATCAGAGTGTTATTGTTGTTATTATTGAAATCTGAACTAAAAGGACGCCAGCCCTGTCATCTTTTTCATGTTCAGCTTTTGGAGAAAACGTGAGATACGTATCGGGAAGCAAAAATAATCATATGGCTAAGGAGACCCTTGGTATTCTAGAGCAATCTGAGTACACAAAACAGTAGCAATGCCGATTAAAACCCTGGTTGTTCAGTTGACCATTAAGCTGATTACTTTGATTACTGCATTTAATGTCTCTTTCAATAATGATCCAAAGGACATTACAGCAAATACACCAGAATAGCCTAGGTCAACTACTTCATTTTGTGCACATGATCAAGATGCTGAAAGGATGGGGAATGCAAGGAATATAGGGTTAATCTCTTTCTTTGTCACTAACCGAACTGGACAGAACGGCTTAAATGAATTTAGGATTCTAATTTAGATTCTAATTTTCACATGGATTCTCCGGCTCAATCTATTTCAAGGAAAACATTTCTCATCTTTTGTACTCCACACAGCGTACGCTTACATATTTTGCATGATTATGCAGGTGCTGCAGATTGATTTTTTTTCAAGCACAGGTGTGGACTAACAAATGTGAAAGTCCCAATGGTAAAAGTCACAAAAAAGCAGCTCGAGTGAGGAAGTGCTCTTACAAAGACAGCACCAGCCAGTGCAGAAAACTCCATTAACCAAAGATTTACTGGTATATGCGACAGGATAACACAGGTATTGACTGGATCCTCATCTGTATGGAAAAATGAGGTGAGCTTGGGAGCCACGTTCCGTAAACAAGGTGCCCTTCACAAAGTCAAACCAATTCCCATAACAAAGACACTACAATAAAGCAAACGCACAGAGATGACTTCAGTTTGGGAAAGTATCTTAACAGCAATAAACATGGGGTTACAAACCACAACAGCGTAGAAAGAGTTGGGGACTTTCTCAGGTTTTCAAGTTCTCACGGAAAAACATTGCATGTGGTAGTCACCGGATGGGTGAACATTTATTTAGCAGCATAAGGTTTTTTTAAGACTACAAAAACAGGCCCTAATAAAAATAGCAAAACTTGGAGAAAAAAAGAAAAAAAAACAAACACCTGCGGGACCTGATAGACTGAGAAGAAGTGGTAGAGTGCAGTAAATGTCTCGTTCGATGTGTGGAAAATGAATCTCAAAGCAGATGTTAATGATTGGCAAAAAAAGGGGTGATTGTATTTGGGCTTGGCAAAGGTCACAGTATGAAGGAACTGGCTGAAAGCGTGTGGAAGCGTACGGTCATACAGGTCTATCAACAGTGGCAAAAATCCCACTCTACAAGAAATTCTTTTTAGTATTGTGTCAGGGAAGGCGTCCACCAAATCTGGCTCAAGTGTGCAATTTTTGTGAAGCAAGAGTGGCTGAACATTGATGTCACTAACATTCAGAAGCTTGTCCAGTCTATGCCAAATCTGTTCACAAATATTTATTCAAGCTTGTGGAGGTATTACATGCTATTAGGTACTATTAGGTAAGTTTCAGTCACAGGTGACAAATTCTTTGTACAGTGAGCTTTTTATTAACTTGATATATGTTAATGACGTTCAGTAGGAATCTCCATAATCTCTTCTCCTATTGGGCAGACTTGACTTTGGGTTAGTTGTTAGTTGTTAGTTAGGGAAGTTGTGTGAGAAATCCTTTGCTATGTGAAATATTCCTGTGGTATTTTGTCCATATTATGTAGATTTAATGATAACTTATAATTCAATATATGCTTGTATATCTCTACAAAAACAATGATTGTTAAATGCTGACTTATTTACTTATAACAATACATGTAGCCAGAGACAGATCAAATTTAGGTATGCTTGGTTTTAAGTCAAAATAAAGGTTTGCATGTTTGCAGGTTTGTCTAACTTTTACTGCCATTACTGTACTTTCACTATACAGCAAGGGACTCTTCCCTCACCCCTCAATAATAGAAAGATTAGGCCTTTGTGGCGAGCATCCTCTAAGCTTCTGTGTGACTCCCTGGCTGTGTAAATGCAAAAGCCTTCTGCAACTCTGAAGCTTTGTGTTCATCTCTCCTCTCTCTAAAAAAAATAAGTGCTGTCATGTCAGCAAACATTTTCCAGATAGCCTGCCCAGAAACTGCCTGACAACAAGCGTTTGCAGTAAAGCTGCACCACACACATACACAGTCTCATTCAATAACAGCATGAAGATCCTGACAACTGTTTTAGTGTTTTTGTATCCAGGGATTCAAAGCTTTTCTTTGTTCTATTTTTTGTATCAGATAATTTAACAATTTGTTTTGCGATGAAATAGCTTTGAGGTTTAAAGTTACTATCCAAAGGGAAACCGTGCCTGAATCTTTAACTGATCTGATATTAGCTTTTTTTTCCCCAGTTTCTCAATTTTGGTTTTGATATTTCTTGCCAAATACAGACCAGAATCCATTCCAGGGCCAGTTAGTGTAAGCTGACCCTAAAAGTGCTCAGTTAAGGTTTAAATATCTGCTGGAATGGTACTCTTTAAGTCTGATGCTATTGTCTGTAATGTATCAATTTGAGTCAGTTCAGCGTAATTTGATGCAATTAGTCTCTAACCTCTTTTGGACAGCAGCTGATCACCCTATTGATTATTTGTCAGTTTCCTATAGCCTGTATTGATTAATAGTCTTTCGCCACAGTATTTTAACAATGTCTTCGTCATATTCAATTTCTCGCAGAAACCTGGCATGATCAATTCTAATTAGCAACGCATGTGTTTTTTTTTTCTTTTGTTAAATTAATGACCAATATACAAATACATTCACATTCACTGGACAAGTGTCATCTGTTCACTGTCTAAGAAGATCACAGAGAAAGTGCGAATGTGTGTTCAGACAGCCCAGGTGCTCTCTTTCTTTCCCAGTATGAATAATTGATGGTCAGATGTGAATCGAGACAGGATGTCACTGTTCTGCATGCCTCCAACCTCTAGAAAGCCACATCTCTAGGTGCACATAACGCCTTTAACAGATTTATCCTCATTGACATACAGCTGAGCTGAATAGCATTTACCGCTTTTCTTCTGTGTAGAAATGTGATGGTAAAGGAATCCCACAGGATTTCACAAGCAGCCTATCAGAAAATAAATATAGGTGTGTAGTTTATCTATATGCCATTAGATAGAAGGGTTTTAGCATAAGGAATTTAGCTGGTCCTTTTAAGTATGACAGCTCTGTCAGGTACATCATCCATGCATCAAAAACACCAGAATATCATAAACAGTCTGTCTTTTCACATCATTATGTGAGGCATAAGCATTCCATTGGGGATGAAAAATTGGATGTCAAACAGCCCGCAACACACAACACAAATGACAAAAGCAAACAAGCAACAGATTGTTTGTGAGAGGAAAACCAATATGAGAAGTTTGGCACCTTTCACTACCCCTCCAAACTGTAGCAGCAAATTTACTAAAAGAGAAGGCAATTACCGGTACCAGTGGGGGTGGCCAATTTAGTGGATTCCACAAAAAATTTTCATGCAAATGAACACAAGCACAATTTACATATGACCAGCACAGTATAAAACCCCAGAGTAGCGCACATGATTTTTCATGAAAGTTCATTTCTGCTATTCAAATAATGACTTATTATGGCAATTGGCACCAACCAAACGACTTTAGAAGTTTGAATATGACAGGGCTAGTGCTAAATGTTCAGTTTTCTCCATATCGTTGCACACAAACAAAACATATGGTAACCATATTAGTTTTGATTTATATAGCCTATGTAAGTTTTTTTTTTTTTTTTACCCAAGTACTATAACTGTTCAAAAACATTTCACCTATATATTTGACCTTTCCTAAATCAATGGTGTTTAGTTTAATAGCTGCTCAACAAAATGAGCAGACAAAATATTGCTGCATAGTCTAGATCAGCAGTAGCATATTTCACCTACACTATGGCATGGGGATCTCCCTGGTGGCGTAATTGAACACAATATACAGATTAATATTTTTCAACATTGGTTGGGCTTCAGATAATCTTTGCAAGCCTGTGTGTGTCAAGACATAATCACATAAAGTGATTTAAAAATGTGTCTGACTTGTAAACTGCAATTTAAACAACACACTTTCAACGAGTAAATGCTGATCATGTCTTCCCACACTTAGTCAGCATTTACTATCAGTCTGGCCAAATAAGAGTAGGTAATTTGTTATAATAATCTCTTAGTATTTTGCAGTTTGAGAGTGATCATTTTTTTGGTCTTATTATGGACTGAAGAGCCATTGCACCTATTTAATAAATTGCAATAGTTACTTTGTTATGCTAAATAGGAAACACAACAGTACAGAATGTAAATGCACAAATACTTGAGTTACACTACTACTTGAGTTACACTACTGTTAGGTACTGGATACATCACTCACTGTTATCCATAAAAAGAGCAAGAGATAATTATATCACTTGCAATTTTTAGCTAGACATCAGCACCTCCAATTTTGACAAGACAATATGATATGTGGCTCACACTAAATTTGACATTATGTGTCTGCATGCATGTGTATGTGTACACGCACGCATGCAAGACCCTTAGTGTGAAGACTACTAGCCGTCACAGTCATATCGATTTGGCCCTTTCTTGGCCAGCGTAAAGCCATCTCTCTCAATCCACTTAATCCTAATAGCCTGCTTTATTCTCCCACTATTCCCCTCCCCAGCACTAAAGCCAGAGCAATTTCACACAATATTAGATACACAGAGGCAAGGATATTGATAACCGCCTTGAAATACTCACATTCTTTTATGAATAATTGTGAGAGAAAAAAATTAAATCAGTGGGTTCCAACTTAAAAAGATGTTACCTATTTGATCTTAAATTAGGGGTCATGAATCTCATCTGCAAAAGGCCAGGGTGGCCACAGATTTTCTTTCCAGTCAAGGTGGAGCACACCTCATATAACTAATTAAATGTTTGAAGTCTGAGAGCACCTGATTAAACAAGTGGAATCTGGTACCTGCAGCCACACCAGCCCTTTGTGGATAGGATTCATGACCCTTGTCTTAAATGCCCTTTCAGCAAGAGTCGACAGGGGAAATCTGATGAACAAGAAAAATAAAAACTTCAAAAAAAGTTTAAATATAAAAATGAAATAAATCTGGGTAAAAATAATTCATATGCAAATAATATCTGCAAAGTAATTTGACATTCTTGTTTTCAGTCAAAAATCTATATCTTTTATTTTCACAATGTCCTTAACTGATCAACTGACATTTAAGCAGTTTATGTACCGAGTCTAGTCAACCTTGTTAATTCCTTGGGACAGTACAACACAGAAAATATTAAATATGTGAAACCCATGGCTTTTAAAAAAAAGCTCTTCTCAGAATCCACACCAACAAAAGCTAGATTACCACTTTGTGGCTATGTGTTTTATTGGGACAGAGTGGCCATGAACACATATCTTGCTGAAATCACAGACTTAGCAGAAGCACCTCGCCGCTAAGAGTGGAACAGCCGTTTTGTGTGCCTTAGGTCAGCTGAAGAATTGGACTATCTCTGCTTCTGTCAGGCTGTTGATAGTTTGTGGCTGGAGAGATACCCTTTAACAAGACTGTGGCAAGCAAGTGATGGATGGCCCAATTGTCTTATACTGACAAAGTGTACAGGTACACCACTCACACACGAAGACCCTTTGAGGTGCCTTTTTGGCCAATGCCTGAAAGCCTGAAACAGTTTCTTGATGAAATCCACATGAAGAAATTAGAAGAACAAATAGTACACACTGCAATGATATTAGTCCTTTCTTGCATTCGTTTTTTTGTTCTAGACTTAAAATAAACTCTATTCCTTTACAACAATTCCTTTGTTTATTTTATTCCACCATCACAGTCTCCGATGAGGTATAATACCTCAAAGATGCAGGGCTTCTTTTTCATTTTCAAACCAAAATATAACTCTTTCTTTAGCTTTCCTAAATCAGTGTTTGTCAATTCTAATAGCTGTTCATCAAAATAAGCAGACAAAACATTGCTGCATAGTCCAAATCAACAGCGGTAAACATTCACACATTCTATAATCAGAATTTTGTCCATTTTAAAAAATAACATCTTGTGTCGACCACAAGAGCAAGCCTATTACTTTATACAGTTTGCACAATGCTAATTGCTGTGGCATAGCATTCCTTTCTAAACAAGCACACTCCAAACACTGACCATACCTATGTTGTGATTTCATTTAAATGCACAAATTAAGCAGGACAAGTAGGACTTCACCTTAACCCAAGCAATAATCTAATTCACATTCTGTTTGTTAACATGTACAAATGGCTCTAAACTCTAATAATTGTATAAAATGGTTTGTCAACTGAAGTAAGTGATAAATCAAATCAACTATACACAGGTTTAAATATGTGTCAATTTACAAGACTGTAGGTAGGTTTAATCACATGCTTCAAAATCTAACAGACAAATAATAATAAATACTCATTTGTATAACACATATAACACAAAAAGCTGTAGGTTCCACATCCTTCGAAAGAGAAAGGAGACAAAACAACATGGGATAGGATTCCATGCCTAAAAACACACTCTCTCAAAAAATGCTCAAAAGCCAAGTTCCAACTGAAATATTCATACACAGAAGAGAGTAAAAGCTGAAGGCTGTCAGTGTTTCAGAACAGTTATTCTTTGTTTCTCCAAAAGACTTTCAATAAGAGAAAAACTGTGGTTTTATTGGGTTTTACTGTGTAGACAAGCGCAAAAGGCTTCAAGACAGAAAATGTTCTGATCTAATGGCTAATTAAGAGTGAACTGAACCTCATGATAAGGTGAAAATATCCTCATTTATAAATTTGTCATGGAATGGGACGCTATAGATGTTTAACAAGGGCACAATAACAATGACCAGATTTCTAGGACTGGTTTTAAATATGAATTTTTTGAAAATGTACAGAGGTGTATATCCAGAAGCATTTTTACACTACAACATAAGGAAGTGTTTGTCATGCATTTGATTATCACAGTTAAAACAGACCTTTTACCTGTATAATGCAAATATTAAGGACATAGTTTAGTAAAACAGGCTCGTAGCACTTGGAATCTTGCTGGCTTCGTTGTACATGCACCACAATGAAGTTCATTCAAATGCTAATGATTCTATTAATTTGCTCACCAGATTCTGCTCATACAAATACATACTCGCTGCAAATCTTCCCAAGAGGACATGCAAAGGGCACCACTAATTTCCTGTTTTATATTACTGATGTTTATTAGGTTTTGATTACAACACATGACGAGAGCCTATGTAGGTTCAGTCTTTAGAGAAAAGACATGTTGCGCTGTTATTTATATGACCCAAATAACACCTAGTGCTGCAAAGCCAGCAGCTGTTATGGGCTGGTGTAAAAAACAAGAACTGGTCAAATGCTAAAAAGAATGATACAAAATCTTGCACATACATTCGACATAAAACTACTGGACCTAAACCACTGGGACATGGAGTCATACAGCAGTCATACATGGACCTAAAGTCACTACCCTGAATGCAAAGTGAGTGCCTAAAGCCCCTAGCAGTGAGCTGTAAAGCACTAGAACTTTGTTCTCTGGGATGACAGGGCACCTACTATATTACAGGTCTTGCCATTTGACAACTTACTGGTAGTTACATGTGAGGTGTAAGAAGCAATTCTTGATGACCAGCTATCGCTTTCAGCTCATGTTGCCAAGCTCATTTTGCCAAGTTCCTCTATGACAACCAAAAGATGCAACCCTTTCGTTCAGGAAGGCTACCGAAGTGCTTGTTCAATCTTTTGTCATTTCTGGGTTTAACCATACACTCCTGTCTGGTCTCCCTATTAACAGCCTTGATTATAGAAAACTGCTAAATCTGCAGGTGTCTACAAACTTTTGGACAAACAGTGCATATTAAAATATCAGTTAATGTTTGTCTTATTCTTGGTACACTCTGGCTGCACACAATGTACTGCAACAGGCCAGAAGTATTTGACTAATTTAATTGCCTTGGCTCTGTATTCCAACACACTCTTTTTGGATATAAAACAACACTGTCTGATTGAATAGCTAAAAACCTAAATGAGTGATCAAATTTAGGCGACACAGTACTGCAACACAGTAAGGTTTAAAGATATATCTGTTAATAAAGTTTCAAATGTGGCGCATTGGCAGGCTTTGAGGTTTTTGGTTCCTAGAGTACCAAAAGGTTCTTTAGAGTAAGGACTGTCAACAGTTTAAAGCATTACAACTAAAAGCTATAAATCATGCTTTCTTTTGCTCTCCAGTGTCAACCAGAGTACGAGTTTCCCTTTTGAGTTTGGTTTTCCTTGCCACTGTCTCCCTTAGCTTGCTAATTGGGTTGGGACTTGGATCCAGATGATTTTCTGGGCTCATAGTGGCTATGATAATTAGGGTAAAGAATAATTAATATATATATATATATATATATATATATATATATATATATATATATATATATATATATATATATATATATATATATATATATATATATATATATATATATATATAGTATAAACCAAAAGTTTGGACACACCTCATTCAAAGAGTTTTCTTTATTTTAATGACTATGAAAATCGTAGCTTCACACTGAAGGCATCAAAACTATGAATTAACACATGTGGAATTATATACTTAACAAAAAAGTGTGAAACAACTGAAAATGTGTCTTATATTCTAGGTTCTTCAAAGTAGCCACCTTTTGCTTTGATTACTGCTTCGCACACTCTTGGCATTCTCTTGATGAGCTTCAAGAGGTAGTCACCTAAAATGGTTTTCACTTCACAGGTGTGCCCTGTCAGGTTTAATAAGTGGGATTTCTTGCCTTATAAATGGGGTTGGGACCATCAGATGTGTTGGGAAGAAGTCAAGTGGATACACAGCTGATAGTCCTACTGAATAGACTGTTAGAATTTGTATTATGGCAAGAAAAAAGCAGCTAAGTAAAGAAAAACGAGTGGCCATCATTACTTTAAGAAATGACGGTCAGTCAGTCCGAAAAATTGGGAATACTTTGAAAGTGTCCCCAAGTGCAGTCGCAAAAACCATCAAGCGCTACAAAGAAACTGGCTTACATGAGGACCGCCCCAGGAAAGGAAGACCAAGAGTCACCTCTGGTGCGGAGGATAAGTTCATCCGAGTCACCAGCCTCAGAAATCGCAGGTTAGTAGTTTTGATGCCTTCAGTGTGAATCTACAATTTTCATAGTCATGAAAATAAAGAAAACTCTTTGAATGAGAAGGTGTGTCCACTTTTGGTCTGTACTATACGTAATATATATATATATATATATATATATATATATATATATATATATATATATATATATATATATATATATATATATATATATATATATATATAGACCCAGCAATGCAAGCAAAAGATTTGAGAATAAGTATATCCATACTGGGTGAACTAAAAGCATGTATTAATGTGTCTGTGAAACAAATCTAAAAGATCTTTTAGACTATGTTTTAAATTATTTGATAGTGTTAAGTGTTATAAATTAAATGGATTTATTTATATGAATAAGAAGCTGTGCTGTTAGAACTATGATTAATTTATTTTGTGATTAATTCAAGTAGAATTAATGTTTGTTCAAAGATTTTTTCCAAGTTCAGATTAATTCAAGGCCTTTCAACTAAAAATGAACTGATGATAGCAGTCATAAACTGAGGCCATATTTGGTAGAAAAGCCATTCAGGACATCCCCATGGTACCTACACAGGCATAAAACCTCATGCTCTAGTTCAGGAGTGCCCTGTCTCTTCCACTTAGAGGAGGACTAGCTTCGTGTTTTGATTCCATTTCCAAGCATAAGGACATCTGGCTTCTTTAGTCAATTGGCCTTGGCCTTCAAACAGAACAGGCTTCAACACAACACAACAGCTCCATTTGGACCAGGTTGAGGGGCTCTAAATGCTACTTAAGCTACCAATCACCAGCAAGCAGCAAGCCACATCACGCCCATTAGGGTCTACATTACCCTTACCTCCATATTTACGAAAGAGAGAAACCACATATACATACTGTATATATAGCGAGTCGAGGCATGGACTGTATTAGGTGACAGAAGGTACCCGGAGGTAGTTGTGCCCCTTTCAAGAGTAGCACGGGACTTAGGCCCCTCAGGTTGTGTGGCTGTGTCAGCACAGGGATCCAGGCTGTTCCCAGATGTGCTTCAAAGGACTAAGATAAGGCAAGTTACTACATCAAAGTGCTCCTGTGTTTATTATGGAGGTTAACTTGTCCAATGAGGTGCATCCATTGTTCTGCACCATTTACCGTAGATGTTGTTGGGGACATTGTTGGGGCACCACTGTTAAGTTGTTGGGAGGCGCATGCCATTCTCTGTACACCTTCACTACGTGTATGGAGACCTTGTGGTAAGGAGTTCAATTCTGCCTTTGCTGTGGAGCGACATACTGCACTGGTGGTGTGCTTGTGTGATGATCTGGGGAACCGTCGCATACAACAGTTGGTCACCTAACAGCTCAGCGATATGCGCAGGACCGCCCCGCCCCAAATTCTATGGCACTTTTAAAACTATCGTCTGATTCAGCCAATCAGGAACTCAGAAAAAGCTAATTATCACTAGATGATCACTAGTCAGACTGTGGTTAGAAATAGACTCTATATAAAGGTACTCCAGAACTAAGGTTGGTGACAATGGATTTAAAGCTTTAATGGATTTAAAGAGTTTCTTCCCTTTTTTACGACTGAAAAGCACTGATAAATCAATTCAGTCAACAACAGTTATTAAAATATGGTGTCACTAAAAATACTGAGTTTGTAACATTTTTAATCACATCAGACATTGGTTTTTGGAATCTTCAGCTTGCTAAAATTGGTATCGGTCACAAAATGTTAATATTTTGAAAATATTGTATGTGTATGCTGGTACAATCCTGAATCAGAAAAGGTTGGGACAGTATGGAAGGAAAAAACCTTCTCTTATATTTACTTTGACCTTTATTTTATTGCAGACACCATGAACCTGTTCAATAAGGCTGCATATGTTGCTTGAAAATTTCAATGTATTTTTCTGCAATAATACTAAACAGTAACAGCCAGGGAAGCACATTACACGGACAGACAGTTCCAATAAAGCCTCCTTTTACATATCTCTTTTTGCTTACAGGCCTTTGGAGAAGGTTTATAAATAAGCACACCAAACATCATTGCAATGAAAGGCTACTTTCATCTTTAACAGGTGAAATATTTCAGTTCTCACCTGTAATGTTCTGGCCACCTCCAGATGGTTGTCGTAAACCAGAATGTTGGCTGTCAGGTTTTCATCGTCTTGAGAGTTGGTTGACTCTCCTTCTAAGGCATCTGGTGCCACAGCCACATTAAGCAGGGGGTGCTCACACTTTGTGCCATCCCACACCTGAGCAAAGAAATCCGTCCTATTTTAACTGCTAGATGATCAGGCACTTATACAAAATAACATCATGTGATATGTTTTTCACAGCCCCTAATATTTTCAGGGACTGTGGGAGGTGTTTTGACATGTCATCTTATATTTTTGGCTTATGTTCTGAGGAAGCACAGTGCGTAGAAGTTGGAAACCTTGGCATATACAAAAAATGAACAGCCTTGATGTTGCAGTTTGCAAAGCCTGCGTGATTAACACACTATTATAACCTCTGAGGGCATGGAGATATGGGTACCCTGTTTTTTGGAAGAGCTGCAGAGTTTCTATTTAGTCATAAAAGGTTAATTAATTATTCTCTGTTAAAGGACTACATACCACATTCTGTTACTCTTAGATACATGTATTTAATGGAGTTTACCAGTCATTAAAACTAACAGCGTTATAATGTGCCTCACCTTAAGGAGCATGCATCTACTGTCCATGCAGGCCTTCGCTAGCAACTGGCAGGTCAGATCAAAGTACATCTTGGGCTGCACTGAGGAAAGCGGGACAGTAGGTTCATTAGCCAGTAGTGATTGCCTCGATGCCCACTGGCGCAGTGCCTCCACTACATGTTTGTCGGTTTCGTTGAAGTGGAAAGTCTGCGTTGATGTGCGGGGCTCAATTGGGCTGTTCATCATTCCATCAAATGTGACGGTAGACCAGCCCAGACTGGTCAGAAGAGACATGGATCCATTGAACATCTGAGTCTGTGTAGAAGCATCAACAACTGTCTTAGCCACACTGAATACTTACATGACAGTGCATTAGTTACACAGGCCTTAATCAACTCTTTTCACTGGGACTAGAGCATTACAACCCATTCAAGTGTACAATGTGGATGTAATCAGTGAACAACCTCACATTTGTGTTTCAAATTCAGCACAGCTATGTGTGTAAAACAAAGTAGAGATAAGTCTATCAACCTTCTCACCTTCACTCTGTGGAGTCGAATAATGTCTCCGATTTTGAAGATTTTAGGATGATCCTCAAGCTTTTCGCTGAAAATAGTGCAGCCCACTTTAGCATTAGACTGGTCAGTGATCTTCAGCGTGGAGCAGTAATCTATAGAAAATCAATAGGCTCAATTTAAGAATCTATAGTAATCCACTTACCTTCATACAATCCATTACTAACATTAAGAAACACAAGGGTTAAAACACACCCTATTACAAATTAGTGTATGTAGGTGGGAAGAACAAAACTGGGTTGTCATCCGTTCATATTAATGCTCCCACAAATTCCACATTGTTCACTAAGGTAGATTCATTTCTGTAAACATTTAGACAAAGTTTGAGGGGAAAGTGACTACAAGAGCATCAATCTCATTACAGCACAAACAATACCAGATGGAGAACATTTCTGCAATTCATAAGATTCATTCATTATGCTGCTCCAAACAGTTATTTATGTACTACAAAATGAAAAGTGCAGAAAAAGAGATTAAGTATAGGAAAAGTGACATGGCCCACACATTCTCATTGTCTACAATCTTCAGTCTCCTTAATGCATGCACAGCACTGGAAGAGGGCTGCCTGTTTACTGCTTGCGACACATCCCAAAATATAGAAACACGTGTTTACAACATCCAGCACCAACAAAAGACATTTAAGCAGGTTTAGCATTTTAAAATGCATTTTGCTGTGCCCTTTTCCATTCAGCACTGGTGTTTGCCTCTTTAGACACAATGCATGTGCACAATGCCCAAGTCTTTCTGCTGATTAAATTGGACTGCGAGCCTGAACTCTCTCTTTGCTCATCACAACGATCCATCGACAGGAGCCTTTGACTGAGATGAGGATTGATTTTCACCACTTTACAAGGTGCCGGCATGACACGATCTAAAGTATGATCAATGATCTGAATGTGTTAAGGCACACATAATTGCATGAAGCAAGAGCAGTCCAGCACCCTGATAGAGCGGAAGGGCTGTAATTGGTTAGTGCCACTGTTTTGGTTTCCTTGCTGTGATCTACACTATGACCCGAGGATTAGAACGATTTCATGCTAGCATCAGAGTCAGGGGAAGTATAAAGGGAAGGGAAATAAGAAGAAGCCATAAAAGAATTAAAGTTTTGCGAAAGAAACCAAGCAAACGAGAGAGATGCAGTACTACTTGTACTACTACAGCTAAAACATTTTAATCAACCTTCCATTTGGACAAATCTAAGCTAACACTAAGTAGAAACAGATAACATTTAATACAATGAGTAAAATTATAGTATACACAAAGGCATCTTTAAAACTTCTGACACCAGAGAATGTTTAATAGTTTAAGGTCATGAATGGTATAAACGACTGCACCTAAAACATCCTACAATATGCATACGTCAAAAGTACTACTACACATGTACTTGCATAAACTGTTCAGTTACTTCTGCCGATTACGTAATCCAAATCCAGAAACTGAACTAAAGCTTAGATTTGAAAACCTAAAATGCGTCACGGGATGTGTACTGGGGCGTTTTACAGCACATACAACATTTCTATTAGCAGGAACTTTCTTTAAGAGGTCAGAAGTACTTTAATTATGATTAATATGAAGGCTAAAAAATAAAAAATTGATCCCTGGTGGAAAGAAGCCCTTCAACCAACAGCCATTCCTCAAGAGAGCTCCCATTTTGACCTCCATATAATATGATAAGTGCTCTGCCCCCGCCACCTTCACAGCCATCAACCCATTTTCAAAGTCACTAGTCTCTTTACTTGCCCTGAAATGTTAAGAGCACTGCTGAGAGCCATCTTTCGCTCAGCATTACTCCAAGCTTGAGGGCACCAATGACAGTAAGACACACTATTACTGACTTGTAGGAGACTGACCTGTGCCTTTGGTAGGAAAAGGCTGCTTGAAGAATGTCACCACACCATACACGTTCACAATTTTCCTGGGTTTCAGCTCATTTAAAGGAATGTAAGTATACCTGGGCTAAATGAAGAGAAAAGGCAGAAGGTCATGAACCAGTGATCGTATGAATAATGAACACGAGCAGTAAAGTGCTCTGTTGGTTTCTCTAGAATGTCTTTATTTAGACTGTTGCCTGGTAGCATCTGGGCTTAAACACTTCCTTAGACTTCAGTAAATGTGAAGCCAATAGTACATAAACCAATACGCAGCACACAGATAAGATGAAACAACACACAGCAAAGCAATAAACCACATTTCAGAATAATAGAGGAGGGGAAAAGTCTTCCTACTAAGCCCTGAAAATTTAAGGACATGGAAAAACAGAAATCTTTACAATATGCCAAAGCATACCAGTTTTTTTTCCTTAAATAAATACAAAAAAAACTTTTTTACTGAAGTGAGCATTACAAATGTCTGAATAACTCTGCCTATGAAAAAACTGCCTATGGAAGGGCCTTGAGTCTTTTGCTGCATGGCCTACATGCTCTTCCTGAACATCACAACATCTGCAGATTATACTATCACAACAGTAGGACTCAGATGGCATGGAAATATTACATCTGGTTTAATTATTTGAAACAAGATGTCAGATTACAAACATTTTCAATTTCTTGAAATGTGTCTTTTGAAAATCATGGCACTGTAAGCTGGCCTCAAACTATATATTTGCTTGCATTTTGTAATACTGCTGTCCCAGACTTCAGTATTCTGTGATAATACAAAGGGTATTTGGTTGACAGTCTAGCAGTCTGATCCAAACATAACATTCAAATTTCTCTCAGCAGTCTGTTAGAGATTAAAACTCAAGACTACAATGCTTTATCACCAATAATCTTTGGAGGACTATTTCAGGAAGAGTGAAAATGTATAATTCTATAAACATATACAGTGGAGGAAATATATATTTGATCCCTTGCTGATTTTGTAAGTTTGCCCACTGACAAAGATATGAACAGTCTATAATTTTAAGGGTAGGTTTATTTTAACAGTGAGAGATAGAATATCAAAAGGAAAATCCAGAAACTCCAGAAAAGAATCCAGAAAATCACATTGTATGAAATATATAAATGTAATTGCATTTTGCAGAGAGAAATAAGTACTTGATCCCTCTAGCAAACAAGACTTAATACTTGGTGGCAGAACCTGTGTTGGCAAGGACAGCAGTAAGACGTTTTTTGTAGTTGGTGATGAGGTTTGCACACATGTCAGGAGGAATTTTGGTCCACTCCTCTTTGCAGAACATCTCTAAATTATTACGATTTTGAGGCTGTCGCTTGGCAACTCGGACCTTCAGCTCCCTCCATAAGTTTTTTCTATAGGATTAAGGTCTGGAGACTGGCTAGGCCACTCCATGACCTTAATGTGCTTCTTTTTGAGCCACTCCTTTGTTGCCTTGGCTGTATGTTTTGGGTCATTGTCATGCTGGAAGACCCAGCCACGACCCATTTTTAATGTCCTGGCGGAGGGAAGGAGGTTGTCCCTCAGGATATTACGATATTACGGTACACAGGCCTTGTGCAGGTCTATGAACTTGTCCCTGACATCCTTAGAAAGCTCTTTGGTCTTGCCCATGTTGGAGAGGATAGAGTCTGACTGATTAATTGAGTCTGTGGACAGGTGTATTTTATACAGGTGACAATATAAGACAGCTGTATTTAATGCAGGTAACGAGTTGATTAGCCCCTAATTTATATTTTATACAATGCAATTTTCTGGATTTTCTTTTTGATATACTTTCTCTCACTGTTAAAATAAACCTACCCTTAAAATTGTAGACTGTTCATATCTTTGTCGGTGGGCAAACTTACAAAATCAGCAAGCGATCAAATATTTATTTCCTCCACTGTAAATTCTAGGTAATTCCAAATAATCTATCTTGTAAATTCTTTTGTGTACCAAACTGGTGTTCCTCCAACCAATTTTAGTAGACAATGTCTTGTGTAACATGCCTAAAATATCCTATCCAAAACTTGGACGGACGATTATTGTGAAGCATTGGAAAGGAAAAACACATCTAGCCAAAAAGTAAACCTCCTTGTATTTACTCTCTGTTTACCCACTCCTCTTAGCATACATATACATATGTGTGTTTAACTCTTCAGTTTTCCGTAGTAGTCTGTTTCTCTGCATATTCTTTTAGCCCATCTTATCCTGTCCTTCAAAGATTAAGACCCCAACAAAAACTATAATGTTAATCACACCTCAATCCACTGTCACGGATGTGACATATCTTAACATCCAATTTCTACAACAGAGAACATTTGGTCATCCAAGGCAATAAAAGGTAGATATGACCATGTCCGAATCCGCATACTACAATACTACCCTATGCTGATAAAATTACTACTAACGGTGCAGTAAATGAAAGTACATAAATGTTACACTAAAAATACATTGATTTTGCAAGACAACTGCAGAAAACTGTGCTTTACACATCTGGAGTTAATGACAGTCAATTAAGAAAGAATCTAGCAGATGATTATCTAGCAAAATATATCATGGTACTTGTCATATCTCTAATGTACATATAACTGACAGGTTTTTAAAAAAAATCTCTCACAGTGGAGAAATAATGTGTCAAAATCAGTATGTATGCAGGAATATTTAATCCTTTCCATGCAACAGAAGGGAGTTCCATGGCTCTGTGTGTTTAGCTTCCTGAAAACGACATCCCACAGGAGATTTTAAATCAGCTCTGTGCATCGAGGTTTTGTACACTGCGTGTTCTTAATTGACGGGTAGTCTTACTTACATACTACAGGCCACAGGGACCGAAAAGAAGGTAAACAAAATGAGTGGAACTGCATGTAACATACTGTTTGATCCTGCATTCTTTCCCTACAGCCCGGCTTGAGAATACATTCGCCTTTAATTATTCCACTGTACCACAGACCAGTTCTGGGGGGCTTTACACTCTTGTAGCCTACATTTGCCATCAGGTATGGTGACCTAAAGCTTAAATGTAGCAGCTCCTGAGCATCCTTTTTTATTAGCAAAAGAAATTATATACAAGCTAAGTGTGTGCTTGTATCACTTTGACTCATGCCCCATGTAGTCTAAAGAGGGTCTAAATATCACGCAATTAGTGTCATGTCCGTTGCTGGGCTGTAGACCACCAAGTCACATGATCACTAATTACCTGCCAGAATGTTTAACCAAGTATGAAAGAGCCTTGCACAAAAATATGGAGCCACAGAAAATTATTAACGGATGTTTTTGAATTTCATAATAAGGTAAAATTATTGCTTTTGTATAGAATTATCCTTAAAAGATCACACATCTCATACATAATCTAAATACTACCTCATTTAGAACTTGAATTAGTGCATGAAATTGTAATATCAGATTGGATTCTATTTTGTATTATTTCATCTATCACAACCTGCAAGGGATCTGACAGGGTTATGCAATAACTCTCTGGTGCTGCACTAACAAGGTAAATTGATCTTTCTTTACAGCTGTTACCAATGTGTTTATTGTGAATACACATATCACTATAAAAATGCAATATATCATGCAACCCTTCTACAGACTACAGATTGCATAGGTTAGTCAACAGGAACAAACTCAGAGGAACCAAAGTGGTATGCCCATCAGTAAACCTCTCATGTACTTGATTAGATTAATTAAAACAAAAATAGTGCACAGTGGGTAACTATAAGAGGCTATATTCTAATAGATGTCGCCATCTTACTGCTATGGGCAACATGTCCACAGTTCAGACTTCTGGTCTATGCCTCAAAATAAAGCATGTGCCACTAGCTCCCAGGAACAATAACAAAATACTGTACCACTTTTAGCCATATGAACAGTACACCTCAGTATAGGGTTACCACCATTTAAATTACAGTATGAAATAACTGAAGTTTCTCACTCAAATCTATACATTTCCATATCTATATTCCATATTTACTGTCCCATCTGCCAGTCATAATGTGAAGTCCAATGTTTTTGTTTTCTCCTCTACAACAGTCATTTATTCCCTTGTCATAGCATAACCATAAGCTAATTGACATATGGTCTTTAGGCATACTTATAAGCACCAAGCACAGTACCTCACAACTGACAGAAGAAGGCCCGCTAGAAGAAGAACCAGCAGAAGAGCACACCTACAACACATAAATAAATACAAAACATAAACAAATGCCACAAACCACAGAGCTTAAGCCAAACATATTTGTGCATTTAAAGGAAAAAAATAAACAGGTAACTTTAAATACTTACATACACAGAGGCATCAGGGTTATCCATTTCCAAGTGACAAGAATGCAGTTTGTCGGTTTGTTGAGTGGGTGACTTCCTGATGGTAAAGCCAGCCAATAAGATGGTGTCCTAGAGCAACACAAAGGTACAATGGTAACTGATCTTAAACAAACATGACAGAGGTGAGCTTAGTGAGCCCAGCCATCATAAGTAAGCAAATGAAGGCTGGAGTTGTTGTGTTGTAGTTGTTGCTTATGTAATAATTCTGAATATTGATTTGCTATAAAAAAAAGCCTTTTTATCTGAAATGAGCATTTCCCTACCACACTCTTAAATCATTAAAATCAGTATGTGAAGTTTCTGTCCTGCCACAGCTGCGCCACATGTACCAGTGACACTAATGGCGCATCTTTGTAGTCATATTCTGTATGCTTAATATAAAATGATACAGCGTCTGTTTTTCTAAAGTAAAGGGAATGTAGAAGCGTGTGGTGAAAGCCACTTTCTGGTCTCAAGCTCTCGAAAGTGAACAGCATCTGCTACATATCACAACAGTTTCCACTGTAATCATGTGCAGTGCTTAGCATCAGCTTGGGTTACAAAAGAAGTGCTGTAACCACATGAACAAGAAGACGAAGAGACACACTCAGCATAACAGTAACAATAACAGTGAGGATGAGCCACACAGCACAGCTGATAATGAAAGAGGGGCTCTTGGGGCAATGAACAAAATCACAGAAAAGCCAGTCGTGAGGGCTTTGGAAGGGGTAGCATGTAAGGACAGGATCCTGAGAGAAAAAAAGGGACCATTCTAAGTACCACTAAGGAAAGCAAAGCACCAGGGCTCAGATTAAAGACATGTCTCCCGGGGGAGATTTTTTTTTGTCACAGTCATTGCCTGTCAGCAGGGAGGCAATCCAAACTACGACGATTGTGTTATGTTTCTGATTCCAATGCGGCAAAATCCGTGTTATGCAACTGCTGTGGCTTTTCACACCATATTCATACAAATGGGGTTACTTCAGATTGGCATTCGAAAGCTTTCTGACTTGTTAGTGACAGCAGCGTTTAGCACAGGCATGGGAGAGCAATGTTCTGTTCAAAAAAACAATAATAACACTTATTTCTGGATAAATAAAATAAAATATTCAATTTTCACAGAAATTAAATGATGTTTATTAGGTACTGAACAAATTTCGCATGCAAGTAAACAGAGAGAAGGCCACCGGGTTAAATTATTAAGGATAATTCGCATCCATTATTACTGCAGAACACTTTTTATTAATGCCACCTTTTAACTGAGTCAAGGGTACGGTTACACTTTACTCCATAAAATTCTTAAAAGCATAGTTTAATGTGTTAAAGCAGAGACCTACCCCTTGACTGACAGACTGTGAGAAGTCCTTGGCCAATGTGCCAAAAAAAATGACATTGATTGATGCATGCTGTGACGCTGAACTCTGCTGGGGGTCTTCCTCTGAGAAACAAAAAGGCAGAGAATAATAAAGGAAAATCAAAGAGGCAGTGAGAAAAAGCTTGGTAGTAAAAAGGTTTAACATGCAGGGAGCATGACTTGATCAGTCAATGTGCATTTCTGTAGTTAAATTCAATTACTCACTTTCTATTTAAACATTTTCATTACTACACTGTCCGCCCACTACAGGTGTATGTGTTTGTTTACTGCAATACTGCAAAGCTTGGGCAAACATTTTAATTAAACCCAGCCTTTACGTAAAATCCGTTTAAATCTACTACAGTAGAACAAAAGATACTGAATACAAGGCCATATCAATGCCTGTAAAGGTCATTGTGTCCCTGGTGACCAGCTACTAGCCCAACTGATAATCAAAGACAACATTTTTAGAATCGGCACTTGAACTTGCTTCCCCGCTAATAAAAGTGCCTTTTGCTCTATATACATGCACATATCTGACATAACTGTGATCAACAAAAAGCACTTCTGTAGTCTGGCCCAATGTCCTGCCCACAGTGCTTGAAATGTGAATGGCACATCAAGTATGATTAACCAACAGTCTATATGTGCTGCCTACATTGCTACTGGATTGGTAGATACAGGGAATAAGTGTTGAGTTAATCAGAATAAAAAAAAAACATACTGGTTGATCCCTAATCAACATGGATAACTGTTTCTCACATCTTCAGCATCTAAACATGCCTATACTTTCTATGTAACTAAATATAAGCGCGCTTGTTCTCACTATAGGCTGGGAATCAAGGTCAAGGTCAACCCATTCCCATCATAACAGTATGCATTAAGCAGTCCTACTTTTTTACCTTCAATAACAGCCTTCAGCAAGTAGTCTCTTTGCTGGCAAGATACTACAGGTCCCTTCTGAACCACTTTACCCTATGAAACAAAAAAAAAAATAGTGTAGTGAAGATAGAACTGAATTAGTTAATTTCCAGAAACATCAGACAAAAAACATCACAACCTCATGCAATGCTGTGTAAAAGTCAGAGACTATCAAAGACATTTATTTTATTTCAGTCCAAAATAGGCATTAAAAATGTCTCAGTTTCCCAAGATAAAGACGAAAACAAAAATGTACACATGTTCCATATAAAATTAAATGTAATATGTATACACAAAAGGTGGCGAGGAACAGCAGTTTAACAAAACCTTAACACTCCTGTGTACACTGTCAGATGTGACTTTGATGTTTTGTACAGTGATCCGTTGCAGGTGTGAAGGGACCTTAGCGCCCAGGTCACTGACATCTTTCAGTGCGTGGACAGGCATGTCTCACTGTCAGTATCTGCAATGATAAATAAGGTATTTTAGTCCAAAAGATCAAAAATCTAGTGACAAATGTGCTCACTTGACAGCTGAAAGACAATGTCAGTTCCACACAACCACAGAATTGAATGCAATCCAACAATGACCACATATGCAACAATATCCCACGTTTTCAAAATGGAGCAGTTTAATAGGCAGCCATATGTTGCAGTGTAAAGAAGCACTCATGTAAGGATGCAAAAAGACTCTGTTTCTAGAACTGATCCCTTTCATTTCTCTTCTGCTGCAAGGCTCCATGACAATACAGCAAAACAGAAGCAGCCTTCTTTTGCCTACCAGTCACATGACCAAACCTTTCAACAGAGATTAAGCATGAGCCCCGTCAATCTCTCCAAATATAGACAGTCATGACTCTTTTCATGTGGATGACTAATTCAGAATGAGGCACTTTGTGTGTGTGCTATTTGTGAAGAGATATGCAAGACATTAGCCTTGTGGTAAATAATTCCAATCTAGCCAAGCAGCTTTACCCCTTTCTGACCCCCATAGCCTTGCTTTTTTCATTCCACGCGTGAGATCATAATATGACACAATGTAATTAATACTGTACAATTTTGACAGCGCAAATGAATGAATGATGCCTAAATAGGTGGTAATATGCCTGCCCCAGAGAGGGATTATTTAAAACTAGGGATGCATGGTAATATTGAAAATTCTGGATTTCATTCACTTTGCATATGTAGTCCTCTAAAAACGCATTTAAACGAAAATATAAAAAATGACTATAATCATCTGCGCACAATTCCTAACTGTGCGTCCTAGTGCGTTGCTATTTAAAAGATATTCTACAAGGTCAATATTAGGGCTGTGCACTCAAGAGGTAGAACTACACTACAGTAAAAGTAGTGTAGCAGTGGTCATTTTAGATTATAAGCTTATCTGAAGAGATAGCCTCTGTTATGAACACAACATGGGTGTTTTTACATAATAAACAAATATATACAGTGGTATGAAAAAGTTTGGGCACCCCTGATGATTTTCCTTTATAAATCATTGGTTGGTCAGATCAGCAATTTCACTTAAATATATCATATAGCAGATGAACACAGTGAGTTTTTGAGAAGTGAAATGAAGTTTATAGGATTTACAGAAAGTGTGCAATAATTATTTAATCAAAATTAGGCAGGTGCGTAAATCTGGGCACCCCAAAAGAAAAATTACATCAATATTTAGTAGATCCTCCTTTTGCAGAAATAACAGCCTATAAACGCTCCCTATAGCTTCCAATGAGAGTCTGGATTGTGGCTGAAGGTATTTTAGACCATTCTTCTTTATAAAACATCTCCAGTTCAGTCAAGTTTGATGGTTTCTGAGCTTGGACAGTCCACTTTAGATCACACCACAGATTTTTAATAATATTCAGGTCTGGGGACTGAGATGGCCATTCCAGAACGTTGTACTTGTTCCTCTGCACGAATGCCTTAGTAGATTTTGAGCAGTGTTTAGGGTCGTTGTCTTGTTGAAGTATCCAACCCCGGCGCAACTGATATTGCCTGGAATCTATGCGACCCTCAACTTTAAAGAGAGGCTGTATGGGAGAGTGATGCAGAGGAAGCTTTTTTTTGCGCACATGCCACAAACAGAGTCACTTGAGGTATGCTAAAGCAAATTTGGACAAGCCAGCTTCATTTTGGAATAAGGTGCTGTGGACTGATAAAACTAAAACAGAGTTATTTGGACATAACAAGGTGTGGTATGCATGGTGGAAAATGAACACAGCATTCCAAAACACACACTTGCTACCCACAGTAAAATTTGGTGGCGGTTCCATCATGCTGTGGGGCTGTGTGGCCAGTGCAGGTACTGGGAATCTTGTTGTGCAAAGTGCACTGAATAGTTGAACGATGCACAGTGACACCATCTTCAGCTCGATGATGTTGTAGGTCTTTGGAGCTGGTCTGTGGGTTGACTCTGACTGTTCTCACCATCCTTCGCCTCCGCCTATCTGAGATTTTTTTTTTACCTGCCACTTCGGTGCTTAACTAGAACCATTTTTTCCATTTCCTTACTGTATTCCTCACAGTGGAAACTGACAGACAAAATCTATCAGATAGCTTTTGTTTCCTTCCCCTAAACCACAATCTTTATTTTCAGGTCATTTGTGAGTTGTTTTTAGGCTCCCATGTTGCCACTCTTTAGAAAAGATGCAAAAAAGAGAAAAGAGAAAAACTTGCAATTGGCCACCTTAACCTCCTTCTCATAATTGGGTCATTGAGCTTACAAAACAAATTTTGTGTTCCAATAATTAGTGCTAAAGGTATCTAAATCAATAAAACGACAAGGGTCCTCAAATTTACGCACCTGCCTAATTTCGATTAAATAATTATTGCACACTTTCTGTAAATCCTATAAACTTCATTTCACTTCTCAAATATCCCTGTGTTCATCTGCTATGATATATTTCACTGAAATTGCTGATCTGACCAGCCAATGATTTATAAAGGAAAATCATCAAAATTATCAGGGGTGCCCAAACCTTTTCATACCACTGTACCTCTCTATACAAAAATATATACTTGTAGTACAGCCACCTACAAACTTCAACCATTGGGCATTCTCAAACACCAAAATTAGGCACAACCAATCACTATGATGCAGCTACAGAAAAGCAGCAAAGGAAGTCAGTCAATAATTCATTGCGCTGTTGAAATCCACTAAGTTCTTCCCTTATTCCCAAAAGATAAGCACTAATCAATGATGACTAATTGAAAAGGCGAGCTAGACATCCATGAACAAACATGTAGTTAATCATAAAGTTTAGAGGGACGAATCATGACACAAAGATCTTCCTAAAGAAGATTATCTTCTAAGAGAGCGCTCCCTCATGGGTCTTGATATTTTAACATCTCCTGGCCTTTGCAATCAACAGTGTATATCAGCCTAACATTTTGCATAAACAACATCTGTCAGCTGCAGGAGAGCCTCTTCTGTTGATCTCGTGGTTTAAATCTTGGAGCAACATGAGTTGTAGAGATGAGCCTAGCAGGCATGCAACACAAGCCATGCCAATGAACATAAAGATCAGACAAGTATGACAGCCACTGAGGCTGACGCCTAATGCCTAAGATGAGAGTCCTTATGACTAATTCTCAAGACACAACGCTTCAAAATGTCAAGTGTGAGAGATTCTGAAACACTACGATGACCTTGAAGAGCCTGACGAAAACGCCATTATTATTCTTCTTCTGCTAAAACAAAACCTATTAGCACAAACCCTAATCCTCTTTCAAAACCATAAAGATCAGAGAAAAACAAGAACCGCAGGCTGCAGGGTCCAGTAGATTCCTGCAACTCATAAGACATTTTCCTTTATTATTTAGTTATCTCAGAGATAAGCACATACCATCAGATGAAGAAGGGGATGAAGTTAAAATGACAGAGCTTATGAATATTCCTGTGCCCCTCTCTCCCTCTCTCTAGCCTGCAACTGAAGCCTTCAGAGTGGAAGGCTAAAGGAAACATACCAGCACAAAATGAATTAGGTATTTGTGCTCCAAACACACATTCAAAATAAAAGACAAATCAGCACATAGTGGTGAGTCTAATTAATTCCCTGTGGGTTATCTCCACTGTAAACAAGGATTAATTAGCCTAGACAACATACAAAAGATTCATGGTATGATCTCACTCGGCATATCTAAGGAGAAGTAGCTCACAAGCAAACAGCAGGATGGTCTAATGTGTCTTGCTGCAAGGACATGTGGGCTGATGTTAAAGAGACTGAACCGAGCTGACTGCGCATAATGCATCTCTTTACACAAACAGTGAACATCCACGATTTCCATTCAGCAAAGGGCCCATATGCAGGATGGCGTCGCCTAGACCCATCTCCCATGACCACTTGTTGCCTCAGTCATGCCATCTCAACCCGGAGCCGTGTGCTCTGTGATTGGAGCGAATAGATTAAAGAAGGGTAAAAAGAGTGAGCCCTGCAGGAAAGATGAGTGCAGCCGAGTGAACGCAGCACAGCTCCTGCACTAATGGCAGAGTCACTACAGCTAATGTCAGCGGAGCACCTCCTTGGGCAGATACTCCTCATCAAACGTTCAGATGAAACGGGCTCCATAATAAGGAGATCGGGGCAGCTGCCTTGCTTAAGAATCGTTAAGAAGTGAAAGGATGTTGTTGTGGTGAAGCTGCTCCTCACCATGCTTATCACACTTATTTATGCTCTATAGGTTTTGTTAACCAGTTACACAGTGAGCTAAGCTGGACATCAACAGCCTAGCGAAGTTCATTTACCCACACGCAGTGGCTAAGGCTAAGTCTTCACTTGGCATATCTAAGGAGAAGTTATGAAAGTCACTCTTTGAATTTTTACTACTAACTACTGGACTGAAGAAGACGGTGTCCTCTCAGACACCATAGTTTCCCACACGACGCGTCAAATGGAGAGATAGTCTTGGTGTTCAGACGGACAGCCACTGTTAGTTGACTACTACAGCAGAGCTAGCTCGGCTAGCCTGCGCTGTTAGCTAGCTAGGAACTAGTAGCTGCCCACAGCTAAGACGGTGAGTGCAAAGCAGACAAACACAACAACGAAAGCTCTGATTAACTCCACATACTTAAACCCAGCCGTGAGACATGACGAGACTGTTAAACTCATAAACAAGCTCATAAGAGGAGAGTCAGTCCGACGCGCTGTTTTACTCACTGTGACTGGCAACAACTTCTCTGCGTGAAGTTGAATGTGAGCGCGGAGTCGGAGCAGGACGTGGACGTCACGCAGGAAGGCGGAGCGTCTCCTACAGGGTTGGCTCAACACAGCCGGTTCTACAGTTGGTCATCACCCATATCATCAGTCATGTGGGACTGCTAATTCAACCAACTGTAGTCTATAAAATTCTGTAAATTACAAAAATTTTATAAAGGTTCCTTGCTGCTATACAATACATATTCAGTATTTAAAATCATTCTTTGATCTTCACATAGAAGTTATGTGACTTTACATGCCCATTTACAGCGCTAGAATCAAAGCATTGTTTCTTGTTTTTCGGGGCTTATGAATCATTTGATGAGCTCTGCTCTGATTGGCTGGTTTACAGCAAAACACTGTGATGATGTAGAAACTGACGCAGGAAAATAAAATGACCCTCTGTGTATATAAGCTCGGCCTTGTACGACTTACTTGTAGTTACTTGCTGTGACACTTTAGTTTAAAGAGATCTGATATAAAGTTCTCCAGGATTCAGTTAAAGATGTGAGAGCAGTTTTGCAGTTACATCCTGGCACCTGTACAAGCTGTAGCATTTAAGGTGGAAGGGAACATTTGATTAGGAAGCCAGCCTTGTTTAAGATGAACATCTCCTGAGTCAGCTAACAGTTCCTTGAAAAGTATCATTCCCTTCACAGCCTGGTACAGTACAGTCTGCCACAGTCATTGCTGTTGCTCTACTGTCATCATTTAGTGGGCTAGTCTGTACATTTTAGGGGCGTAAATATTAATAACGTTTAAGTCATGTAACAGTTTAGAAGCAGGAAGATGCAACAGCGTTTGAGTTTCTTGGTATGTCAGTTCTATGTACCAAACTCTCCGTATTTTAACTGTGCCACTGTAAATACAGTTTTCCGAAGGCTTTGGCTTTTAAATGCTAGTTTTCTATTTTGAGGTTTGGGTTTTGTTTGTGTGTTGTTTCCTGGCAGGAGTTTGTGACAGCAACGGGCAGTGGCAGGTTTACTAAATCATCTCTCACCTTATGACCTCAAACAATGACCCCTTTCTCACCCTCCCTCAGCGAGACACTGCCCTACTGTACCGTGACGCTGAGTGTATCGTTCAATATGGTGCTCTTTTCACTGTCACCTCTGGTTTGCCACCAGGTCCACTACAATGTGAGGTCAGTGTTATTTTCAGGTCAGAGAATATGGAAGGTGTCAGTGCCAAGGTTCAGAGTAGTTACAAGGTGAAATGGTGCACCTTGCTTGCGCTGTCCCAAAAAGTTTTTATCGGGTGATTTAAACACCTCCATGGAAACTTGCTTGTGTCTGGGCTTATTGTTTTGTTATGTATCATTTGTAATTCATCATGTGGTACCACACTGTGCCAGACTTTTATGGAGTGACATGAGAATGGTAGCAGGTCATCTTCTGTGATGAATCCTGCTTTTGTCTTGGTGGAGACGACCAACAAATTTTTGTGGAGGCATCAAGGGCATCGCCAACTCCACCTCCACCCCTACTGCTAAGTCTGCAGGAACTGTGTGAGAACATTCAAGCTGCATGGGATGGATTATTACTAGACACCATTAGGAACCTCTACAACTCGAGGTGTCTGGCATTAACAAACATGGTGGCCTGATGACATACTGAGACACACTACTATTACTACTAATATTGCCCATATCAACCCCAATTTACCATCATATCAATTTATTATGTCTGGTAAGTATGTGTCTTCCTGCAGAATAGCATTGCAATCCAACACTTTCCTTTAGGTACAACTGTATTTTTGATGATTAGTGTGATGGTAAATTCACTGCAAATCTATCACCACTAAGCATTTTACGATGAACCTGTTTGGGACATCTCTGTGTTAGGGTTAGGGTTGCAAAACTGCTATAAATTGTATCTACAAGCTACAATGTTGTTGGAGACTTACATATTTATAACCCATCAAGCTGTAATCGTGCATCGAATACAGCTTTGGCTCCCTCATGTAATGATCTGGTTCTCAATCTAAATGCTAGATTAAAGGAAAATCGAGCACCAGTCAAATAGAAGGCAAACTTGCATACTCGAGGATGAATGAGGAAATACACAAGGATTTGTATTGTTGTAAATTAGAGTGCTTATGGAAAACTCAACTGCACGTATGTTATGATAATCTCAAAGAGATTTTTATAAACCTTTAATAAAGCTATAAAATGTGCTAATAAACACAATGGTAATACCAAAGTCCTTTTTTAACCCTAATGTTTCTACTAGTGTGCTTTATGGTGATTTATCTTGAGAATCTTTTTTCTCATTGGTTTGACAGAATCAATGATTTTCTATCATGTCTGTATGTTTTTTTTTCAGCTGGTAATGTTTTCTCACTGCATTACCCAGCATGCATTATGTAAATGAACAGCCCTTCAGCAACACTTTAAGCAAGCACTGGTGGTGTGGTTCCAGAGAACATCCAGCAAAAACTGCACTCTCACTGGCATCTATGCGGCAGTCGGTGGACTAGGCCCTAATAGAGGACTGGAGGTGCGCTTGGCCAAGGAGGATGTGCCCCATGGCATGTGCAGTACTTTCCAGCATGGTGGACTTTCCAAAAACCCTGCTGTGGAAAGGCTGCGATAGGGGCAAAATGCCCCTGTGTGCCCCAGGAATTCTGGATAAACTCTTGATAGGTCACCTGGATGGCTCACATTTATAGCACCCCACCCCAGAGCTGTGGCCATGCAGAGTGGCCACGGGCAGAGACTCTTGGGAGGCACCAGTGCTCAGTACAAGCGACTTTAAATATTGTAGACTTATTGTACATAATATCACCAGGGACAATCAGGTAGATTACTACTGAATACCGTGCAAAAATACAATTACATGAGCATTAAAGGACCAAACATAAATAAACCACTTCTCCAGAGTATAGATTTCCAGACCTCTCTGGAAAGCACATCTGCTTATCTGCTGGACTCTCTTCGGCTGATTATTTGCTGGGATCGTGTTAGTTATGTGAAGTAATCCCGTTAGGCCACCTTTAGAGAGAGCAAGAGCAGATTACCAATGTCAAAGTAATGAGAATCAGCTAGCCATGTTACTAGACTACAAATCCCAGTTGCCTCACTCATTGTGACAGAGTGTGTATTATAAAAGCCTATCATAGACAGAGGCTTTATTAAAATGAGGAACATTAGCATTTTGGGGTAAACAAAAACAATGCACATTTGCAAATGCATTTTCCCTTATTAGGGCATTGTTTCTGTGATATGCAATTAGATTCAGGGAATATTCTACTTGCAGTAATTTCCAGGAGATACAAAATTTCATTAAATGGTTTTTAGAAGCCTTTTTGTCCTTGTTTGGTTGAGCACATTTACCATTGCCCTTGAAGCAGTATTAATAGTGCCACTCCAATACTTCTAGTTCATAGCTTTTGGGTGTGATCTTGTGGCCTCGATAATGTTCAAACCCCTCCATTAAATAAATGTATCCGTCTCCTGGTCCATTCACATACATGCGCATGGACAGCATGGATTGCTTCTTGTCAGAGCTGTGACACAGCCACTGTGGCTGCTATAAGGGCTCCTTACGGCATCAACAGCAGAGCCTCAGAGACCCATTATCAACAGGGTCTGGGCCGGGGCCTCGCTTCAGGCACTTTCCTGATGAAATGTCACATGTTTATGGGCAGTAAGTCAGCTCGGACAGGCTCATAATGAGACCACTGAGAACATGGCACCTGTCAGACCCCTTCCAGTGTTTTGTACATGCATGCTCATGTGTTTGGAAGAGTGGGTTTTTGCGTATATCAGGACCTTTTATTAAATATCTCCCACACTCTGCAAGTGTCCGAGGGAGGCCATGCAATGCGAACTAGAAAAGAAACAAGGCTGTTAAATTGGGGCACATGAGCACAGACACCCTCATCAGGCTTTTTTACGAGTTGGTCATTTTAAAGCCAACATGGACAGTAAATTCAGAACACCTGAAGATTTACAATACTGTTTCCCCACACTGAGACTTTTTGCACAGAATGACTCGCTGGATGTTTGCAGAAGATCTCTGAGGTGTACTCTCTGGAATGTCTGCATTAATAAGTGGTTAAGATGCAAACAAAGCCAGTCTGGACATACTTTTTTTTATTTGAGATATTATGTTTTATAAAAATGCTCCACATTTCAACTGTTTACAGCAGTTTTAATAGGACCAGATGTCTGAAGCATTTAATGCTACTAAAATCTTCCTTACAGACAGCTGCTATACATAAAACAGTTCATGAAAATGCATCATTATTAAAATTATTTATAAAACTCATAAAGATACATCTACGTTCACTGGTCATTTTGGATATTAATAAACTGACTTCATGTGTGTTCGTGATTTCTTAACCCCTGGTTCTTATCATCAGTGGTGGACAGTAAGGAAGTAAATGTAATTAGTTATTGTTCAGCAGTGTTTCATGCATCTTACTTTCCTGAAGTATTTCCATGTTGAGTGACTTTGTACTTTAACATTTCACAGTCAGATATCTTACTGCATACTCCACTGCATGAAAAACGTAAAATCTGTTGTTCCTTTTGGCTTTTGTGTGCATAAAAATGTAACGTGTAAAAACGAAAGAAGCAAAAAGTGAGCCCACCAATCAGGTTACAGCACACATTTTGTTTTAAGGTTGTTTTGACCTGTCAGACTGAGCTCAGTTCTACCTAGTGGAAATTGTGTTGTGTGCTTATTGTAATTGTATTAATTATTGTAGATTAATTAATTACCTTAATAAAATGAAATTGAACTCCTGCCTATCACCACTATTGTACAGAAATCCAAGCGTGAATGACCCTGGATGACTGATTACAACTTAATTATTAAAAATAAAAGCTGAAGTTTGGACATACTGGAATTCCCGCCAAAATAAAGATTCTTCACTGGATATTGTATGAGACATACAATAGAAAACTGTCTATACTCCATGCAAAGACTATGTCCCAAAACACTTGCTGATGCTACAGCTTGTTAAAAGTGCATCCATTAGAGTAGTATGTGGAGTATAGAAGTGTGTGGTTTGGGACACAGAGTAGATTCTTTTGAAGTTGCTTGTAGACAGACTGGACCAGTTTACAGAACATTAACAAAAATGCATATAACCCAAGCTAGCAAATTCTTCATAAACCAACCTGACTCTTTTCCTTACAACAACATAGTCCATTTGTAGACTAGCATTTGACCTGCAAACTGACATAACAACTCTAAGGAAAGTGCACTTCAATTACTTCTTAGTTCAAATGGGTTTTCCCCCATCTGTAAAGCTTTTTCAACCTGGCAACAGTTGTATTTAAGAGATGTGGCATCTTTCTATTTAAGAGTGTGAGCTTTTCTTTTTACAAGAAATAGAGTAAAAAGGGAAAAAGTGTGAACCGGTGGGCTCTCTCATTCATGCGTAGCTAATTTGAGGCTGCGGAGAGAGTCTGAGCGGTGACTCCACAGATCGATGTGCCATTTCCAGCCTCTCAGTGGGCAGTGAGGAGAAGCTTCAGGCCTCCCTGCTGAGTGGAGAGGTGAGACAGGACACTGTATTTTCTATTCAGCACCTTCAAAAAGCTCTCTGTTAATTTGACATCCAAACACGGCTTTCCAGCTGCAATGAATTTCACAATAGAGAAGATTTGTTGTGCTGCATGTAATTTATTACACAGCACAAATTCCCATTCTCATGCTTCTTCTGCTTCACTGCTGTTTGGTGACTTCAAATGCGCTAGAAATGTGATTATGCTTGATTTCACAGGTTTCTCTACTTGATTACACACACCAATTCCACCACCACTGCAACATAAGGGGATGCAAAGGAGATTTACAACATAGTCATTGAAAACACGTTCACCTCAATCAACATCACTACTGTTTTTTTCCCTACATCTACAGTTTCTCACTGGATGTAAAATTCTACATCTGAAGGGATTCTGTTTGCATTGGGAAGTTATTAAGATCTAGTAAACTAACTCTAATAAAGCTACAACTCAAAATGATTCCAGATATATTGAGGTACTGGGGGACAACAGATTTGTAGATCTAAGCACTGATGTACATACTTAGAACGCACATAAATATTTGTTTAACTATATTTTACATTTACGGCATTTAGCTGACGCTCTTATCCAGAGCAACTTACAAGGGTAATCATATTACAGGTGGGCCAATGTAGTGCTAGGAGTCTTGCCCAAGGACTCTTATTGGTGTGGCATGGCATAGTCACCAGACCAGGATTCGAACCCCAGTCTCCCACATGTGGTGGTGGTTCCCTGGTGGGTAGCTGTGTTATCCGCTGAGCTACACCAACCACCGCAGGGGGCTTCCTCTCCAGTGTTCTCTCTACATAAACGTTTACAGCATTTAGCTGACACTCTTATCCAGAGTGACTTACAAGCTTAATCATATTACAGGTAGGCCAATATAGTGTTAGGAGTCCTGCCCAAGGACTCTTATTGGTGTAGCATGGCATAGTCACCAGACCAGGATTCAAACCCCAGTCTCCCATATGGCGTGGTACCTCAGTGACAAGCGGTGTTATCCATTGCGCCACACCAACCAGCCATTTTCTGGCTCTTGTTCTGGTAGTGTCTGAGCTCTAGGGTACTTCGGCCTGTAACATATGTGTACTAGCTAGGATACATCCTTAAATGAGCTCAGATATTATTAACTGATCACAACATTAGAGATTGACAACAATGGGATTAACAACTGATCATCATGTGTACCAAATCTTTGATGTTTTATACCCTTTTGTACCAGCACTTCTCACATGCTTCTGGTGTTATACCTGATTCAGTTTCCCCCCAATTTCATATGTGCTGTCTGATTTTAAGATACTGAATCATCCATGTCACTTCGATCTCAATGACTGAATTATGCAGAAATGTTATTATAGTTAAGTGTGTTTATGTGTACTACATGCATAGAAAGTATGGCATGTTCATGCAGCAGGCTACATAACATGTTAATTTATGCCCCCCTTATAAACTAATTCCATATTAAAATGTATATGATAATTTTGGAAGTACCAATTAGTGTTAAATCACAATAAACTCAATAAAAATTGCAGACAATGAAGTCAGGCTTTTTGATCAGGACAAAAACATGTGGCCAAAATGTAGATGAAGATCTGAGGTGCAGAATTTATGCAAAGCAGTGAGAGAGAAAGGGAGAAAACACAGATTTTCCTCATGTATCTTTCAAGCAACTCCATACTGCAATTTCTTATGCATGCAATTTTTTACTGATAATGTGCAATTATAGAGGCATAATTAAAATGATTATGTGAAATACAATGAGGCAACAAAAGAAAAAATAGGGAGAATGATGTGATTATGATAATTACTGAAATAATTCCATGGCAAACTCAACTTATAATTTGGGAACACTTGAAATTGCACACAAGCTACAACATGCTGCTATTAACTCACATTCAATGAATATGATGAAAAGCTGTTAGTAGAAATGATATTAAATTTCATGAATGGTAAAAAGAACATCTGTAGTGCTTCCTGACACGTAGCAATTTAATTATTAGTGTACATTGTTTTGTGTTCTTTCACCAGGATGGCAAAAATGTGTGAGGCTGTGAACAGAGACTGACCATTCAGCTGGAAACGGTAACAGTGTGCTACTATACAGTTGCTCAACTTGCATATTAAATAACAAGCTGTCTTTGGGATTTGAACTGTGAATCAGCCAGTATACAGCTTCTACTGGTTTAACCTCTTCCTGGTTTGTTTGCTTGTCGGGGTACTCTTCACTGATATGAATGGCTCTTTATTTATTTACTTATAGCCAAGATTACTCACTTCCTCTGTTCCCACTGCTTACATTCACTGTCCACTTTCTTAAGTACACATCTTTGTATCTACACTAATGGTTACTAATCACTGACCATATGGATGCACTTTGTAGTTCTACAATTAGACTGTTGTTTAGATTGATTTGTTTCTTAGCATACTTTGTTATTCCCCCATAAGAATCCTACACTAATCCTGTTATTATTTTGTAGGTGGATCATTAAGGCACCAATACTGTCAGAATGATAGTCTACCATAATAATAACAATAATAACAATAATCTGATTATATAATCACATAACAATAACAAAAAGTGCAATAAAAAAAAAAACAACTGCATAAACTGCATAAAAAGATAAGTAATACACAGACATACCAAAAGTCATGGGATAGCTGTATGTAAATTGATTATGAAGTGGAGTTACTTTGGGGGATGGCTTGGAAACCCCCACATTTGTATAAGCTGTGAGATGTCATCTTGTCAGTTAAGTTGAACACTGGCCAACGTGCTCACAGCAAGGCAATGTCAATTATTAGAAATGATCAAAAACATTTAGAGGCATGATTGTGGGTGCCAGAAGGATGGGACATTCCATTTCTGATGTTCTGCGACATTTAACATTTGTCTCTTTGCTGCATCACGTGTAACAGGAATACATCGTAGAAAGCTTTATCACCCACAGTAGACAGCACAGTGGCCACCCATGGATGTTCAATGATCGTGACTGGTGGCGTCTGGCTCAAAATTTTGTCGGACAAGTGACTAGCTGAAATCACATCCAGGTTCAATGCAGGTCGCCCAACGCACATACACCACAAGTCAGTGCAAGTCAGTGCGGAAACAATGGCTCACCTGGGCTAACCTAGGCTGAGTTTGCTAACTGGACCCTAAAGGACTGGTAACATGTGGTGAGTCATGGTACAACTTGTTTCAGTTATGTTAGGGTTAGTATCTGGCACAGACCCCAGGAAACCATGGGCCCAGTGGTCAACAAGACAATGTACAGGCTAGTCCATACTGGTGTGGGGTGTGTTCTCACTGCAAGCGTTGGGCCTGCTAGTCTCCCCAAACACATCATTGAGTGTCAATGACTTTTCACTGCATGGTGATTTTTAGGCTTTCATGGTTGTCATATACAAACCGGATTCCGAAAAAGTTGGGACAATAAACAAATTGTGAATAAAAACTGAATGCAATGATGTGGAGGTGCCAACATCTAATATTTTATTCAGAATAGAACACAAATCACAGATCAAAAGTTTAATCTGAGTACATGTAACATTTTAAAGGAGAAATATGTTGATTCAAAATTTCACAGAATCAACAAATCCCAAAAAAGTTGGGACAAGTAGCAATAAATGGATGGAAAAAGGAAATTGAGCATATAACAAACAGCTGGAAGACCAATTAACACTAATTGGGTCAATTGACAACATGATTGGGTATAAAAAGAGCTTCTCAGAGTGTCAGTGTCTCTCTGAAGCCAAGATGGTAAGAGGATCACCAATTCCACCATTGTTGCGCAGAAAGATAGTGCAGCAATACCAGAATGGTGTTACCCAGCGTAAAATAGCAAAGACTTTTAAGTTATCATCATCAACCGTGCATAACATCATCAAAAGATTCAGAGAATCTGGAACAATCGCTGTGCGTAAGGGTCAAGACCGTAAAACTCTACTGGATGCTCGTGATCTCCGGGCCCTTAAACGTCACTGCACCTCAAACAGGAATGCCACTGTCAAGGAAATAACAGAATGGGCTCAGGAATACTTCCAGAAAGCATTGTCAGTGAACACAATCCACCGTGCCATCCGCCGTTGCCAGCTGAAACTCTACAGTGCAAAAAGGAAGCCATTTCTAAGCAAGCTCCACAAGCTCAGACGTTTGCACTGGACCAGGGGTCTTTTAAAATGGAGTGTGGCAAAATGGGAGACTGTTCTGTGGTCAGATGAGTCACGATTTGAAGTTCTTTATGGAACACTGGGACGCCATGTCATCCGGACCAGAGAGGACAAGGATAACCCAAGTTGTTATCAACGCTCCGTTCAGAAGCCTGCATCACTGACGGTATGGGGTTGCATGAGTGCTTGTGGCACGGGCAGCTTGCATGTCTGGAAAGGCACCATTAATGCAGAGAACTATGTTCAGGTTCTAGAACAACATATGCTCCCATCTAGACGTCATCTCTTTCAGGGAAGACCCTGCATTTTTCAACAAGATAATGCCAGACCACATTCTGCAGCAATCACAACATCACGGCTACGTAGGAGAAGGATCCGGGTACTGAAATGGCCAGCCTGCAGTCCAGATCTTTCACCTATAGAGAACATTTGGTGCATCATAAAGAGGAAGGTGCGACAAAGAAGGCCCAAGATGATTGAACAGTTAGAGGCCTGTATTAGACATGAATGGGAGAGCATTCCTATTTCTAAACTTGAGAAACTGGTCTCCTCTGTCCCCAGACGTCTGTTGAGTGTTGTAAGAAGAAGGGGGGATGCCACACAGTGGTAAAAATGGCCTTGTCCCAACTTTTTTGGGATTTGTTGACACCATGAAATTTTGAAACAACATATTTTTCCCTTAAAATGATACATTCTCTCAGTTTAAACTTTTGATCTGTGATTTGTGTTCTATTCTGAATAAAATAGTAGATGTTGGCACCACCACATCATTGCATTCAGTTTTTATTCACAATTTGTTTAGTGTCCCAACTTTTTTGGAATCCGGTCTGTACCCCCACAATTATGGGATGTCCCAGAAGAGTAATGCACAGTGCCATTAGGCCCAAGTTGCCCAGAATTGGTTAGAGGAGCATTCAAAGAATGATGAAGACTTCACAAGCATACAAGCTCTGATACTTGCTGTAGTTTTGTTTTCCTCATCACACGCTCTACTGCTGTGACACACTTTTAGCTATGGTGACATGAAAGTTATTGGAAGCGCATCAACAAACGCTAGAAGAAGAAGAGGAGAAAGAACTGGTTGTGTTGCACAGTGCTTTATGAAGCCAGATAGCCAGAACAAAGACGTGGGCAAATATTTTCACAGTGTTTCCATTTTTGACAGAAGACGTTTTAATTGCTACCGAATGTTCCACGAGTTTTCCCTCCCAAATATCTGTGTGAAGAGCAACTATTAAACAGCTGTCCATCTCTGTTTCATGGCACACATCATTTATATTAACTTATCATAGGCTTTGTTGAGTTGCCACAGCTGGCATTTGTGCAATACGGTGAGTAAAGCAATGTCCATGTTTGGTTGTTTTCCCCACAATAATTTCATGGTATTCGTCGAAAGCAGGCGAACGCTGTCTCCCCAAGCAGTATCCTGAAGCCTTAGTAGTCAGGATATCTATTCTGAATGCTAGTTAATAGTTGCTGGGCTCTGTGAACCAGGCTTCAATGTTTCAAGAGAAATTCTATTGCACAAGTTGCTCTTTGATGAAAGAGGACCTACAGTACTATCAAAACATGAAGGCAATATTTCAGCCTTCTTTGATAGTGTTGGAGTTTTAACATATGCATGATTCCCAATCTCAGATGAGCCATATTTTGCCTTGCACATGCTCCGGGTGTCCCCACTATGAGCGTGTGATCTGTAAAGCCGGATTGCCTTGTCTCTACTGCCTATCACTTTGAAACACTCAAGAAGCCCCACTGCATACTAAGTGAGATCCAGCCTGGCTCTGGGCTTTCTGCTCACTAAGTAATCAGCATTGGTGGAAGAAGGGGATATTGGTTAAAGCCACTTATGGCTTGCATGATAAAACAGAGCATGTACAATCAGGGCTGTGGCAGTGGAAGAATAGAGGGACTTTTGAATTGTTTTTAAATATACAATTGTATGAGTCATCAGAGCTTTGGGAGACTTGAATGATGAGTACACCAGAAACACAAACTTCTATTCTTTGTCCCTCCAGTTTCAAAATTGGGGAGCTCTAACCAAGCACTCATCCTCTCCCATGTCGAATCAGCTTTAAAAGAATGGGTTTTTGCTTTCAACTTTGTCTGTGCATGCAGGCCTTTATTACTTGTTTTCTTCCTCTCTGCTGAACTGTTTTGTACCCCATTACTGTTGCGATTTTGTATTCCATTGCTGTCTTGTGTTTGCCTTGTTCTAGGAGTGAAATAATTACACCAGCTCTAATGCTGCTGAACATTGCTGTGTGGAGCAGGAGTTAGCCCTCAGCAAAGCTCTGTCCCTGCATTTTTAAACTCTTAACTAAGTGAATGTAACGCGACACTGCCTTTGTGCAACAAGGCTTTTATTTGGGGGTTGGGGAGGGTATTCTTTACACCCTCAAGGCCTTATACGACAAAGCTCTCTGTCTGGTTCCACGTCAATAGCGTCAATACTTTTTCTTCTCATCATTCCTATGAGGACAGCATTACCTCAGTGAAATAATTGGTCCACTGGATGGCAAAATAAGAACTCTTCCCCGAATAAATTGCTCCATCAAATGTTTTTTCTTTGCATAGCAACCAGCCAAACTCTTTTAATCTGGCAGAAGGGAAATAACAGCACTCTGACAGTCCTTCAGTCTCTCTTAAAAGTAATTATCGTACTCTATCTGCATGCAGACCAATATGGCTTTTTTATCTCTGTAGACGGCCTCCAACTGTAATATCATGCAAATATATTCTCTTCCATCTCCACAAAAAAGCCTTCCTCAGTAAATCCACCTTCTGCTTTATTGCATATCATATATACTAATGAGTGAACAATATAGAAAGGCTTCCCTTCTTACAGTATTGGCCAGAGTGCAAAATGGTCTTCATTATGACTGTTGTAGGGAACATTGTGACTGTAGTGAAATCACACATTTATAGTGGTCTCCATAACTGTTGGGACAGCCAGGAGAGAATGAATAAGTGGTAAAAGATGTGACATTTTATTCTTTCTTTCTTTCTTTCTTTCTCGATAGATCACTACTTTCACCACATATGGGCTAACACCAATTGTATCAATACATTTATTTTCTTAACTTCCCTGTTAAGGAAAGTTAGTGTCTAGGGCCAGATACTGATTATCACGTTGGACCACATGCAGGCATCACTCACTTGGGCCTTATAAACTGTGGGCTCTGCCGGAAATGGGGGCTGGAGCAATGGTGGAAAGCTTTAAGGTGACGAGGATTGTGCTTGGGACTCTCTCTCTTCTTCCTTCGATGGACATCCCTCCATCAACGGATTAAAAACCTGAACACTACGATGAACGGAGCTTAAGCTGGCTGGCCACGGGCTCAAGGACTGAGCTGCCCCCCACCCCAAGGTGATTCGAGGACCCGGACAGGTGAGTTGGTCTCTCCTTGGTCCAACCAGTTAGGCACAAACCTCTACGTAGGGTTCATCTGCCATGACAAGTGCAACACGTAGGGGCAGTGCCTCTTTGTCACAGTCAGAGCTAGGATCTTAATTAAAAACCCTAGACAGTTTTGTGGGTATGATTAGTACCATTGGTCCCTGGGCTTGTGAGATTCCCAAACAAGCCATCAGTGTTCCAGATGTTCATCAGTATCTTATCTACCCACTCTCTTCTTTATGTTTTTGTAGTTTACAATGTGACCTTTTGCTGCTGTTGTTTGTATTGTGTGGCGCAGTCTTCATAATTTTGCTGTCAACTGTAGACGTCTATGAAAAGTAAACTGTCTCTGCACTCAGAGGGAGGATGGTGATTTTAGCAGCCAAGATTTTAAGGTTTATCTTCACGTCTCAGTGAAGAATTTCTCTTCTTTCATCATTTATGCCTGTTGACTCCAAAGGTAGACAACAAAGACAAAAGCAAAGACTAGAGAATAAATCCAGTTCTGACTTTACTGTATCTGTCAGCACTTACTCACCGCAGCATATATTCAACCTAATGCACTTTAAACAATGCAGCTGAATTACAGACGTAGGCCTACTGTGTAACATCACAAGTAGTCAAATAGTAATGAAACCTTATAATGAAATATAAAAAGGGGCCTTTGTAAGAGAAGGGAAATATGATGTAGGTAAATATAACAGGATTTTATTTCACGTCATTTTGGATTATTTCTGTTAGTTATGAAACATTTCCAGTGTAAAAGACAGGTGGAATTTTCAAATGGTGTTAACAGAGTATAAAGTGTAGATATGACAATAACAATATAATGAGGAAATACAGTCACAAGCAAATCCAGCAAATAACTTTGGATGTGTTGGAAATCAGGGAAAAGTGGAACAGTGACGGCTGAGATATGCTGAATATTATAGAAACGCACAGGAGAACAGGCTGAAATGAGACTCGAGGAGAACAGGCTGAAATGCAAACACTGAGACTTTCACACAAAAATTAGAGATGATAATGTTTCTCTGCCTCAGCATTGTTCCCAAATCCCTTAAGGAATTGAGTTCCATTCAATCGTGACTGAATTTGAGAACTTATTGAGCCTGGAAACTGCTTCCATTTGTCTTGCCTAAGGTATGATCTTTTACTCTCCCCATTTCTCTCTCTATTATTAACTGTAAATGTAGTGTTTGAGAAGTTAGAGTTAGAGAAAAAAACCAGGACCTCAAGCACAATTCCACTTTCAGACTGTATGCTCTCAGAAAAATACCTATAAGATCTGTAACTGTGATAATACCACATTTTATAAGGTACCTTTTCATCAACACAATGATAACCAGAACAATTCTGGCAACATACGTTTACAATGCAAGTTGCAAATATCTTGTGAATCCTAGTGCTGTTTCTATGGAAACATGATCTCTGGAAATTATCCATTCACCCAAAAAAAGCTAATTGCATTTTATAAAACTAGGCTGAACCAAAAAGAGCTGAGCTATAGATACAAGAATCAAACACTCCTTTTCAGGAAATCTTACTACCAAAGGTTCAAACAGGCTGGTGTTTTAATGGCATACTGCATGTTGTAGCTTCTGGAAAAGTCTTCCATTGTAGTCTGGCGTAATCCAATTATCACAAGATTTAGAGGAGCGGGTGTGTGTTTAATCTCTCGTGGCTATAAAACATCCAGGAGACATGTAGAGGAGTGTCAGGTTTCAATAAAAATGGTTATGAGGTCATGAAGATTCCTGGGGGCAGTGACCATATCAGGCCTCTTCACTTTTATTATACAGTGGAAGGAAACTGATTGTGCAGGTAAAAAAAAACATATTTAAACAAACAACTAAACATAAATACATTCTTTACTCTGTTGTTTAGTTATCAGTGGCTTTCATCCCTTGGCTCTGTCTTGGTCTTTAATGATAACAGAGCCATCATTTCATTATTCCATTATGGAATGAATAGCTTTTGTCTCATCTCTTCCATAAAACGGACCATTAATTTCATCTTATTCTTCTTGCTCTGTCTGACCAGTAAATCATGTCACTAGAAAGTCTTTCAGGAGACATCCTCTGGTTCGTTTTTAATGGCAGAAAGCTTAATGTTGGATATATGGGGCTACATTCATGTGTAAGAATATAAGGCAGTGTTTACGCTGACAAGGTGTGATTATAGGATTCATGTGGATATTCTCTTGTTATTTATGGGAAAACAGTTTGTAGTGTGTACATGAGTAATAGGAAATCTAAAAATATAAAGGAGAACTGGGGAACTGGAAAATATAAAGGAGAACTGGAGAATATAAAGGAGAACTGGAGAATATAAAGGAGAACTGGAGAACTGGAGAATATAAAGGAGAACTGGAGAACTGGAGAATATAAAGGAGAACTGGAGAACTGGAGAATTTAAAGGAGAACTGGAGAATTTAAAGGAGAACTGGAGAACTGGAGAATATAAAGGAGAACTGGAGAATATAAAGGAGAACTGGAGAATATAAAGGAGAACTGGAGAACTGGAGAATTTAAAGGAGAACTGGAGAACTGGAGAATATAAAGGAGACCTGGAGAATATAAAGGAGAACTGGAGAACTGGAGAATTTAAAGGAGAACTGGAGAATTTAAAGGAGAACTGGAGAACTGGAGAATATAAAGGAGAACTGGAGAATAGGTGTAATGGTGCAGGTGTAATGATGCCAAAATAAAAGTAATGGGGTCTCTTTTTTTGCCTGTAAGAAGGCGAGCTGCAGCATTTAGGACTAACTGCAAACAAGCTTTTGAAGACTTCCAAATACAAGCTGTTGCAGCAGTCTAAGCAGGAGGTAATAAAAGCATGGATAACCTTTTCCAGGTCTTGGAGTGACAGAAATACAGAAATGGTGGCTAATCTCCAATGGTAAAAAGAACTCCTAACAACAGAGTTTATTTGTTTGTCAGGTCAGGGTCAAATATAACCCCAGGGTTCTTTACCTGAGGCTTCACATACCCCAATAGCCCGCCAAGATTGTCCTTTAACAAACTTGTAACTAGAGCCAAAGAGAATAACTTCAGTTTTATCTCCATTTAACTGGAGAAAGTTGCCTTCAAGCCAACACTTAATTTTACATAAACATTCGTTCAGACGTTTGAGTGAGCATGAGCAACAGTATCTATAGGGTAGCCTTATCATGTTATTACCTCAGCTGTAACATTTCACTTAGTGGATTACTTGGTACAGCAAACAGTGTTATCTGCTGTAATACATTTAGTGAAAGTAATTAAAGGTGCAACACCGTACAGGCTTTTAATGCTGTCCAACAATTGTAGTCAGGTCCGTGTCAGATCATAACTGCTCCACCGCCTTCCACAGATCAAACACAACCTTGTTATTTGTAACTCTATTAGATGACATCAGAGTCATAGGCAAAGGATGGGTAGGGGTGGCCAGTGTCACCTAGGAATGAACCATATTACCACCCTATTGGCCACCTCCGTTATCAATCAGCTATCATTAATAAAGCTTTAGATATGCTTAAAGGTGAAAATCTGGATCGTTATTAATCAGTTACGACAATCTGAAGATGATATACTCAGTATAAAGCCTGTCTTGCTGTTATTAATTAATTTAATCTGCAAACAGTTGAGTAAGTGTGCACTGTGGGCCTTCTGCTGTGAGAGCTACATTAGGCTGTTCATTGGTTAGATAAGTCAACTTATCAAAAGGTGCTCAACTCATTTCTTTTTACAGATGAATTCATTTATGTGTTGTAAGTTCTCTTATTCATTGCTGACTGATTCAGCTTAGCCCAAACCAATAACTTCTGTGGGGTGTACTAATGAAAGGTGTTAACACTGTGTGCTGAGAAAAAAAAGGTGTTAAGCTGAGCCCTGTTATATATTTCACTACTTGACTGAAACGTTATTTCCTCATGAAAAATTTAAATATAAATATTTAATTTTATTTATGTAGTAATAATGGGCCGATTGGAAAAATAACACAATTTATTTGTCATTTTAACACAGTAACACTTTTTTACTTTTGATTTGTTATTGTTTCTCCGGAATGTGCCACCCCAATAAAAGTCCTATTTGGTGACCCCAATTTTAAAAGTCTAGCTATGCCCCTGCACGACAGCCACTTTCTGTAGAATGTCACCAACTAAAATGTTGCTGCTGTAATACTATGCTGTCTGTGGTTTTTGGTCTATTATCACCCGCACTATGCAAGGCTACTGTTAGTATAGTGGACTGTACTCTTTGAGGTGCAATTTGATTTATTTTTTTATTGATACCTAAAAATAAACAATGAAAAGTTGTTGAAAATTGAAAGCTTTAAATAAAAAGAAAATTATGTGAAGTAAAATGAAGAAGGAGACCTGGATATTCTGCACTATTTCCAGATGGCTATTCCAATGTAAGCAAATTTGTGATGGGTTTTCACCAAAAGGGATTTATAAAGCAGTCTTGTCTCTTCTACTAAATCTTTCTGTTCACAAGATTTTCAGGCAGATCTGGCCATCCCACAAGAGGCTGGATAGTTTAAGTGCACCCTGTCATTAAAGCAAAAGGATCTTTTTCAAGGATTCTGCTGTTCATTCAGATTGCTCTGATGACAATAAAATCTGCTATAGAAAAAAAAAGTTTGTATTAAATTGTAAATGTATGCAAAATAGAAGCACCTGAAGCTTAAGTAGTCTTAAAGCTTCTCACTCTACTGTATTCTAGTGCAGTTGTATTATTTTGCTCGTGTCATATATATTGATCGTATCATACTAGTAGTGTTCCCTCCATACATGCCCTATTCACACAACTCTCCTGACTAACCACTCGAAGCAGTATTTCCTGTTTTAAACTACCTCCAGTTTGTTACAACTATCTGTCAGCTGGGCCCTCTCTTTCTCCAAGCCCCAGCTGTTTGTCCAATTTGTTGCCTGTCTGGCACTGTTTGGGTCTTGTTGCCCCCTGGAGTGGCTGGAACTGAGACCTGTGCTGAAAGTCCATCTTGAAAGCTGGTCATTTCAGCACTCTACAGCTACTACACTATTGGCCTACAGGACTGATATGTCCCCTCTGCTTTCATTTTCTTTCATTTCATAATGTGTCAGTCATGTAATAACCACATTGTTAGGAATGAAACACTCAAGCAAGCAATCAGTGCTGAGAAGTCCTACTAGTGATGACAATGTATGAACATTTATCACCTCAAACCCACCAGCCAGCCATTCACGTTGAAGCTGAAAGCAAAAAATATATATAAGATATATATCTTGTGGAGTACTTTTTTCGACCATTGCAATTGTGTGGTAATTATCAGGGCCTCTCTAAATGCATCCTTCACTAGGTTCATTATCCAGCAGAGCAAGTAAAAATAAGCAAGAAAGGAGTGCAGTTCTACCACTGCTATAAAACGCTACTCAAAATCATTCCCCTGACAAATTCTTTCCCCTGGAGAAGTGAGAAGTTCTCATCAGTGCCGTATGAAGAATTTTTGTGTACTGTCAATAGCATAACAAAATGGCGCATACGCGTATCAGGCTCTTTCACCGAAGGCATTACTTTACATGCAATCTCCCAGATGAGATAAACACCAGATGGTCGTGTTTGGTACGCTGTCGCGCACCGCTTGTTTTATTTACCATTGAACACAGCCTCTGTCATCAGGTTTGCCTTCATGAAGTATTTATACTTTCCTAAATATTAGGGATGCATTACAAATTGGCCTTTAATAACTAAAGGTGGATGGACAACCTGTCTGTTTGTGTAATACGTAAAATGATTATGAAGTGGCATTACCTTAGGGGACGACCTGGGAGCGTATTAGTTGTGAGATGGTGTCTTGGGAGTGAGGCTGAACACTGCTCAGCATGCTCATGGCAGGGCAATGTGAATTATCAGAGTTTGAACGAGGCATGATAGTGTAATGCATCGACTGGGCTCATGTCAGGTGAACAGGCAGGCCACTCCATTTGTCAGAACTCTCTAGAATTCTCCTCAAACCAATTCTGGACAACATTGGCCTGATGGCACAGTGCTATATCCTGCTAGAATATTCCATAAGTGTGGGCATACGTGAAGTCCATTAGGGGTTACAAATGGTCACCAAGTAGTGAAACATAGCGGGCAATGATGTATTTAGGTAAACCAGTGGACTCAAGCTGTGCCATGATAAGACACCCCATACCAGAACGCTACCATCAGCCTGAACAACTGATACCATGACTCATCAACTCACACCACATGTTACCAATCCAGTTAGCAACCTCACAGCCCAGGTTAGGTGCTCTGTCTGGTGTCGTTGTGTTGACAGAGGCATTCTGGTGGGTTCTGTGCTCCTATATCCCATGGAAGCTAAAAAATGTTTTACTGAACTGTGGGATATGTGTGTGAGGCTTCATGCACTGAAATGTGGATGTGATTTCTGCACAAGTCACTTGTCTGTTCACACAGATAATTCCAGCCAGATGCTGCTAGTCACGATCATTAAGCACCCAAGGGGGGTCCACTACGCTGTCTACGGTGGGTGGTAATGCTGTCTGCGATGTGTTTACTAACAAGATAACACCTCACAACTTATACAGGTGTAGGCGTTCCAAAACAATCCTCTTAGGTACGCCACTTCTTTATCAATTTACATACTGCTTTTCCATGACTCTTGGTATGTCATTGTATACTAGGAAATAGTAAAACCTTTCAACCTAAAAAATGTTTTGGTTAACATAGTGGTTTGGTTACCACTCATCAGCGTTTGCATGGTATGAAAAGTAGATTTTGTCTAACTAATTATTTGACAGTTTCCAAAAAGAATGGTGTTTTGCATCAATGACACTGTGTACCCTTATTTTTGTTTAAACAAGTAACATTATCTGCGCATACCGAAAGCTATTTTGTCTAAAACTGGGTTAAACACTTGAGGGATCTGATAGCTGATGAAGGCTGCACAACAACAAGGGAATAAAATGCAAGGTAGTAGTGTCATAAATAGTGATATTGATTTCCTCTAAATGTACCACATGGCAGCATTTTTTAGACTTTATTCAATTTCAAACAGATACTTGAAAACGCTATAAATGGAAATGCGGATCATTTAAGACATCATTTAATCATTTTAATGCATCGTTTGCATTATTGCATATAATGGTTAGTGTGGAGATGCAAAGTCTTCTGGCGTTTTATTTTCATTGTCTTAATACCCTGAAAAATCTCCAGTTTGCAATTGCATTTGCCCATCTTTGCACTTTAGCTCTGCCAAAATGAAAATGCAATCACAATCACAATGTTTGCAATTGTACTTTCATAGAATATGCTGCCATGATTCTGGTTAGTATTCAGTGTTCAGTAATAGCAAACTGACAAATAGAACATTTACATGTAAGGTATGTTTAAATGCAAGGTATCCTAGGTCAGCTAGGTAAACACACCGTCATATGCGGAAGATCAAACACTTCTAGTTTACCTGCATCATTTGGTTGATTTTACTGACACTATCTCATACATGAGTTACACATTCATACAGAGAACACAGTTTTGTATATTTAAGTGCACAATTTGCATTTACTTGCTGAATTTCACATAAATTATAAAGCTTTTGCACAATTACATTTCCATTCATTTTAGCAAATAAACATCAATCATGCATTAAAATGTGCAGGCATTTATTGTCTGTACAGGATGTGTCACTTATTTTCACTCAGCTTTAATTGCAGTTAGACCAGAGGCACACAGGCATTAGTATGTGACTGTAGGTCCCCCACACATGTATACGTATCTGAAATTAGCTATAAGATGAAGTATCTAGAGGTTTGCCTTGTGGCTAAAAGATATTATTCAAATGAACCTGTGTTGTTATTCCTACAAATCTATGGCAGCTATTCATCCACACAGTGGAATAAAGACTACATGCATGAATGTGTGTGTGGCTAAACAGAAATGGGCAGAGTCTGCTGATCCCCAGCCACCTCCTGCAAGAAGATTTAAATGCATATCTCGGAGCCCCCAGCAAAAGACAGAAATCCTCAGTGAGAGGCCTGTGGGGCAGTTAGTGTGTACAATTATGAAATGGATGAATAGAGGGAGATAAGAAATCCTTTGTAGGGTCCTTGAATAGCCATTGTACACAGCAGACCAACAGAAAAAATCATATACATAGGAAAAATGGAAAGTGGGTTCATGGAAAGTGTTTTTCATGTTAATTGTTTTGCAGGATGAAATTGCTGATGAAATTTATGATAATATATATGCATTTATGGAGCAAATTTAGACAATTCCAGAGATTTCCCATACTGATAATGTATGCTCAGCTTTACTTACTAAGCTGCATGAACAATTGAGTCAGCAGTTTTGCGGAGTACACACAGAGTACACACAGCATTTGTGGAAAAATAATGCATTTTTGTCATTTTGAATATTATGAATTTTTATTTCAGGTACTAAATTGTAACAAACTTGCAGAATAGTTATACTTCCCAGTCTACGTCTGAATGAGGATGTTATGGCATTAATGAAGTGCATTTAAAACAGAAGCTCGACACCATGCCTTTCATTTTCGTTTGATGATGACCTCCACCATAATTAGCTCCTGAATGTGTTAAAGCTTGCTTTGATGTGGTACCCACTCCACTAGACTGATGCAAATCAAGAGAGTGAGCTATGTCTAAAACAGCTGTACCAAAGTGAGACAAGCAGATGAGGTTATTTAGATATGACTCGGAAAAGATCTAGCTTGTATGGCCTTTGCACTGTAATAAAAAGATATTTTACCAGGATAAATCATCCTAATTGTCTCTCTGTATGTGGTTGGAATTAAAACATTTTTCGTTTTTTCACATGAATATAAAATATGAAAGCTGCCTTTAGGTCCTGTCAAACTTTCATGATGAATGGACCAAAAGAAATGGTACAAAATTATTTTTACATTTCCTGGAAAGTTACCTTTTTGGACATGCAATATGTTGGCATTATATATTATTTATTTTGATAGATTTGAAAGATTTTTTACTTCCTTTTAAAATGTCTTTTTCTGTTGTAGATTTATTTTTTTTAAATAAACAAAATGATCTGCATTATTATAAACATCTGATGAACCTGGCTTCTAACTCATGCACTCACTCGCTCACGTGTAGCAGCTTGGAGATTCTTCACAAGAATAGCTTTAGCATTATAGCAAGTAGCTTTCAGAGCTTCGTAAGTGTGGAGCTTAGTACCAATGACCAATGTCCTGGCATTCTTTTTTTTTTTTGCAACAAATTACCAATGACATATGAAAAATACTCAACACAAGTAACAAATATCTACAAATGAGTTACATAATAGTATATAATCCCTAAAACATAAATATAAGATATACTGACTGAATTTACTTCCTAAGAATGTAGTGTGCAGCGTGTCACATTTGAATTAGTGCCACGAAGAAGCCAGAATTGTTAGAGTCACATTGTCAACATCCTTGCATAAGCTTGGAGGCCTCTTAAGTGTTTTGTTTTTACTGGTTGTCTCTGATACTTGTACATGGCTGCAGGGTTTGGAGGGTCTCTGAGACCTCTGTGTGACTCTTAAGAGTTTGTGCCTAGCCTTCATCCCTCTGCTGTCTCTCACACAGGGCTCCTGTAAATCCACAGATGGCTTTCGCTCAGGGAGGACATCTTGACTTTACACCCTTTACATTCACTCGGAGCACAACTGCTATAAACTCCGCGTCTGCCGTACTTCAAAAGGTCATTGTGTCGACAAGAGCCAAGGGGGTAAAATATTCATTCCATCTGCATATAAAGATTTTATCATGTAGACACACTATGCACTGTGAGCGAATACTAAAATGCTGGCTAGATTAGTGCCATACCTGTGTGAAGGTATAAGTAGATGGATGTATAATACTCGCAGGAGAGATTAGGAAGTATAATGACATGCGGGGTGTGATTTGAGATTCACTGTTCAGCCAGGCTCTGGAAGTTATTAGACTAAGCGGATTAAACTCCATACTTAGTCTTTAATCTTATTGTATTGTATGCAGCATAAAGAAAGTAACTGTATTACATGATATTTGGTTATTATACAAAAGATTGTGTTCTTGGTCAAGAGAGCAGGTGCCCTCTCACTGGTCACATGACAGTGCCATCATTTCTAAGCTTATCCCCAGTGAGGGCACTCTAGTGAGGCTGGCTTTCTCCACTGAAGTTATCTTCATTCAATACACTGACCTTTGGTTCCTCGAGGGGGGGGGGGTGCTTATTCTGGGAGCTGACTCAATTATCACCTTGGAGAATGTAATTAACTTTCTGTCCGTTGTCCTCCGTTTCTTTTCATGGGCTACCTATCCTTCTGCAATCTTGAGGGGGACGCGCCCCAGCTCCCTCAGACTGAATCAATAGGGATGTGTCCAGTTTTGTAAAACACATGCATTTTCGAGAGGTTGCGACCAAGGTCATCTTAATCAATAGATTATCCCCACATTCCTAACCGTAATCTTGAGATAGCACTTTTCATCACAATCAATGAACACTTGGTCAGCAGCACGTATACATCAACAGGACAAGCATTTTATAAAGGTCATGTAGCAGGCCTCAACATTGGGCCACTGGACAGATGGGACACATCCTCATGCACACCCAGTTTAAAAGTTTGCTTGGCCACTTTCCATTAAATTCATTTGTGTCCGTTCTAATAAATAACAGAGGAACTGAACCAGCAGTTAAACCCTTTAGCTTGCATTGCACCAACATGATTTGGTGTGTATTTCATTTTAATATTAAATTACCCAAAGAAGTGGAATGAAAACTGCAAACATTTCACTTTAGGGCCAAAATCAATGCATTGCACAAATGTCTCAAACGGGATGATTGATTTTCTCATTTCTAGAGTGGAAAATCAGTAGCAGTTGCTTATGTTGTGTTAGATTTAGAAGATCAATAGCAATAACAACTCACCTTTGAGGGACGTTTTTCATCATGGAGGTAGACAAGCCGCCACCAAACTCCCAACAAGTCACATTCTCTGCATGTACCAGGCCACAGAACTGTTTGTGTAGTTGTTGACTGGGACTGTCTCAAGAAAGCAGCTATGTCTACGAAACTGCAGGAGAGAAGAAGATCTGTGTTTGGCTTTGAAAAGGGTAGTGCACTGGAGACGTGTTTCTGGGGTTAAAGGTGTAGTTAGTGATTCTGGAGGACAACTGTTGATATTTGAACTCAACAGCAAAACAAACACACCTCTCCCTTCAGTGCTCCTTCAGAAGTTTTTTTCCTTTGGAAATTGATGGACATGCATTCCCCAAGGTGAACAACAGCAGACTAGAAAACCTGTTTCTTTAGATCTTCATGACCAAAGAACTCTTTGCAAAAGGCTTCATCTGATGTATGGACAAATCATGGCAATGGTCCATACAGACAAAGCCTTTTGCAAAGGCAAGTAATGTAACTAATGTTAGCCAGGTTGTGGGTTAGCAAAGTGTTGCTACAGTTTCTGCCACAAACATTAGCATGTTAAAGAGCAAAATGAGTTACTGTTACTCACCTGTCCAACAGATACAGAGCAGCCCTTCTTCCTTTTTGACATCTTTTTTACCTTAAATGATGCAGCAGTTACATTACAGTGCCTCAGCTTCTCATTAGAATTTTCTGGTTCCACCTTAAATGGTACAGCAGTTAGGCTACATGTAGGTGCTTTAGTTTCTTGAAAGAATTTTCCGGTTCCACCTTAAATGTTTCCTTTTTAAACACTTTCAAATCTGTGCTTGTGAAATAAATCATATCTGACTGGATGATGATTTTAAATAAAGCTTTTTACAAATTGTTCAATCATCTGTTTCATCGTGTACAGCGTGTACAGCTGGGATTTGGCTGGGTGGAGAAGTGAAATGCTAAAATAGCAACACGCTTTTACTTGTATTTAGCAAATGTCAAAGCAGGTGTGTCTTTTTGCACATGCTCAGATGCAGAAGCTGCTTCTCTTGTCAGTACAGCTTAGGGGACAAACAGCCTAATATGAAAGGGGCACAGGCATCTCAACCTTAACTTGTGAGCCAATAAAAAAACAAGGCAGTGCATGTTTGATGGATCTGAACTAGTCACAACAGAGATACGTTAATAAGATGTCCATATGTCCAAATAAATCATTGGTCGCCGCAGACGAATAATATAAGATTTGATGGAACAACCCGGGGCATAGTACACTCATGATTTTAAACAGAGTAAAGACGTGAAAAGAGTTTTCTTCATGCGTATAGTATAAGGTCACGCTAAAGCTGGGCTAAAAATAGATATTGAAGCATGACAGCACATTGTGAATCATTAATTCTGGCACAGACTTTTCAGTGCAGGTTGCCTTTAGTATGCATCCCCAGGGAGGACGACTAATTATAGTTCTGACTCAAACAGAGGGACTGAGGGCCGACTGTTTATGTTTTCTACTGTATTGTGGTCATAGCCTGATGTGAATGTGCATCTACAGTATCTGTGCTTTGCAGAGGTGGCAGTTGTACATATCGTCGCTGTCCAATGAAAAACATGTATCTCCATTTTTGTTGATTTTTACTTTTATGCCTCATTTGATCACATGGGTTGCTATTTACACTGTTTATGAATTTCATGATGGATGGACAAACAGAAATGGCCCAAAACTGCTTGGAAAGACATCTGGTTCTATTGACTTCCATTCAAATTAAAGGAGGTTTTTGGCCTCTCCTGTAAAGTTGCCATTTTGGAGATACCTGTTTTTCTTTGGACAGCGACGATATGCTAGTCAGCTTATATCTGATACTGTGACTACAGTTGACCACTTAAACAACAAACCCATGAGAAAAACACAGAGCTTAAATAGAACACTCAAGTATGTATGCTTATGTGTTTATTTACATTTTAGTGAGCGTCTCTCCAGTAACTCCCACTTTAGGACTTCTTTGAAGTGATAATTTATTCTTCATTGCAAGCCTGCAGTCCTGCAAGCTTGTGGGGTATAGATGGAATGTCAAGTTTTATCCCGAGTTCAATGGAAAATAATAGTCTAGCGTGGATAAAACTGGGAATGCTAAAGCTTATAATCCACAATGCAAGCTTAGATACCAGAGCGCTGCTAATTTAGAGCTTTATTCATCCAGAAACAATATTATGGTCAGAGCATGCAATAAAAACAGGCTTTGTAAAATAAACATCTCTTTAACACCTCTGTAAATAACTGTGTATAGCTCTATGATAATTTGGAGGCATATGTGTTAGCTTTAAGATGCCTTCCACAATGGGTTTAATTGCTCACTGGGACATGTGTATGGCTCTTATGTGGCCCACATCAGTGACTTATAGCCCAATTAGTCCCAGGCTGACAGGGATGAATACACCAGCTGAGACAAAGACATGGTGGTGAGCTAGAAAGAGGACCGAACCCCTGAAGAGGGTGAGAACTCGCTGCCCATAATGAAAGACAGTGGGAAGAGTGACTGCCACTGGATCTCTTTCAATGAACATGCTCCATGTGCAGGTCTGGACACAGAAGAAGAAGCAGCCGGCATTATCAAGCAATTACCACCAAAGGGGGAGTAGAACAGAGGTGTAAAGTGGGCAGAAAAGTGGGAAGTTAATACAAGGAGAACTGGAGTGTTCTCAGAACAGAAACATGTACACACACACACATTACACAAGTGTATGTATACATATATATGATGTGTCATATGGAAATATATGCAGCAGTTCAGAAGCTGCTCATTTTGTACTGGGAAAGCCAAATAAACAAACCACCAGAACACTTGCACAAGTAATGGGAGTCTGAGGTAACAGAAGGCAGTAAATTAAACACCATACCAATTATAGACTCTTCAAACCAATGCAGAATCTGAGTTAGGGGATCTATAACAATATCAGGAGTTGATGATTTAAAATGAAAAGCATTATGATGCTGATAAGTACAAACTAATTTCAATGCATCCTATAATATCCTCCAAAAATGTTTGGAAAGGATGATACTTTACAGCTTCCATTCTTTTTTTGGGAAACTTGCTTTCAACCTTTTAAAAAATGTGAGGATATTTTTCCACACCTGCAAAGTTCAGTCTTAGAGGTTGTTTTGCTTCTCACAATCCAATAATTCTCAGTGAGGTTGCGGTCTGGAGTTTGGGGTGGTGTTAATATGCTTATTAATTTACCACAGATTTTTCAGAGGGTGTTGTGTGATTCATTACATTAAATAAAAATGATTTTTATTACAGTTTTCAATGTTTCTGTTTTATGTCTATTTGCAGATTTAAAGCAAGAGTGGAGCTGGATTGATCTCTCACAGATGAATACGTACTGTTGATCTGATGACCACAGTTTTGGTGTCCTATTTTTAGAGTCCCATTGTCTTTTTTATTAATAACCTAATCACATGATAGTTGTTTTGACAGGAAACCGGGCTCTGAATTTTATCTTATGTTTTCTAGTTTTTACTGTTCTGGAAAAACGTATACTTAATGTCAGTTTGCCTGGCATTTAAAGCAATGTGGCCTCTGACTGTTCCTGTTGGTCCATTTGACGTGAAATGTTTATGCAACATGTGATTTTCACAGGATTAAAGTAATGGAGTCACAACGTTTTGATATGACTGTGAAGATTTATATCCAGATGGTTTTCACATGCATGTCAGGACCTCTAGTGTAGTGTGTAACCTGGCCAGGGAAGCATAACTAGGCCATATGTCTTCTGGTGCCCTCCATAAACACTAGGGCCTCAAAAGACTTGCTTGTCACAGAGCATTGTGTCAGTGGGCTGCAAGAGCTGAGCAATGCGTGATCATTGCCCGCACACAGCAAAATTCCCCAGAGCTAAATTACACCTTCAGTGTTGAATTAACTCTTATTGTGTTCGCTTGTGTCCAGCTGGACTTAAACGAGCACTGCACGTGTTAATTCAACACTGGGGATTTTGCTGTGGAGTTGATGCCTGGAGTGCTATTTCTAGCAGCTCTGGTCACAGAAGTCCTAGATAAAACCAAATATCTCACTTTGTGTGAGTGAGCTGCAGACAGAAACAGCCAGACACTTGTTTGTACAGCTTCTAGCTAGTTGCAAACCACAGTATGTCGTAATTCATGCAAAAGCGGATTTTTCTTCAAATCAGAAACCGTGACACTCATAGGGGTGCATATTAAAGAAATGTGGACTGGTCTCAAAGGGACCCTTAACATTTTGACATGCTTCAATGCCTTTCATTAGAGGTAATGGCTCAGTTCACTGTATGCCATTGGAGAATAAGCAGCACTCTCTCAAGTGGATTCAGTCTAAATGGCAAAGTAAATGTTGGCTGGCCAAGGATTAGTAGTGTTTACAGGTGAATATAAAAGATATGCAATACATGCCTGATGGCTGGCAGAGCTACAGCCTGAATAAGAACCTAATATCCATATATTGTAGTCATTCCAGAAAAACAGTATTTTTAAGTTTACCTGGCTATCATTAAACAATCAAACTGATTATAAAACAAAGCTTCAAAAACATGAAGGAAATCGATATGAATGTATTGATGAAGTCATCTACCTTTGGATCCTGACACTTTTGCAATATTGGGTCAAATTAAGTAATTTAAAACTGGTTTTAATTTGTGACTTTGGTCTAATTATTTAAGTGTTACGGGAATATGTCATGTTTTATGCAGGCCCTCTAAGACACTCAGCACTGCTGGGTATGATATGGTTCAGGGGAGACTTGAAAGCCCAATCTCTGAGAAAGCAAGATAAAGTAGGATGCCTGACTGCATTGTGCTGGCTGTAAAGTTTGGTGGAGGAGGTATACGGCTATGGCGTTATTAGTAAGGGGTTGGCCTAAAGTCTTTTATTTCAGATTAACACAACGTGGACAACTGTATGCGTCCAACTTCGTTGATTAGTTTGGGGAAGGCCCTTCAAATTCGCTTAAAACAGACCCTCACTCTTAATCCTTTATAAAATGAATCCTTTATAAAATAATATGATTGTGTTAAGCCACTAGCTGTTTAGTTACAGGGCAAAAAGCTTGTCCCTCTGATCTCCTGTCTTTGGGGTTGAACTAAAAAGGTAAAGGTCATATATCCACACTTTATGTCAATGAAACGAGCTGCCAGGAGATTTTCTACTGTGGATGCTGTCTCCTTGGGTAAAAGCTAAAAGGTTCATTGCTAGCTATGAAGGAATATTTTGTCATGTTGGGCGTGTTTCCTTCCATTATTTGTATTATATATTTAGCTAAAGGGTCTTTTAATTCTCCTTAGAGATGGATTCTCTTAAATGCTGACTTAAGAGTGAGAATTATAAGCTATATCAAAACAGAGCCCACATAATTGTACCTTTAAAGTTACCTAAACTATTGCAGGAAAATCAAAAGGCATGCTGTAAGTATACCTCATGAGGTTTTGTAGTTTCTGTACTATTCAATTTCTAAAGGCTTGTGGAGTATACAGGCTCCAACATCTCCTACTATAAAGAGAAACTTGATGCACCCTGTGCCTGTTGATGAGATGTGAGTCCATAGCTAAAGCTCTGCAAAATGTGTTTGGGTGTCGTATTAAATGGCATCAAAAATCGGAGCTGTGTCCTGCCTCAACCATTAGATGAAATGCCCTGCCGATGATGTGGCAAATGGCATGAGCACATTCAGTATGACTGTCTCTCTGAGCTACAGCATCAAAGGTCATCTCAGTAATGTGTTAGATGCTTTTAAGTTGCACTCACTTAATGACTCTGAATGCACTCCAGTGGGTTACATTCTGAGGGACTGACATTAAAGCAAAGCATTGCACACAGTTTGTGAAGAAGCACGATGATTGATCAGCAGTGAATTCATGGTTAATAGTGATGGGATCTGTAATCAAATCAAGTTGTATTATTTAGGTGCACTGTTTTTCTTGTTTGGAGGGTTTTCAATTGAATATATACTAAATAAAAAGGGAATATAAATGAAAGTGAAAGAATGGAAGTCAACTGTATTTAAAAAGCCTATTACAAAAACTTAGCACTTAGTCCTTAATTAGTCCCCCCACTGCATCTATACCAATGATGGAAGACTAATCTGTAGTCACTCGTAGAAACTTTTAGAAACAGCTTTAACCAGGATCAACTACTTACCACCAAATGCAATGCACCTATGACTTCATGAAGCTTACTCATCACTGGGCGAATATTCTTTTCTTTTTTTGCTGTGATCATGTGAGAACGAGAACAAACCATGTTTGTATGCTTGTTCAATGTTTGCTAGGCTAATAAACTGGAACTGCTGTACTGCTAAATATGCTAGTACTAAAGGGGCAGATTTACCAAAGGTTTACATGATGCATTGCATCCTGGCATTCAAAAGTGGCTTGCCTATAATAAGACTAAAGGGCGCTCACTGTTCTCTCGCACTTGACTTGCTCCATATGCATTTATAGGAGTTTCACTTCAAAAAGAGAAAACAACAATAACAAGAAATGATTATAATGAAGCTACCTGGAAGATGTGGGCATGCAGAGCAGTGAGCATAGAGCACCACGTGTAGTGTTTTGGCAGCAGTAAGAGAGCCTTAAACATATACATAGTTGAGGCTGATAGCTTGAGGATGTGTGAATGTGCTGCTCGTGCTGCTCTGTACTGGACTGTGTGGCTGTTTAATGGTGTGGTGGTGCAGTGTTTGTGTCAACCATGCTGGTGAAGTGTGTGATGACCTGCCTGCTATCCTAGCTGTTTAGAAGGCTGGGTGTCTATCTTCACTGCTGCCGTGTTCAATTATGAGGTCTGGTTTACAAGCGCAGTGTTTCCTTCGTCTTCCTACTCTACACAGTAGTTTGAGTATTTTTCAACACAGTGCGGAGACACTTTTGCCTAAATAATGATTTGACCTCATTTTTAGCTTAATGGTTTGCTTTAGAACAAAAGTGAAAACATATAATTGGACTAATTATTTTGGTTTGTTCATCATGAAGACTCAAAATTAAAAGGGCAACTAATTTTTATATTTGTGCAAGAATATATTATATATTAGAGGTGCAAATATGCCAAACTATAATATTGTGATACATCAGGAGTATCTGTGGTATATCAGGATATGTATAATTTCAGACATCTTAACAGTTCAGTGTGTCTAAACTTTTGACTGGCATTGCAAATACGTAATTTCCTTTTCATACTCAGGAATTTCATTTCCAGAGTATGAGTAATATTTGTATGAGTATGAGTAATATTTGTTAATTTTTTTTCTGACTGTGTACTTATTTTGACTCAAGGCAAAACCTTAGAATCTTAAAATAAGTATCTAGCCTAATGAGTCAAAGACGGAACCTGAATCAGACAGAGGGAATATTTTTTTCTTTCTTTTTAGTGGAAACGAACTTTCTTACAACAAGCATGTGAGTCAAACGCATGGTAATGGTGTGCTGGTCATGCTCATTATGCGGTTGCACCTGTGTTCATTTGCTTGGAATTTCATATTAGACAACCTGCTAAATTGGCCACCGTCACAGGTGCAAAATGCTGGTAGACTGACTGTAATTAGTGCCTCTTTTAGTGAATCTGCCCCAAAAGGGAACTGAAACAATGCGATAAAGATACGTTGGAGTAACGTGGCAGAGACTGGTTTTGTTAAACACTTTCTCTTCCCTGGTACAGATATGAGTACCAAGACACACAGATGTGATCTGTTGCTTTCCTTAAAAGCTATTAAGCTTTGAAAGGATGTCTTTATATTTGAAGCGTTTTACTTGCAGCATCACTCCCTGCTACCTGGTATCGGATCAGTACCATCTCTATATAAAAAGGGAACATTTTTTAGCTTAAAGAACTGTATTATTATTATACAGATATAGATTTCACAGTATTATTAATGTCTCTAAGCCGTGAGCTGTCACTCATTCTCCCTCTGCTGTGCTAATATACTGCTTAAATGAAGCTTTTCCAGTTTACTCATGTAGGACCTGCTGTGTTTGCTAAGTGAGCACAGTGTCAGAACTTCTGAAGTGCTAAAAATATTGATGGTCAATCTATTTTAGTTAGCCATGCTTCTGAGATCTCCTGGGCCCTAAATGGAGACTGCGAGACAGTCATTAGTGAGTTGAGGCCAGGAGCACAGATAGCTGGCCGGCTCTCCAGCCACAGAAAAGCAAAAAAGAAGCTACTTGGTTACAGCATCCTTACGTCTGTCGAGGAGCTAATGAATTGTGCTGGACTGAGTCCAAGACAGTCCACAAATGCTCTTAAATCTCTGTTCTCCTCCCATTTCCTCTGTGAATACTGATCAAAGTCTCTGTAAATGGTCATAGCTGGGAATATGCTGATGCTGCAACACACACATAGTCCACATAACAGGCAAACTGTCATGTCTGTTGACACTGATCCTTTCGGACTGAAGGGTTTAAACCAGCACAGTCACTGAACAAGAAGCAGCTGTTCCCTAATGCTGCCCTGTGACACTTTCCTACACAGTCCGAAATTCAGTCGGTTACTACCTTCTTTATCTCTTCCTCTGCTTTCTGTCACCGAGTTCTTCTCACCTCTGCAGATGCAGGACATTTTTCTGGCAGTATTTTGAGCTGCATGAATAACAAAGCCATGAAAAATACTGTATAGTCCTGCCACTGCAATAAATAACCTGTTTATATTGCTTGGAAACAAACAAACAAAAAAAAAACTGGCCACGTGCTATATTTGGAATACAGTACACCTGCTTGGAGGCAGCTCATAAATATCATCTTGCCAACGTTGCTTCTGAGACTGGGTCTAGGCTCACCTGGTATTCCTGTAAAGCAGAAACAGCATACTTCATGTTATTTTGGCTTTTTTGAAAATTGTTGTTTTAATGAATCATTTTTGCATCATTTGTCATTAAGCCACTTGTGTATAGGCCATATTGTCATGTGCAGGGATGTAAATAATGAACCGATTAACTGCTAACCTGCAAATAAAACATACTAACCAATGCTATAAAATACTCATTTATTGTTATTTCATTACCAGTAAATGACAGTTTCTATTTGAATAGGAGGGTTTTTGAGCGGTGCACATGAAAGAGAGAGAGGCAATCAGTTCCACTAGCTAGGCCTAACAAATGAAATGCGCAGCTAGAAATAGTGCCAACAATAAAACAACTCCAATGATGTTCCATGTCGAAAACAAACATCCTGAGCAATAAAAAAGTAGCAAACGTCATCCTTTCACTCGCCAAGAGCATCTGCAGCAATGGGAAGCAATGTCAGTGTTAACTGTTGTTTGCTTATATGTTCATCACTTCTTCTGTTTGCCCCGAATGGGTTTTCTTGCCGAGAGTGGGCAACAGAGGTTGCTATAACAGTTGTTTGCCAAAAGCGTCAGCCATTGTCGTGTTTACTCACCTTCAAAGTGATTGACAAGAAATTGGAATGTGTAGTCGGAGGAGCTGTAATTCTTCATACCTTCAATTTTACCTCATATACATGCTCAAGCCTGGCCCACCAGTCAGAGCTACATTTCACTTTCCAAAACAACTTTTTAATATTTAACAGAGAATTCAGTAGATGTATGCACTCATAAATGTGTATGTCAGGTATTGTGACTGTGACTGATATTTTGATGAATTGTATTTTTGATTATAATCTTGCTGGTTAACAATTAATCAAATAGTTGCTTATTGGTCAAATGAATCCGCCAAAATTTGCCTCCCTTTTCAGTAAATACTTTTTCATTGTTTCAAATTATGTATGATGGATTGTAGTGCATGCACTTTCCAGCATCCAAATTAGGAGTATACTCGACGTATAAGTATGATCGTAAGTTATCAGAATTTGTAGCCCAACAGCACAATGCTTGACTGCTCACTCAGGATCGCTACACATTTCCAAAACATTCCTTTATTATAAATAAATTATTTGTATAAAAAGTTGGCATGCTTCAACCATGGCATAGACACACTTACAACCCGGGGGGCTAATTGATCAAAGTAGCCAATACAAGAGACAAATGCATTTTCCAATGCAGATCTGACACTGTGGAACAAGAATTAAAAAGTCTGCACAACCACAAAATACTTACAATTAGAATAACAACTAACATGGTTGACTCCGATATTTCCATTTTTTTCTTTGATTTTCTTATATTCTTTTTTTCCTTTTGCTCTTTCATTGAAATCCCGTTTGGGTTCACTGCTATGCCAGCAGGAACTGCTGCACCATTCGTTCTGACTCCTGCATGGCCACTAGTGTAAATAGTGTAAAACAGAAAAAAACTTCTTCCTTCTGTCCGACCAGTCGCTCTCTTTACTACGAACAACATCATAGCGTCATGCTTTAGTTCCAGTCAGTGCCGTTAATCCAGGCCTCATGTAAACAATCCCAGAATCTTCTACTCAGGATGCATCCTCATATAGCATGGTTGGTGTAGCTGACGTAGGTTGTTTTTGTGGGTGGTGCTGCAAAAGAAAAGAGAGTCTTTCAGTAAAGGCCTTTGAAATGGTTCAAAGCGGGATGATGCCTTGGGAGGGGTAAGGTAACTATGGCAGCTATAAAGAGCTATTTTTAGCACATCGCAGCCGTATGGCGTCACATCCTGAAAGTGTGACTTTCCACCTAGGAGCAGTATCACACTTTTCTTTAACAAATTAGATGGGAGTCAAGATTCAGCATGTTTCTCAATCATTCTGCACTCTGTGAACACACAGGAATTGTTACTCGAATAGAAAGCCTCCAGGAAGATGTGAAATTTGCTTGCACAGATTAAATAGGATCAAATGAATCTTTTTCTTTGTACATGACATTCAGTTGCGTAATTGTAATTATACAAATATGTAAATGAATGGATCGCAATGAAAGGTGTCAAGTCACAGTATGACACATTTAAGGTAGAGTGACATGTTGTTTAAAGGTCCTGATGTCTTGTGTGGCCATGATTAGCAAAGACTTGTCAATGATTGCCCATTGTTACATTAAATAAATGCCCTGAAATCTGACTACAATTGAACACCAACAAAAATACTCCAACAGGTTCCTTTGGAAGTGATATCTGGTAATATTAGTTTTTCATTTTAAATCATAAAGTAGAGTGTAGTGCTTAATGGGTTAGAATTAGGAAACAGGTTCAGCTAAGAAATACAGCATTTCCCAAATGTAGCTGATACACGAGGGCATGTTTGGTGTTGAGCTTTGCACTATGATGCCAATGAAGCTCAGAAGTAAAGTTTCTACCCTGATCTACCCTGAGACTTGGGCAAATAATCACACCAATAATCTTGGTAATCACACTTGCCTCAGAATTTGCAGCATTCCACCAAATCCTCTCCTCTTTCAAAAACAAATCCCGCAGTTACAAAAGAGAGCAGTGAAACGGGTTGATTCCTGAACAGTTATGTAACAATTTGGATTTTTTAAAATATTTACATATCATAATGAAGAAACAGTAACAGACTGTACAAAATGTACCGTTCCAGGCTGTCAAGGCAATGCTAGCACTTTTAAGACGCCATCCAAGCAAAGAAACTGTCAAGGGGCATTGTTCTAGTTTGTTGGCTTTATATTCACCAGCTTCTTACTCAAATGTTACGTTCCACCTTAAATTCTGCAGCTTGTACAGGGACCAGAATCTCCCTGCGGTACCACTTAAGATGGAATGGAAAATCTGCTAAGCAAACTGGCGAACAGAAAGCCAACTTTAGTGCCCACATCTTTAACAGATTCCTGGAAAACTTTGATTCAAAGTTGTTCGTTCACTCTGCACATTTCATTGCATACAGTTTCTCAAATCTTGGAAAATATTGAGCAGCTTTTCTCGGTGTTTGACCCTGAAGAAAATGAAGACAGGATCAGTTCCACCATCATTAGCTTTACAACCCCAACAGCAACCTGTAAATTGTAGCCATCCTGTGTGATTTTACCTATGTGAAGTTTGATGGCTGAAATCAAATCATCTTAAACTAAAGGTTCATAGTGAGTAACTGGCTTTGTGTTATTGTGGACATTGAACACAAGTAGCTATTACCAATAATGTAAGGAACTAACAAGCCTAAAGTAACTAGCATAGCTATTTTTATACCTGTGTCTATTACAACATGTTTCCTCTGTGTGATCATCACAGTGCCTCACAGTAAACCACCCAATCAGAGCAAAACTCAATAAATGATTCATGGGCTCAACAAAAAAGGGAAAACAGCTTGTTTCGTTCTAGGGCAGGTCGTAAGGCTGTAAATGGTTGTGTAAAACTGCATCTGGGGATTTTTCACCTTGACCAAAGTCACATCCCTTTTATGTGGACATCAGAGAGCTATTTAAAATACTGAATGAACGCATCCTATAGCACCTTTCACTAAGCTCTAACAGACTTGCTTATGTGGGTTGTGACACTGTATAACATACTACGATATACAAGCATGGATAAAGTACAAACAGAACTCAGGTTTCAGGAAGACTGCTCCTATTATTTACAGCTGTGTGACACAGTTTGCCTTTGTAACAGCATTCTCTGCACTGCGTATTGCATACTGCATCGCATTATAGATTGCATTAACTGTTCTTTGAGTAGTATGAAGTAGTATCCAGTATGCAACAAAACCTGGATCCCAGATTACAAGGAAGGGGAGTGACTACATTTATCTATAGCCCTCCAATTACTGCTTAGCAACGGTTGCTAGCTGCATTTCAGCTGTTTAGCAGCATCTGTAGCAGGATCTTCCACCTATAGAGCACACACACACATGAAGTAGGCGAACCTACCTCAATCCCAGCAGGGAAAGCTGATGGTGCTAAACGGAGCTAGTGCAGTTGCAGTTAAATAAACTGGGGGTGGACATAATAAAAATATTCAGGGCTAACCAGGCGACAAAGTCAGTAGTTACATCCATCTGAAAAGACTGTGCAACATTTAGGATGCCATATATAATAAAGATACACTACACGCCAAAATGTTTATAAACAGCTTGTTTAATTAGTGAGCCAAGCTTAACTGCGGGAGAACCCACTGCTGACACAGGTTAGCATAAACAGCAGGATTTCTATAGAAAAGCATTGCCAATAGAATTAAACACTCTGGAGCAGCTCTACATACACCTAAGCGCACAATTCCCAATGACAAGTGTTGACTAGAGGGATATAAATTGCCCCAGGGTTAGGCTGTGGAACTGCTTTCTCTTGAGTGATGGAGGTGCTTTCAATACCTTTGGGATGAGTCGTAGTGGCGTTTCTCATCCAGAACTAATCATCCAGTATCAGTACCTGACCTCACTAATGCTCTTACGGCTGAATGCAATGTTCCATGTGTGGCGCTACACATGCAGTATTCCAGGAGTATAAATGCTGTTACTTCAGCAAAAATATATATCACATATATAAATAAACTAAATATACCAAATACCTTATTACATCCTAAATTCCTATATATAGCTCTGACTATACGCTGGAATATTGCATCATTCAGGGATCTTTGGCATACTGGAGAAATTCATGTTGGTCATATGATGCACATTATTATCTTCTTTTGTGCATAGTCAGTACACATACTTCATTGATGACTAAATCAGACAGAAACTAATGAGCTAGTCTGATCACTGATCACTAAGCAAGTTTCTGATTACTTTACAACTCAACACTTTAAGGAATGTGTGTCATGATTTAGGCATATAGGTTTTATAGTGCAAATTGAGCCATAATCTTTCAATAGGGGAAACTTTTATAAATATGTTTTTCACATTATGTTTGCTGTACATAATGGTTTGATTCATTTCGCCTTCAGATCCAGGTCAATATGGGGTAATCACCAAAAAACTGGCCTCTAGTAGGCTATTAATACCAACAATTTATTACAACAGACAATTTGTTGGTGCATGGTTCCTGACAGTTCCTGCTGTGTCTGGGATGGATCTATGCTGATGTCGAGCCTCTGGTGTAAGCTTATGGATAAACTCCAACAAAAGACAGTCTTTCTTGTGCCGTTGCCTTGCAAATGCCAAGCTCCACAGCCCATTACATGCCATTTCTGACACCAATTATAAGTTGGCTCACCGTCAGCGCCTGTTCTACAGACAGGCCTTGGCACAGGACTGAAAGCCTGAATATTTGCATCTGCTCTAACATGGTGATGTGTATCCGACAGAAAGCTGTTCTTAATGATCATAACCCTCATCGTATATGAAGAGCGGTCTTCCTGCACTGACTTCTGACACCACTCAGGCAAAGTAGAATCCACTTCCAATGTCCCGGTTCCTCTAATGAAATAAGATGGCATTCAATCATTTTCACTCTAGCTAGAGTTTTGACAAGCTGTGACTCAGCCTGAGAGGTTATTCATTCGCAAATACTCCATCCAGCATTGCCACAGTGCCAAGAGCATATCTAATGAATTAAGAATGATACCTCTTCAGCTGAATATGTTCTCATCGCCTTCATTTCCTCTCAGTAAAACTGAGGTTTATCTTACACTAAAAATATATGAGAAGCTGAGTGATTAAGGTTTTGGCTGCAAATACTGAATTAGATATATTCAAATGAGCGTAAAAAGGGATTTAAAAGAAAAACTGAACTATCAGTGAAGTTATCAACATGTGAACAAAGTTAGAGATTCACAGTTCTTCTCTTTTGATACCAATACACAAACTCTGGCCATTTGCCGATACCAAGTGCCGATCTGATATCATTTCATATAATCACTGTATCTGTGTCTTTGCTGTACAGCAAACAAGTAATAAAATGACAATATAATTCTAGAGTAAACTTCTAGAGTAAACATGAGTTACAGTTCACTTTAATAAACCTGTTTATACAAATACATATAAATAAATTTTATTTATATTAGGAATTTTAAAAGGAGGCCTCTCTATTTCATATTTAGGTACATTATTCTAATTCAATTTAAATTTTGCTAGCAAAGCTGAAGGGAAAAGCTGCATGGGGCTTTTATTATATCTGCTGAGTATCAAATATCAACCTTATTTTGCTGAACTGATAATAATACTTCTTTTAATTTTAGTATTACATACATATTAAAAACATTTTTTAAAAATATAAATTTTTGTACAGTCCACTTACGTGTATTTTTTAATTCAGCCAATAAACAGTAATTGTATATTATAATGTGCAGAAGGATGTATTATAACGTGTATTTTTACTTCACTTAAATGTCATGATTTAGCAGGAGTGTCCAACATATATATGTATATGACATACTGGAAAGCTTTTATAATGACACAGAACACTGGGACATGTTTCACAAGATTGTGAAAGTGAAAGAGACATTAGCTGTACTCACTGCTGTTGTCCACACTCTCACAGAGCTCAGTTTTCACCTCTCCATTTGGCCTCTCGCTGGCCAGTTGGCTGAGCTTGCTGGACATGGTGGCCGCTGTGACAATAGCCTTGAAGCTGCGCTTGCGTTTGGGCACATTTTGCTCTGGGTGGAAGATGATTATATAGACTTTGGGCATATAGAGCATCCCCAGAGACACAGACGCACTCAGGCTCAGGGACACGGTCAGGGTGGTCGTCTGGATGTACATCTAGAGGAAGAGATGGAACATCTTTATTGAAAACAGTCTTGTTTCCTTGAGGACGGAAGCATTCTGAAGCCTTGATGTTTTCCTCTCAGGAGCATTATCCCCATGAGTAAACAACTCAAGTTCTAAAAAAAATTGCCTCTACACTACCAGTCAAAAATTTGGGATCATAAAAACTGTTTCACTGAAGATACGTGTACAACATGATTTACTGATTAAACTCATTTTTACAGGTTTGAAGTAGTGTGTAGGAACCTGTAAATGATGAAGAAGTTTTGCATGATAAACTGAGCTGTAGCAGATTTCGTGGCTTACAAAGAAACTGACATCCACAGGGGATCATATTTGAATACCGCTAACCAAACCTCAGTAATTATTTATGTATTTACAGAATTTTTGTGGTAATTAATTTTAATAATTAGAAATAAATAGATTATTAATTATGAGCATTTCCTTTTTTTATGTGCTAACCGTATGCTGTGCCCCAAATACTTTAAACCGTGAATTACCTACTAGTGTCTAGTTTATAGCATTTCAAACTATGTTGCATGAATCATTAGTGAATAACAGTTCACTAATGACAAGCAACATCGAACTTTAATCAGGATGAGGAGCAATGATTCTTCCTCCTTTTGAAGATAAGCCAAGGTTAACGTCCACAATAATAACTGAAATGGGGGCAAACAATAGAGTGGGCTGAAGAATGTGCCTTGGCTTTGAGGTCAGTTAAGAGTATCTAGGACACTAGAGGCCAAAGACCCACAGCTTGATTATGGGTTCATCCTAGCACTAGTAGCAGCTTCAGCGACCAGTGCAGTAGAAAAACTGAGTTACAGATTATTAATTATTGATTTAAGCTAATGCGCAGCCATTCCTGACACAAGTGTTCAATTGTACACACATCCTGTTTAATCTCCACAGATCTCCACAAAGCATTGCCAACAGAACAGGACACTGACGCAGCAGCACTAGCTTAAGGTCACCATGTCAAATGCTGAGTGTCAGCTAGAAGGGTATAAAGCCGCCCACCACTGGGCTGTAGAGCCATTGAACATTATCTGCCTTGGTGGAGCTCCATCTTACATCTTTAATATGAGTATAAAAATATAAGATGGAGTATCATTTGTGATCAAGAACTCATCATCAGTACCTGACCTCACCAATGCTACTGTGGCTGCATGCAATCAAATATGAACAGCAGTGTTCCAACATCTAGTAGAAAGCCTTTTTAGAAGAGTATAAGCTAAAGGGTGGGCAATTACTATATTGATAAGCTTGTTTTAATAAATTTTGGATGGGCAGGTTTCTACAAAACATATAGTGTACTTAAAGCTTTACACAAGCAAGATTAACCCAGAGTGGGGTATTGTCCTGCTTAATTTAAAACCTGTATAAACATATGATTCCAAGTCACTTATACTTTCATAGTAAAGAACTGAATGCTCCTGGTAAGTACATTTCCACTTCTGAGCTGAAATGGAATCAACCCCAACACCAGGTGTAGCAGAATAAATACATCACATAGTGTTTTTAAGGGAGAAGCTCACAGTACAATCACTCTATGGTTCCCCAGCTTGCCACAGCGGTCAATTTTCTTGTTACAGTACATGAAGATCCATCAAGCAGTTCTCCTACCTGGCACTAGAGTGTCCTCAAAACACTTTCTGACACATTTTCATTACGACTTAGGGACCAGTCTCATTCAAGGGGGCAGTGAGAGAGTACGGTTAAAATAGAAGCTGAAATATCAATGTTTTTTGTGCCAAGAAGAAATTTAGCCTACAAGCCCAGTGATTTTTGGATAACACTCATGACGGCAAAAAAAAAAAAGACAACAGAAAAAGAAACATAAAAAATAGCACTTTGTGACACACATACAAGACAAAGCTTACAGTAACAGGTTATGAAAATGCAGACAGATGGTAATGAACCCCTGACAATGACTGTGCACAGGGCACATTAATAATAGTATACATAATAACCACAATACAATAGGAAACTGATCTATTGTGCTCGTTTGTATGACTGTATGACAAAACTCCATGGAGTAGGGCATGTTCACCACTGGAGAGCTCCTTTATTAAATCATGGACATGCTTGATATACTCATTTTCCTGAGGACATTATCTTATGTTTCTGACAGAGTCAGGGGCTTTGCTATAGTAAATAAATCCTGCTTGCACATCTGGCAGTTCTTAATCAGTAGAAGGTTTTGGTCTGCACTAAATGGTCTTGAGCATAATTATACTGGCATATGACAAAAGGGAAATTGCACAATAGTCCCTATTAGCCTTTTTTCAAAAACGAGATAAGAATGAAATGATAAGAGACAAGCTTTTCCGATCTGCCTCATTAAGTGTGTTTTATCTAGATTTGTTAATGTAATTTGCTCAGCACTTGTTGGCATGATTTGGTCATAATTTGGTGCTGAATCTTATATAGAATATTAAAGTATTTCTATTGCAACTGTGGTCCTCTCATTTGGCAATGATCTCTGATGTTGGACTCTGATGTTTGTCTTCTAGCATTGTGTAGATGACTTGGTGTCAGCAAAAGTGTCTTAGCTGTGTTTCAGCTGAAAAATGGTGTATTCTCACCATCGAAGACTGAAAATGATTTTTGGTCTTATTTGTCTATACTATCCTTATTCATCATGGTGTGTTTCCATTGTCAATCTCTTGATCTTCTTATCATTCAAGTTTTGTGCCACAATCAGCTCCAGAGTCTTTGCAATTGAAACCTGAGCTTCGTTCCTGTGTTCTTCAGCTATACTTCCCCTTTTTTTATTACTGACCTTAGGGGTATGGCCCAGCAGTATAGCATGTCACCTTTCACCATTTACATTTCTTCTTTGCCTGCATCCATTGTTGGGGTTGTATGATACTGTAGTGCCAGAGCACGCTTTGGATCCCATGAGGCTTTGTTCATGCTTAACTGAGCTATATTTATTTTTTTAATAGTAATTACATTTTTGCTTGCATGTTAACTATGTGGTGTTAATGTGAATAACCGTGCTGGAGCAGTTTGATCTTTTCCTCCCATGCTACAATTCACATATTTATCTTACTGTTAAAAGAAAATAACGGCAGAAACTGAGGCTTAAGAGAACTAATGTGGGAGGAGAAAGTAAATAAAGCACATTTGCATCATGAACACACATGAACATACTTTTGCCTATGAGTGAGAAAAATCTGTGACAAAATATCAGTTTACACAAAGAACCAACCACATTTACAGTACTGTGTGTTCTGAAAAGCAGGCAGACGGCGAGTCTTAATAACCACTGAGCACACATTTGTGTAAAAAGCACAGTGAAGCCTCCTACTGAATGGCTTTCCGCATTGCATTGCTTAATCTTCTCAATATCAGCAGCAGAAGAGAAAGAGGTGTGAGAGAGATAATCACAGAAGAGGAAATGTGCTTTTGCAGATTTCATTCCAGTGCAGGTCAACGTATTGGCACTTTGGAGAAATTCCAAAAAAACAATTTCCTCCCGTACAGAACTCCGAATTTAATACTATCTGTGCTTGTTGATTGTTGAGCTGTTTGTTTTCTAAGCCGTCTTAGGGAGGCGTTATGGAAATCTGGACGCTGTATTTATTACTGAAAAAAGGCGTACTGATCCTTCTTATGCATCCTCAAGTAATTTGCTTGCTTATTTGTTTTTATAATGAATGCTTATTGGTTATTTAAGCAGGCGATGAGGTATTATTAATGCTCCTGCAATGTAATGCTAGAAGCCCACTTGAACTTACTGCATGGTGCAGAGCTAATACAGCACATACACCTCATCAGAAATAAATGTGTGGTATTCAATTTGCAGTAAATATTAAATGATCCGGACTTACTATTTACTGTAGGAAACTCTTGTGTCATAAACTGAAGTTCAGAGTTTACATAGCTGAGCATTTATAGGTCTTGATTCGTTTTGATGTATTTTCAAGAGATCTCTGTAGAGCCTGAATATTCAGGGTCAGAATCTCCTCTTTTGGCAAGTATTTGATCATTTCATACACCCTCACAAACTCATGAATGATGATGTGGACCTAAAGGTGAAATCACTTTACACAGACTATTGTAATAGATTTAGACTCTTCAGCTGCCAGAGTGCTGTTTTTCTGCTGAGGGAATCAGTTCAAAAGATTCAGAGACCAGAATTAGATTGAACTACCAAAATTTGCTATGTGTTATACTGTCAAGTTGTATTTGGATAATAGATATCTGTGTAAAGCAAGTCTAGCATACGGTCAGTTTTTGGCTATCAATAATAGATATGTACATCTGTAAGCCTTGCATGTATAAACTCAAGGAATAAGATTTTTTTTCAGCTACAAGAACAGCACAAACAGAACAAACAGACTACAGATCAATACAACTCCGAAAGGGCACGCACCAGCTAATAGGAGGAAAAAGATGTACTCCGAAGAGAAGAGCCAAAGCACATGGGGCTATAATTACATGTGCTTTTCTGTATCACAAAGTGAGAAACTAGTACAGAGAATTGTTCCGAAAGTATTCAACAGCCACCATTCTATATCTTATCATACCAATTAAAACTATAATAATTACATGCAAACTGTATTAATAAGCGATCTGAATCACACAGGAAAGTGACAAAGTAGGTGTTACCCTGAATAAAGCTTATGCCAGAAGAACCCTGCAGTAGTCTTTCCCCTCTGTAGGCAGGGTTGCTCTAGCTTAAATAACAAACAGACTTGTGTAAGCAGTACTCAGGTAAAAAGCAAACACAGCAAGGCACTATGCGTTAGAATGGCCTCCATGGTGCCAAAATGTCCACAGATTAATATCCATTTGGGGCTACTCTTAAACATCATCCACGGTTCTTTTTAATTGCATACTGCTGCAAGGTTAAAAAACTAGTTTGAGCCACCAGTAAAAAGACAACTCGTCTCCAGCATAACACAGTGCGTAAATCAAGCTACTGGGATCGTCTAAGCGAGGAAATAAACAACTGCCATGTACTTAAGCAGAGAGTGTGTAATGATGTTATTGGGTTATTCACAAATGCAAAGCAACTGCGCTAATGAGTAGCGGGCAGGAATATTTTGCAAGAGAGAACAAAGTCTGCAGCCTTCATCAGCTCTAAGGGCTTAAATTAACACAGAGGAGATGTCTGTCAAAAAAAGACTTTTAATTCATCCCAGATGTGCCAGTTTATTACAGCACTGTGGCAACTTTATATCTTTAAATAACTTGATGGTGCACAAGATGGATAGGATGGTCGTGCCTCTATCCTGTCTCTATCAAGTTTGTTTTGGTTTTCTTGCTTCTCTTTGCTCCGCCCTTATGTAACGCCCTTTGTTTCCCTTCCCCTCAATCATCAATCTTGTGTCTTGCGCCCTGTGTGCCTTATTTGGTTTTCTGTTTTCTTTGCTCTGGTCTGTGTGCCCCTGTGTGTCCGCTCCCCTCATGTCAAATCGTTGTGGGTGTGTGTGTGGGTGTGCGTGTGCGCGTATGTGTGTGTGTGTATGTGTGCGTGTGTGTGTGCGTGTATGTGTGCGTGTGTGTGTGTGTGTGTGTGTGTGCGCGTGTATGTGTGCGTGTGTGTGTGTATGTGTGTGTGTGTGTGTGTGTGTGTGTGCGCATGTGTGTGTGTGCGCGTGTGTGTGTATGCGTGTGTGTGTATGCGCGTGTGTGTGTGCGTGTGTGTGTGTGTGTGTGTGTGTGTGTTTGATACTGTTGTCTTTATTGGTTTTTGGCTTCGAGTAATTTTCTCTTTCTCCTGGATTCCCCACATCGTTTATTGTTCCTGATACGTAAGCCCAAAGTCTAGTCCAACAGTAAAAGAGCTGAGGGCCATTTCTATAGGACAGTTTTAAACAGTGTTATCTGGCTGACTGAGAAACCCTACTTATTTTAATACTCTATTAGTTTTACTTGTAATTTAATGTTTTTAGTGGCCTCTGGACAAAAGACAGGGATAGGGCCCCATGGATGATCTTTGTTGATGACCACACCGGTTTACCAACACTGGAGTTGCCTATACTAACATTCACACTAGCATTTCATATGCTTTGCTTAGTCTGTGTAACACTTTGTTTTAACTGGAAAAGCTTTGGGAGACCTTTCTTTCTCTTTTACAATGTCCTACAGCAAATGGCACCAACAACAAAACCAAAAGCTCACATTATATCTAATGAAGCTGCAGCCGCTGTGCGGCAGTGTGACATGACACATCGTTTTTGATGGCTGGCGTCTCTCTGCCGTTTCATCTCTAAATGGATAAGAAGAAACTCTTTCATGAACCGAAGGAAATGAGGAATCTCTTCAACCCTTCTGGTAAAGAATACAGGGATTTTAACCAAAAGGAATGAAATCGTCAGAGTGCTGGAAGTTAATACCATATGTTTCGTGTATCTGACTGTTGAGCTGCCCACTTCACAAATAACAACTATCGTTAAAATACATACATATATCAGAACAAATTACTAAACATCAACACAAACAGCACCTAATCTGAATTTTCATGCGACTCTTGGCTTACTGGATTCACTGGACACACCTTAGCATAGTGCAAAGACCTGCGCTGTCAAAATGGTCTTGGATAATGCCGCTTGCCAATGCATTCTGGGCCCGCATCTCAAATGCAGGACCATGTATTAGGACGGGAGACTACTAAATTTTGGCAACCAAACCTGTTTAACCAAAAACGGTCCAAATATTTTAAATGAAAAATAGATTAAATATGGCTAAAAAAAAAAAACTAAATGTTTCCAACTAGATTTTAATTGTTATGAGATAAGAAATGGTGATCAAGGCACTGTTCTCTGTTGCTTTGTATAGATGCTTTCAGTTTGTGCAGCAGCCCATAAACACTGATCTGTCAGCCATGTAGCTCTATTTTCACAGTTTCTTCAAGGCATGTTGGACAAGCAATTTACAGCCTCTGTTCATGCCAAATATCAAGAGGGCATAAAACATGCAAGAATTTTTCCACCCCAGATTTCACTCCACTTGAAAACACAACATCCCTTCTTTTTGGAGTGAGCTCTAAATTACCTTCATCGCCTTAATTCAGTGTTCACTGATTGTGTCATGCATACAAAGATTGTACACAGCAGAGTGGATGCAATTGTGACTACACTACATTTCATTGATTTCTAACATGGGGAAAATGATTTTCATAAGATGGATAAGAATACAATTTACTCTTTGGCTAACAAGCATAACAGATCATTAAATAACAAAGATCAACATACAACCATTTCAATAAATAAGAATAATGAGGGAATAGGAGACATGAATACTGTATGGTCTTGCCATAGCCGCCAAAATACCTTGAATTTAAGTTAAAAACCGCACTCACCCGCTCTGCAGACTGTGCCGTCCCAAAGAAGATTGGAATGAAGGCAAGCCAAATGATGCAGGTGGTGTACATAGTAAATCCAATGGGCTTGGCCTCATTGAAGGTCTCTGGTACTCCTCTGGTCTTGATGGCATAAACAGTGCATGTGACCATTAAAAGAATACTGTAGCCCAATGAACAGATGAGCGAGAGATCAGATATGTCACATTTCAGCACTCCACGAGCATTTCCAGGGTCCTGAGTGCGCTGCTCGCCGTAATCCACGATTGTGTGTGGTGGGTCTGCGATGAACCACACCAGCACACCCATTAGCTGCACTGAGATCAAGGTGAAGGTAATGACCAGTTGGGAGGCCGGGCTGATGAAGCGTGGCGCTGCCACCGAACGCTTACCCTGCTCAAAGATGCGGTGGATACGGTTGGTCTTGGTAAGCAGCGCGGCGTAGCTGAAACACATGCCAAGACCTAGGAAGATCCTGCGAAAAGAGCAGACAGACACTCCAGGCGTTGCGATCATCGGAAAGGTAATGACATAGCAGAGGAATATTCCAGTCAACAGCACGTAGCTCATCTCCCTGCCAGAGGCACGTACGATCGGTGTGTCATTATAGCGTATAAAAGTAACTATCACAAAGGTGGTGGCAATGATGCCCAGAATGGCGATGAAAACAGGTACCACGGCCCAGGGTGAGTGCCATTCCAGTTTGATGATGGGGATTGGCTGGCAGCCGGTGCGGTTGTGGTCGGGCCGTTGCTCATACGGGCAAAGATGGCAAGTGAACTCGCTGGCCTGGTAATGGTAGCCCTCGCAGCGCTCACAGTGCCAGCAGCAGGGCACTCCCTTCACCACCTTCTTCCGCTCACCCATACGACAGGGCAAGCTGCACACTGAGGCGGGCACAGATGAGTCACCACTCACCCACTGCATGGCATTCATCTGCATAGATAGAGTACAACTACGATCACCGCCAATATTTTAGTCTCATTATCCATTCACTGACAATGATGGTAGATTAAATCGTCATCATCATCATCATCATCATCATTATCTCCGTCATGCTCCTCATTATCATCATGATAATTTTAGTGCTTTAAAGTGCTTTACAAAGTCATAAAACCATTTATTTTGACAACATTAATCATGATATGGCTTCTTAAATCTGCCAAAAACCATTATTTAAAACTGAAAAGCCTAAATGTCATTTCTCACATTTAAATGAAGGTGATCTGTCCACTGGCCAATGACTCTGTACTCAGCTGTGGATCCGTTTGTAATTTGATACTGGAATATGTCATATCGTCCAGGAGCATCTCCATTCTCGTTGAACGTTACAGGGGTCTTGGCACTTCCTGTTAAAAAAAAAAGCAGTACTATTACAATTACAGAGCCATATATCCAATATAACAAATAGATTCTGGAACTAATGCCAACCATATTAAATCAATTGGCTGGATATGACCTATCCACTACTGATATTTTTTAGTAATATTCATCATTAGGCTGTAACAGTGCAATCTTATAAACCACCAGAACATCATAATTTTTAAATCCCAGTGAATACATGTGATTTGTAAATCTGTTTTAATCTGTATTTAGATACAAACAAGCAAAGGCAAGATATAGTAATGTGTCACCTCATCAACTATATGCATAATAACATCACAAGATTTAGGGAGTCTGGATAAATATGTCTTCGTAATGGGAAAGGCCAAGTACAACAACTGAACGTCCATGACCTTTGATTACTCGGACGTCACTCAGACTGACCTTCTTCTGTGATGGTTATCACCACATGGACTCCATGTAAAAATACCATTTTTAATAAACACGGCTGCATCCACAACTGCAAGGTAACACTGTACTGTAGCTAAGTTCAGCAAAGTTCAAGCATGTGGAAACATGTGCTGTGGTCTGATAAGTTAACTTTTCAGATTGTTTATGGAAATAATGAACGTTATGTTATTCAGGCCAAAGAAGAAACAGGATCAGCATCAAATTTAAAAGCCAAGGTCTGTCCTGGTTTGTGGGGGAGGCAGTATTAACTCTGAACACATTCTGGAGCAACACATACTGCCTTCAAGACAACATTGTTTCAGGGATGTCCTAGGTTATTTCAACATGACAACGCCACGAAACATTCTGCACATATAACAACAGCATGGCTGCATAATCAGAGAGTGTGTGTGTGCTAGACTGGCCTGCTTGCAGTCCTTGTGCCTGTCTACTGCTGAAAATGTGGTACATTATGTAGAGCAAAATATGACAATGAAGGCCCTGTATGGCTGCAGAGCTGAAGTCTTGTATAACAGAACAATGGGAAGAAACCTGCTTTCAAGACTGTATCAGTTGGTGTCTTCCCTAGAACCTTTGGTGGTTACCAGGTTTTCTGACGTTGTCTTAGTGCCTGTCCTGAACTTGATCATGTTTTTACTTCTCTGTCACTGAGGATTCACCCTCTTTTGCTTGTTCTTGTTTTGTGCTACAAAAAATGCACAATCTTCCATTGGTCACAATTTGTGTTCTCAAACTCTGAACACAAAATGAGTCTTTAGCACCAGAGTTATAGCAACTTATTCTACCCATTGACGTGCCTTACCTAGCCCACTCAAATTAGCATAAAGTAGCGACTATTGCTGTGAGCTTGGACTCAGATTCTCTGTAAAGCCACTTTGGGATAAAAGCTGTTATAAAAGGTGCTATATAAACCTATATATATCTTGACATGACTTGTTTGACTTGACCTTTTATTATGTTTTTAACATTTATTCAGTACAGATCTAATATCATTACTTACTACTGATAAACTGATTTAGACACACAATATCCTAATTACTCTTTTAATATTGGTAACATTTTCGGATGAAGATATTTGCTAGCCTCTGTCTCAGATATTCCCATTTCACCTTAAAGTGTGCTGTACTTACATTCTGGTGTCTGAGGCATAACAATAGCTCCTGTACCATTTAAGGAGGAACAGGACAAATTTGGAAAAAGAAGCTAAGTTGACATGAGCTTTTTAGTTTAAAGATGGTATTTCTGTATTTTGATACACTGACTTAAATCTTTTCTAAGTTTTTTCTACGAGTCCAGCATTTTTCTTGGTGGAGATGACCAGCAATTACGTGTGGAGCCACCATGTTCAGCACCAAGATGAACAACTTGCTGTCCTGCATGTCACATGTCCAGAAGGCCTGATGTCACTCCACCTCTACCCCTACCACAAAATCTGCAGGAACTGCAGGAGAATATTCAAGCTGCACGGGAAGTATTATATCTGCATGGGACGTATTACATCAGGACACCATTAGGAACCTCCATGCCGAGGCACCAAACATGGCAGCCCGATGCCATACTGAGAGACACAACTTCTGCATGTGCTCAATGAATATTGCCCACATCAGTCTAAATTTTTACAGTGTAAATTTCAGCAGTTGCCATAACACCATCATATTCAATTATGATCTTGATACATTCATATATGAGTTTATACCTCAAGTTCAGATTTCAGTTTCTGCTTTTGAAGAAAAAATTATGTTTCATAAGTCTTATAAAAATTATTACAACATTTCTGTAGAATGTACTGAATTTGCAGCCCTCGGCTACTTGGCTATACTTGGCTATACTTGGCTACTGTCAACAAGCATAACAAGCACTTATTTTAGACAGCCTTAGCATAATCATCACCCCCTCATGTATGATATGCAAATATATCTTAATCTAAAATGGATAATAACATCATAATCATGGGGGAGGGGTGAGGGTGGGGGGTTGTGTTGCATTGTACGTGACATGCAATCTGTTAATCCTACAAGGATACACACGGAAAATGTTTCAACATTACCAAACCCAGCCGCCCTATCTCTATAAGCCATTCTTAACCTTCTTCCAGGCCTTCTGGAATGTCTTAAATCGGGGTACTTTAGGAGGCAACAGGACAAGTAATGGGGATGGAAACAAATGAGCATCTCAGGAGACTAGGATGCCATGCATTATTAAAACACCTGCAGAGAGCCAGCTGAGGCAGGAGCAGTGGGCCTGGAAGACTTAAACATAGCCCACAACTGCAATATAGCCCACCCTGATGTACTCATTTACTTGAAATCAACTTTTTAAAAATTTTTAATTGAGAAGCTTACCAAAAATGTGAAGTTTTATTTTTCTGATTGCACCATGACATCAGGCAGGGCAGTAAACAAACCCACTAAGCAATCAATCAACACAGAGAACTGTTGCACTAACCTGAATATAGACCTGGTTTCTGCATTGGTACCAGATCAGAACCACTGTTCAAGAACATTCCTCCAATCAGCCATTTGTTTCTGGCTTCCCACACTTATAATCTAACAGCCTCAAACAAAGACAGTGATTCTGTGATAGAATGACTAGCAGGTTCAGAAGATGTTTTGATTAACCCAAATCTAGGCTCAATCACAGGTTAGTCCCATCTGGATCAGAGAGCTGGAATTCAGGACGGGCTGCATAAAACCTAACAATAGAAAATAAATGTGCCAGTAATTAAACATTCATCCTCTTGTAATTTAGTTTTAGGGTGCGGGCACATGTACTTTTCATAGTATGGATATATGCATTTGCAAATCTGCAGAAAGATGAATCACTCTCGTGTTCAGCCTCAGGATAAACTTCCTTATAACCAACTGCTACAGAAAACCTGGATTTGTTCAACAATCTCACATGCTAGGAAGATTTCACCTGTCTTTGTAGAATATAAGTTCAAAAGGCAGTGTGCATTATTAATTACATATGGCATAAATTGTGTATTAGATTGACAGAGCTAATAGAGCACTGGTGTCCTCCTGCTTGTTATGTGTAAGGATGCATGATGGCATCTGAATGTACTGTACTCGAGTGATGCAACATTTCACATTGACCTAGTTGGCTTGTTGGTACAGACTAGCAGACTATGCACTGCAGATAAAGAAAGCTGTAGGATCTCTGTGCGTGTGAAGTCACACTGAAGCCAGCTCACAAAACTTGGAATCATTTTGGTATTTTAATAGGGCCGTAAACTCGCTTTGTTGTTTATAGGTTTAGCTTTAAACTCCTATGTAAATGTATTATTGAACATCCAAGAAAGAACAGGGTTGGTCAAAAAAACTATTTACTCTGGCTGGGTTCTGCAATATGGGCTACACAGGCTACATCTTTTTAGCTAGATGTCAAGCAAACAACTCACCTTAAATGTACTAAATCAACTGTAATGCATAGCTGTAAAAAAAGGTGTCTGCATCTGCTGGAACAATTTGTTGTATATTATAGGAGTCACAGAAGTCAAATTTCTTTAGGCATTGGCCAACAACACTAACATAAACACTCCTGGTTGGATGATTGGTCAAATTGCTTTTATCATTGGCCAATTACACTAACATAGTCACTTATGGTTGGGCACAACTTAGTTCCATAATCCCAAATCATCACTATAAGCACCAGCAATTTTTGTAGGATTACTGAAATTAAATCTTTAGCACTGTTCTGCCAGTCACTACGTCATTCATTCCTTTATTACTATGGTCAGTCACAGCCTGCCACCTCTCTTGAAAAGGATTCAACTTACGTTCCTGTTCTTCTGCTGTCAGGTGCCGACGTTTCAATGTTCTCCTCTTTCTTTCCCCATACCACCAATACAGTCTCAGTCCTGTTGTCCATATCTGGCAAGATCTGCAAGGGTCTGAATGCTTAAAGACCTGGCCCAGTATGGGGCATATACCAACAATTTTTAAGAGTTGTTATCCTTTGAATTGTGTACTTTATTACGGATTAAAATATCATTTTCCATCACTTTTGCCTTTAAAATCCTTCTGGCAGAACCAGCTATTATATTGGTTGTCAAGTTGCCAGCCCTCAGATTTAACTAAAGTGAAAAAGTTTTCCTATGAGGACTTACAAAAACGTCGACTGCACAAAAGTAATTTTACTACTAACAGCTTTTAATGGGGGTGCTCAAGTGGACCAGCCTTCTAGCTTCCTTAGAGTAACAAGAAACCCACCAAATGTTCAAATGCTCAGTATACGTGGAGAGCCAGATTACTAAAGGACACATTTAAAAGTTCTTGTTTCAAGAAGGATACCCACTTATCAGCAGAAAGAGACAGAGAGGAATTCACAGAGCCTGCAGGGTCTGCCTATTAAAATACTGCATACTGACTCTTTTCCCTCGCCAGAGATATCTCCTCTTCTAGCACTGAGGTTTTTCTTTTTCTTCAGAGTATTAAGCTGGTTTACTGAATTGGTTTAGCAGCACTCTTACCCTGCCTCTGAGAAGTTTATCCTCATATGAAATACGGGAAGCCTCCCTGAGGCACAACCTTTGACCTCATAAAGTCACCCACAGTCTGGCAGCAATCTCTCACTCTGACAGGACTTTATATTGGATGATTTTGTCCCAAACCAATAAGAAGAAACGGTGGATAAAGGCAAGGACAGGCGGAAGAAGAGGCAGGGCTTCGTATGACTGTGTCTTTGTAACCAAACATGCTAGCAATGTGCAGTGCAATGTGTTTCTCATGTTGAGGGTAGATGGGGGAATCTGTATACTGACCCCCTCCCCGACTCTGTCAGATGAAACAGAATAAGGAACTTGTAACAGAGATTATCCTCTTGTTGAGACATATTGCTGAGTGATTTGAAGGTTTCACATCTTCAGCCTTTTATCTTACCCCTGACAAAAAATCAAGCGAATCGTCAACACTGCTTATGAAATTGAATTCTAAAATGAATTCTAAATAAAAGCCTTTCCTCTTTTTTTCCCTGTGTGTACTGGAATACGTGCTGTGAGCATTAAAGCAGGAATGGTACAACAGTTACATCAATTGTCATAATGAGGAGCTCCAGGACAAAATAAAAGCGGGCCTTTGATAATCCATGGCTTTCCCGTAACAATGCAGTTAATCCTAATTATATTTAATCCACTTGTTGATGCAATAAGTGCACAGTTTATTTGCATTCTAGTCATTCACTGAACATTCTCAGGACAGCCTGTAATTTCATGCTCTTTGGGAGTTTTTATTTTGCTATTTATTTGAATAAAGTTTTATTTTGCTATCTCCACTGACCATTATAATCTAATAAAAAGGCCTCACATGCAGGCTTGTTATGGTCGTATTTTAGCTGATGATTAATGGTCAAATAAATAATTGCGATTAACAATGTAATTGTCTTTTCTTGCTCATTGGCTCTATCAAAGTGCAAGCCTGAACTGGCCAAAGTGGCTTATTAGCCATCCTTCTTTGTGCTTATGTTTACTAGGAGGTTGTCAAATTAGTACACTACACTCACACCAATGCTTAATTACACAAAATCAAATGCCATCAAGCAAGGTTTATATTTTTCTTGAGAGTGAAGGCATACTTAATAAACACCCTCATTCTACTGCAATGTATTGTAATAACTAGCTAAGAACATCAAACATCAAAAGCCCTATATCGGCAGGATTAGTTTAACGTTTTAGTTTTACAGACCTTCATTCACACAGGATAAGAAATCTCTGCTTAAATGATTGAGAACGACGGAGTTACAACATGATTTAAGCACTACTATCACTTCCAAAAAAACATGAATTATAAGTGATCTCCGCTTCTCACAACTAAAAAATACAGCACTATGCACAATAAAACTAAACGGAGAAACTAATTTTACACTGGAAATGATGGAATATTTAACTACATGTCAATCTGCACAGGATTAATATAACCTGAGATTTTTGTGGCTTGTTTTATCGAGAAGTCTTTTCTCATGCGTAAGCACACAGGCTGACATGGCGCATTCACATGGGACTAAAATCACTACAAAAGTAAGATAGTAAGATAGTAATAGTTACATTCCACCACTCCCTCTGATTTCCTGCTTTCCTGTATTTGTAGTTGTTACAGCATACCCAAGTCACATTTTGTTTCTTGTGGCTTAATATTATCGTGAAATCTTATGTGGACTGCAGTCAACGTAATTAATTGCAATCATCCCAATTAGTAATAATGATCCAATTATGCAACATTGGTGTAGCCCACTCACAAGCTTCATTTATTATTGCTCTTCAAGTATGTCTGACCAAAGATTGATAAACAGTAGTTCAACATTCAAGCATTTGTGATAAGAAGCGGATTTCAACTTCAGCCTATCACACTATGGGTCAAATTCTTATATTAGATCTGAGAGTGAGACTTAGAGAAAGAGAGATAAAGGAAGAGAGAAATTAAATACATTTTGTTCAAAAATGAGAAGGTTAGAACTGAGGGAAGGTTGGAACTGGCATGTCACTGGACACAAGATAATTGGTTGTTATTTAAGGCTAAGGACCGAAAATAGCTTCAAACACTTGAACTACAGCCCGGCCAGAGGAAGGAAATAATGAATGCAGGTCCTTTTCTTGCTAGCCAATATTACATGGCCGGAGAAAGAGTTCAGCTTGTTGCTTTAAGGGATTCCCATTAAATCCTTGCCCTCACGCCAACATTTTAACATTCAGTGATAAAAGTCCAAAGATCCATAACACTTAATCTTTTCTCTTCAGTGAACCTTCACAAATAATCAGAACCCAAAAGGTATTCTTTGTCTATTGAAACTTCACACTCAAGCAGCCTTCACGGATGTTTTATTTAAGAGTCAAAAGTTTGATATTGAAGAACCATCCTTTTTAGTGAATCAGGCACAGTTGTCAAGAGGCTAATTGTCCGATTAATTAAGTGTATTCCACTGAATCCGCCTGAGACAGTGATTGTCCTCAGTAAGATAGAGACAGACAGCTCACATTAGTGCTGAGACACAGCTGCCTGAGATCTTTACTGAATACATCTCCAAGTATCGATCGCTCCCTTCTTTTTAAAGGCAATCAACAGCCTACACGCGCACAGCGAAAGTGGATCGGATATTTGGCTAGCATTCATTCAGCCATTTTTCCACCTACTTAATCATTTACTTATGTTTTATCTGGTGGGTAATTGAGAGGATATCAATAGTGGTTTAGAAAATGGAATGAAATCTTTCCAGGTCAAGTGCTGTAATCAATTACTTACTGCTACTTAATGCGATTGTGTATTTTTCACTAAACAAAGAGACCCATCTCATGTTAACATCTTATTCAGATGCAGAAAACACCCCCAGCACTTGCCTATCTTTACCATCAAGAATTTCATCCTGTTAAAACTCACTTAGCACGACCTCACAGCAAGTGAGCACTCACCCTGTATAACACAAGCGTTAGCCCAGCACACTCGATGTAATCATCTGAGACAAACACTGCTATTTAGAGCGCCACTCTTCTCTCAGTGTCCCAACACAAGTACAAAAATAAACGTATGTATGAAGGCATTGGAGCGCATATGATCGTGGCTGAGTTAGCAATTGGCTGCAGGCAGCAGTAGCCGTCACGATTCTGAGTTGGAGGTTGAAGGTTTGATGCTACACTAGCCCCTCTGATCTGCTCCATTTGTCAGCCACTTGATTACAGACTTTCCTCTTATACAGCTCTTATGGCAGTACATATGCGTATGTCTCATATGTATTATGTATAAGACTGTTCTAAACCTAACCCTAATCTTAGACTGCTAGTACACTTTAAATGATCACAGAACTACACAAAACCGAACTGCTCCTCTCAGAATCATAAGAAGGACACTTTGCACAGTGGAACAATCACAGATGAGGCTTACAAGGAACAAATGTGGGGATCATGACCACAGTAAGGGGGAAACGTCTAAGAATGATACAGTGATTAGGTCCAATTATAGTCTGGGGGAGGTCTTAGAATGAACAACATGGTGAGTAGATGTTCCTTTCAGCAAGCAGCGAACACTAGGGGATTGGACGAATTGTGATGAATGTCGATGTTGACTGATCGCTGATGATGTCATGAAAAAAACACTGGGTAAGCACTTGGCTTTCAGCAGACAGTAAGCGGTGCAGGCCGGGAAAAGCAGAGGAATTCAGAAAATCAAACTAAGCGAAAATAAGAGTAACCGACTTCAAACTTTACAGGATTATAGTCTGCTCCATCCACACTTACTGATGATTAACATCTGAACTTTAAGGGGCTGTAGCTTGACAGAGGAACATTAGAATGAAGCCAAACTCCACAGGTCAGTAGAGAATGACTGTCCTTTCCAAAGAGTTAGGATTGCTAGCTTTCTGGAAATAGGAGATACCGACCCTGAAATCACCAGGGTTCAATCTGTTCAATCTGAACAACTTGTGTACCGTTTTCCTACAGTTTCTGGAATGAATGACATGGTTTGTCCAAACTGTACAAAATGATGTGCAACAGGCCTTGAGATATGTTTGCTCCCGAATCATGAGTGTGTCCGAGTATAAAACCCCGATGATTTAAAAAAGGCACTGCACACAGTTCAATCAGGCCCCTGCAGCTGGGTTTATGTTGGGAGTATGCTGAAGTCGTTAGAAGACAGGATTGCGGTAAGTGTTTTGTTGTAAAGTTTTTTTTGATCAAGCTCAAAAATTTGAGAAGTATGTCGGTCTTGCCTGTATAGTTGCAATGCTTGCATAACACAACATGCCACACAAAACCACACTGTTTTGGCCAAAAACCTCATTATTTTTCTTCTAAATGTCAATTGAAGTCAATTGTAATAAAAAGAAAACCATGCAGCTTCTGTAAAACAGCACCTTACTGAACTTGTAGACGTTTCCAACAAAAAACGTCTTATTTGTCTTGAAAATGTACAAAAAGCACTAGTGATGTAACAGTGCATCTATATCATACTGTGGTAAACTGTACTGCAGTGTGTTATGTTGTTTTCATGTATAGTAACTAGCATGTTAGATTGTGACTTCTTTGTCGCATATTCTGCTTTTACATTGTAGTCTCTATGAAAATGAAAACATTAACACATTAGCACAAGGTACATGTTTCTTTCTTGCTTTCTCTCACACCATCTGACACTAAGGTCTCCAGTCATATCTTGACATGTCTTGACATCTGTTCATGAACGAGAGCTCCTCACCTGAAGCTCAACCCTTACAAGACTAGGCTTCTGTTCGTCCCTGGAACTACAGGTCTCATTCAGATCTCATTCAGGAACTCCTTCATCATTCCATTTAAACATCCATGAAGACTTGGTGTGATTCTGGATGACTAGCAATCATTCTCAGCCCATACTGTGAACCTAGCTTGGTCATGCAGATGTCTTTACTACGGTATTTGGCCACCTGGCTAGTCCGGTCTCTTGTCATTTCAAGACTTGACTACTGCAACTTACTCTTGTTTTTTCTCTCCCTACAACAGGACTCTCATATTACTCCACTGCTGTGCTTCCTTCACTAGCTTCCAGCAGTTGCCTGCAACAGATTCCACTGGCTCTCGTGGTCTTCAGATGCGGACTGAAGATCTTTCTAATCTAAGAATTTACTGAAATGCATTGTATTGCACTTCTAAGTATCAGCACTGGCCCTTGTTCTGGCAGTGTCTGAGCTCAGGGGTAGTTAGGATTTATTTGTACTGGCTAGGATACATTCTCTGACCAAGCACAAAGCACTTTTGTACGTCGCTCTGGATGAGAGCATCTGCTAAACGCCATAAATGTAAACACACATTTTAAGCCACTCCTGTAGCGAAAATACATCAAACTGACACCACTGTATTGTATCAAATGGAATTCGGAATGGTGAAAATATTTACACCACTAATCCCCCCCGCACACAAGCACAGTCCACAACTATATGAAAGCAAGAAATGCCAGCGTGTCATGATAGTAACAGACCACTAATCCTATTGAGCATAAGCATCAACAATTTACTGACATTTGAGTGAACACAGATTACTCCGCTAGCCCCATGGTCACATCCATGCTTAATGCAATGAAGGCGTAAACCCTTCAAACCACATTTTCGCATTCATTAGGCAGAGCTATGCAATCGAGCACTGAGGACAGTTCTGCTCTGAAAAGCCTGTGAAATCCGTCTTCCAATTTCGTCTTCACACTCTCAAAGGTGAGATAAGTATTCTAATCTTATGCTCAGGTGCAATGTGTGCAGAAAGGAAGGGAGGGGGCGGTAGGAAATATATTCTTTAGGCAAAATGAATCTGAGGCATGCACATATGCTTTAGCACAGAGGTGTGAAACACAACATAAGGAGCGGGAGGTCGTTTAAATAATCTAGACAATGACTGTGAGGAAGTGCCAGTTCCTTTCAAATAGCCAAGAAAGTGTTTAATAAAGATGTGACATGATTTCATTTGATGTTGCAATTATAAAGCATATTTCTGGGTTGCTTGCCAGGACGTTTGCCAGTGTCAGGATCAGCAATCTGACTGTCAGTTTATTTTTGCGCTGGCTGATCAGTGTTACAGTGAATAATGTTAAACATTCAAGTCCAAGTGTACTAAAGTGTACATCAGTACATGTATAAGTGCTGCCTGTACTATTCATACCAGTGCATTAATTTGCATGGAAAGTGTAAGATGCAGGAAAATAGCATATAAGCGATGTAAATTTCATTGTTGCCTGCTTCTTAAAAATTGGCTAACTGTACAGAAATCAGGATTACTGTCGGTCATCAAATATTATGATTGTGCAGGGCTATTTATTACATTTATAAGGCCTATTAGTGATTTATAATTAATAAAGGACAAACAGATATTAATTCCTTATAAAGAATAAGGTTAACCACTCTACAGGTTAACACATGTAGTCCATCGCAAAACAAGACAGAGAACTCATTGCAGCTCCTTGGAATTACATGGCAGCTTAAGTCATTTAAAGTTAGGCCTGTCTGTTGTGAATCTGTTATCTCTGGATAAACTGTGCAAACTGTACAATACTACAGTCGTTCTGAAGCTGAAGATCTCACTCTATTTTAAATGGTCTAGAAGGCACCAGATTGTAACGGCACCATTAAAACTGTAAAAGCGAAAGAGGCTGATTTGAAGCTGAGTTGATTTCAGCTTCCTCCCAGCCACAGACAAAGGTTTAAAAGCCATTGTGCTGGTGTTTTTCCCATGGTCGTTCTTGCGTAGTGGTGACTACTAGAAATCTCGTAGGGAAGATTTTTTCTAACAGTCATGAATCCCCATTGTATACGCACTAGGGCTGTACCCGACTCAGAATTTTGCCAGTCAAATCGGATTCGCACGTCCTGGCCGACTATTCGTTCGTGTTTTTCCTCCATGTACATTATCTGGTAATCAGTAAATCAGTTTGCATACGGTTCAAATCTGATGTCCTCCTCATTTAGAAAGTCAGCAGAGTCACAGGAACATATTTCTGAACTATGATGATCGATCTGAATTGAAGCCTGATTTAATTACAGGATATAGCGACGGGCTGCAGCTCGTATTTATGCTAAACGTTAGCGCTTATAGCTTATAGTCTTTTTAATCTCACTTCTAACAGCTTCTTCAGTAGGAGGACCCTTCGTCTTTCATCTCTCATGAATAATTAACTGTTAAATAAAACCATATAAGTACTTAAATTATTTTTAGATGAAAAGAAGAATGGTAAGCCTGAAACCGTTTAATTATTATATCACCCGTGCTGAAATAATTATTTCTCAATTATCGGCAGGCGTATCAAGTGACCGTACTTATCCTTAAATAAAGATAATCTTAGCTGTAGACGAATAAATAAACATATCTGTAATTTATGTTCTAAAATAATGGAATTATAATAAAACAAACATCTCCGCTTCGTTTTTTTCTTCACCGCAAGGAAAGAAAGTCGGCTCCCTTGTTTGGAGCAGTGTTGGATGTCTGTCTAAATGAAGAGCAGGATTCGGTTTCATTTGTTCGGATTCTCTTCTTCAAAAGCTCCTCCAGACTTTTTTTGAGACATCGTTCCACCCGTGCTTCTCAGCTTCACAGCTTTAGCTTCCTGCAGCAGTGAACCGCCAGCGCACGTTGTCACATGGATTACATTTTTTAGCAAGCGTGCGTCATAGTCCAGCTAGAACTTAAAAATATATTTATTATTCCCCTTTAATAATTATTAAAATGTATTTTTACATTTTTAAAGTTATTGTGCATTTTTGTAAGCTTTAGCCTGTTTTACAAGTCACTGTTGTCAGTCGACTTGAAGGTTCTGAGTCGACTTAAAGGTTCTCCGACTGACGATTCGACTCATCGACTTCTAGAGGGCAGCCCTAATACAAACATTAAATAACTTAATTATATTAAACGACTTTAGTGGTATTCAAAAAGTTAGTCTCACAGAGCCTTGAAACACAGGCAAAAGAAGAATGTCTTAGTAAGAAAACTCTGTCCTTGAATGAGTCATGGCTGAGAGGAGAGAACTCTTTGCAGAAGACCTGCCTGTATGCCAAATGAAAAGAGACGAGCTCAAGTTATTCTGACTAAACCACAGCTGACGCTTCATCTGACCCACATGAAAATGTTTTATGGAGTGGAAATGAAGACTGAAGCAAAGTCAATAGAAAAGTAACAGTCAGGATCATGGAACATTTTGTACGTATTCATTTCCATAGTGCACAACAGTTTCGAAAACAGATGATTGCTCAGTGGAACAGCAGGACATCGCAGTGTTGGCACTGACTGATACAGGGTTAGTGAGAGTGAAGACCAGAAATGTAGAGTAAAAACTTGAAATCTCCGAACTGTGCTGAAAACTGGAAACTTAACAGGAGTTATTTGCATGGTGAACAACCTTTCAGACTGTTTATAGAAACAATGTGTTTTTAGGCAGAAAGAGAAAACTACAATCCAAATTTGTTACCAGCATAAAGTTCAAAAGCCAGGGTCTGTAATAGTATTGGGTGTTTAAATGACCATTCCATGGGTTACTTGCACAGCTAGCATGTGTTAACAATGAAAGATATATACAGATTTTGGGCCAACTTAGGCAGCTTTATAGATCACAGTTGTTTTTCAGGGACATCCAGTATATTTATTTTACCATGATGCCAAGGCAAATTCTGCACAGTTTACAACACCACGGCTGCATAATCAGAGAGCGCAGGTGCTACTCCAGACCTGGCTTCATTTAAACTGTGGGATATATTATACAGCATGCAATACAACAACAAATCTGTTGTAATTTGAAGTTGAGCAGCTGAAGACCTTTATAACGGGAAAATGGCTAGAAATAAATCAAGTCAACTGATGTCATTGATCCCAACACAGTAAGTGCTGTTAAAAAGAAAGGTGATGTAACACAGAGGTAAACATATTCCTGTCCCATGCTTTTTGGAAAGTGTTGCAGGTATCAAATAAGCATCTAATAACAGTGCCAATAAATGTCACAGATAAAACAACAAATAAATTACAAACAAAACAACAAATAAAGTGTACATTTTCACTTATGAAAATGTACACTTAGCACAGGTCAAATTGAATTTAATAACCACTGCATCCTGTTTTTATTACATTTTGACATACTGTCCCAACTTGGAACTTTTTGGAATTAAGGATTGTATTTACGACCTAGAGTTTTACCAAGAAACAAGATGTCTTGTGACTAGAGATGACTAGAACTCAGGATGTGACTAGAGGTGACTAGATTTTCAGTGGTGTGAAGACTCCATTTAAATTAAACAGAGGGAAAAACTGCCAAGTGGCACAGAGCGCAGACGAAAGAGAAAAGATGTGGGAAGGGGCAGGAGATTAAAGGGCCGCTGGTCAGTAACTTAGATAAGATCTACAGTAAAGAGATGTAGCATAAAGGTTCTGAATGCACAAAGAGCTGTTATAAGCTCATATATAATAGAATCTCTCTGTGTAGCTTCGAGGACTGTATTTGTTGATAGTACCAGGAGTGAACGAGTCAACAGTTAAGAGCATGGAGCTGTAATGGAGCTGTAATTAGGGCTCTGTTCAAATACAAGGTAACAATCGACTTTAGAAGCCCAGTGTAGATTCCTACCCTGTCATTAACTAACCTGGAACTTCAGGATCACCTTAAGTTTTCCATAACCACATATGCAACACTCACTGTACTACTAACATTCACTTCGACCCCAAATCCAAAGCCAATGTTAACTCTAACACCCAACCTTATTTCTAATCTTAACCCAAACCCCAACAAGGCTGAGAATCAAGTTTCACTAAATAGTTTATCTATATTCAGAACATCCTAATATAATGTGTAGGAGACTAGATAAAATGGGATTCAGTACAATACATGCTAACCCATCAATGAGGATGGGCAAAGAATTTTTGGTAGCTTGGAAAAGAGCAACAAACTCACCATTAAAGCTGACGTTGCGGATGTAACCAAGTAGCTCCTTGCCATCAATGTTGCTCATTCGTGGGCAAAGTCCCGGGTATCCAGAGCACAAGTCTCTGTGCATGCGGTGAAGAGCATGGGCCATGGCATACACAGCATCCATCACAAACTGCACCTTCCCCTCCTGCTCATAGCTGGAGTCCCTTCCGACCTTCTCCAACCCTAACAGCAAGGAAAATGTCACAATTAGTTTAGAAAACTAAAACACAGACTAAAACAAGAGATACAGGAGAATAACAAACAGGGTTTAGTAGAATAAATTGGAAAGCTGAAATTCTGGTGTGTTAAAGAAAACTCAGATGACCTCAGGTTCACGAAATAAAAGAATTCCATACATTTTTACCAATTTATTACACATTTTTCCTGAAAACATACCGTACATAAAGAGTCCCATTCTAGATAACAGGCATCATTCTTATAAGTCTTTTATGATCAGGTCATGTAGGAGGGTAGGAACTGAAATGCTGCAAACTAAACCATAATCAAGTGATTTATTAGTTCCAGACGTTCTGCTGTATTGTCCTATTTTGCATGTCTCTTGTTCGGTTGTTAAAGCTGATTACAGTCTAAGGGATCAGAACATCTTTGCATGCTGTGTTAGGTCTCTTAGTGCATTGAGGAAGCTGATTTAACTTTATAAGGAGTTTAGGAAAAACTCACTTGTCTGTCCTCTTGTGGACCCTTGCAGCTTTCCTGTATGATAAATCTTCCATGCAGAACTTACTTAAGGCCAACATTCCAACACCAAAATAAAATAAGATGCAGACTGTTAACACGTTAACTGTGAGCTCAGGCAAGGCGAGTTTATTTATATAGCACCTTTTATACGCTCCGGTCATTCAAAGTGTTAACATGTTAAGCCAAAGCCCGCAATCAATGGAAATGGATTTATAAGGGCCTTGTAAGTGAGATTCTGCAGTGGCTGAGGTCTGTGATTACACTCAATATGAAACATTTAATACACAGTATGGATACATTACATTTTCCTGTTTATGAAATAAACTAGGGTGGTAAGATAAGCAGAGGCAAAAAATAAGGAACTGTCCGACTATACACTGTACATTTAAGTATGAAATTATGACAAAGTACAGCAGAGAAGCCTCATTTTATCAATCATGCTTTAATTGGTAAATCCTTCTGCCAGTAAGTATTTGGGATGCACTGATCCAAAATATGGACTGGATATTGGTCCCATTAATAACATTGTTCCCGTTAATAATGATATAATAATGAATAATATCAAGCAATATCTAAAGTTTCTGTATCGGTTTTAGTGTCGGAACTGAAAAAGCTGGATCCGTGCATCCTAAATAAATAGTAGCCTTTTATGTTAAAGACAGAGCCATAAAACTATATCAGTTTCAGTTCAGCTTCTTGAAGGCTTGCCAGGTTAAGGCGTACCTGAATGTCAATTTAATCCAGCTAGTCTTTAAACCATTTCACAGCCCATCTTGTTCACTGATTTGCAGTTTCATTTCTGACTAATTTCTTTCAAAAAAGCTTGATTTTGGGCAGCAGCAGATTTGGAATTTGATATGGGTCTGCTGCCGCATTGTTCGTCAGAATCTGCCTAAACAGGCTGCAGCTCAAATCTTATCTTTTATACGATAAATAACAAATTAACTTTCCTTTTTAAATGTGCTAACTGTGTGTGTAGAAACAGCAGCATAAAACAAGTTGTCATATAGCAACCTGTGCTAAGTGAATCATAGTTATTCTCAAAAATATGTTCGGGTAATAAGCTCCCTATAGAAAAAAATAAGCCACCTTGCGTGTTAAGGGTGGTAATAACTTTAGGCTTCTTGCAGATGGCGTTGGATGATCAGGCTATAAATACCTGTGAGGTGTGTGGCGGGATTCATAGTTTGACTAGAGGTGGTACAGTCTAGTGAATGTCTCATTCCATGTCTCGTAGAAAATAGGTGCAGTGGCTAAAATGAGTGATTGCATTTGGGCAAGTCAAAGACCACAGTGTGAAGGAAGTAGCCGAATCTGTATGTGTATGAAAGTGTATAGTCAAAGGGGTCTACCAGCAGTGGGAAAAAATCCAAAGAATTTCTCCCCAGATTTGTGCCAGAGAAGGCATCTACCAAAATCTGACCCAACTGTGCAATTCTTTGATGCAAGATTGGCGGAATATTAATGTCGCCTACATCCAGAAACCTGTCCTGTCCATGTCAAATTGAATTGCAGGTGTTTTTGTGCTTGTGGAGATATTACATGCTATTACGTATGTTTCAGTCAGTCAGATTTCTTTGTCTGGTGAGCTTAGAAAAAGAATAGAATGATCAGAACATTCCTCAGTCAATAAGACTGTGTTGTTCAAACTAAAAGCTCCATAAAACATGACCTGACATTTTATAAAATGACCCAAAATGATGACATTACATGATTATAATCTCATTAATTCCATCACACTTAAACAGAAGGATTCTTTTCAAGCATCTGAGCTTGGAGCAGATCCACATTCTTCTATCTATATGACTGCTAAGCAAAAAAAAGCCATCTTTTGCCTAAACTGGCTGCAAAGACATTCATTTTATTTTGTAAAAGTGACATCTGGTTTTAAATTTCCACGGTTTTAGTGTAAGAAGGTATGAGAACAGAGTGACAAAGGGAGATGAAAAGAGATGAAAGGCCACTATGACCACTGCAGTCAAAGAAGCATGAAAAAGTCTGCCTTTAAAAGCTTATCCTTCTATGGGCTTATGAAAATACTCTTTGGAAACTAACTGAATATTTTCCTAAGCATTTCTTCAGCCTAAAACTGGTAAAGCTACTGGACAAAGAAAAGCACATGAACACAGTTTGCCTTTTGTTATTGCCCACTAACAAGCCTGTGGTCTAGCAATCGGACGTGAGAGAGACAAGACGCTTCGTCTAAATGAGTGATGAGTGGCATTATATGTGACAGACAGCTTAATCATTGAAACCGGGATCTCAATTAGCCTTCACTTATAGTGCTAAATTTAATTTGCCCTCGCCAACACCTGTTTTCTCTCCCTCTCGCTCAAGAGCAGACGGACATCGCTCCGCCACAATTAGATGAGAAAATCAGATAAATGACAAATGAATGAAAGAGATCATCTTTCAATAGAGCGAAAAACACAAGAGATGCTTTGGAGCACAATGGCTTCTAACAGCGCCGAATACATTTCCATTGCTGGAGCTCCATTGTCCACCCAATTGTTTATCACCACTGATGAGAAGCTTGTCAGATTCAAGCTACTTAATGGTGACATAATGTCCACCACCAACAGGGCCTTGCAGGCTTGATTTGGCTGATTCCATGAAGAGATTACAGCGAGATCACTTTGTCGGTACTGCTGTCCCTTCCAAATACTCCTTTCCTTTGAACAATTTCCACTGCCTAATATCAGATCCACTTTTTTAAGGTTTTCAATATATTCAAAGAATCTGCCTGAAGCATTTCATTAGTCATGGAATGAATTGTTTGCTAAAAGCTTTGAAATAGTCAAATGAATCACACTGACAAAAGTGTCAAGGACCTTAATCCATGCATCTGCACTCACACAGATTTGTGGAACATGGTTATTTTGAAATCACTCAAAGTGTCTCCCATTATCGCAACACATAATCAGCAAACACAATGACCCAAGCGAAGCCACAAGACAAAATAAATGACCTTTCCCTCACTGCTCTTTGAGAAATGTCAGCAACTACTATATGCACGGCTTTGAAGGAGGTAGGTAATCACTGTGGCGCATGCATAACTTCTAATGAATGTTTGTTGTAGAAATTACAAAACGTGCTCGAATTTACACATTAAGTTGGCATGATGAACAATTGGTTCCCAGCATTATGCAACAAGACAGCATATTGGACAAAGAAAGGCATGTTTCAAGAGCTGGAGAGAAACTGGGGGAAAAGAAAGAAGAATGCACAGAAAGAAAGCATGCCGTAGACTGTTGAGGCACCGCTGTGTCGACAGAAACAATGTTAATCAGGAGAGCCCACACTGGGAAGCTGGTTGACATACTGTTTTGTAGATCCTATCAATGTCTGTCAACTCACAGAAGTTTTCATGGTCTCCTAAGCGTGATATTGACTGATTTAGACAGGCGTAGTTTTGTTAACCCAATCCCTGGCCAAGAGGCGAGACAGTGCTGCTGCTGCGTCTCGTAGTCAGGCAATAAAAAGACAGCACAATTTGACTGACATGGAGACGCAGTTACTGACAGTTTCACAGAGCTGTGTTAATGGCTTCGTCATGAAATTAAATATTTACAGCAGCTATAAACAAACAAATCCAAATACGAGACGGAGCTACTGATGAACATGCTGTAGGAAAATTACTGAACTTTACAGAGTATAGGAAGCAGGGGGCGAGGGGTTTGTTCCTCTACTGTGCCTCTACCTCTGGATTGTGTGTTTGAGGGTGGGGGGTTGCACCTGAAGTCCACTACCATCTCTACTGTCTTTTGTGTGTTGACCAGGATACCAGCTGCTTGACACCTTTCTGTAGGCTGATTTGTTACTGTTGGTTATAAGGCCCAACACAGTGGTGTCATCTGCAAGGAACTGTGTGAGATTATTCAAGCTGCATGGGAGGAATTATTGCAATTGCGGGGCACCTTTAGGAACCTCTACAATGCCATGTCAAAACTTTAGACATGGTGTATTAGCAAACATGGTGGACTTGTGCCACACTAGAAAACTACTTCTGTATGTGTAGCTCAGTAAATATTGGCCGTATCAACAGATGATAGATGATTCCCTTCTCTATGTGAATGATTCCTACCGGAAATGAGTGTTATAGAAACAGGTCTTTCAGCCATTGTTTCATTTGACAGTATATTTCATTTCTTGCAATAATACTCGAGCGTCGGAGAATCATATGGAGAGTGAACCATTAAACTGAGGTGTAACCGAGAGTGGGCCCTGAACAAAATACTTGCAATTTTTATAGCAATTTTGTTATTTCCAAGACAACATGGACAACGGTGTACTTTACGGAATGCTTTAGAGTGCCCTCCACTTAGCAGTCATCTTTGGCTCACTAACGCTCCTTCCCCTGACACCCATTTTGCTCTCAAATAAAGGGCATAGAGCCATTAGAGGCAAGGCAAGTGGCCAGCAACAGGAGTGGAGTGAAAAACACCACAGGCAGTTTTTTGTTTAGATGCCTTTTGATATGGAAATGCTGTGAATCAGGCTCATGAGAGCACAAAAACAGCTCCATTAAATGGGTTGCATATGTCCACTGCCAAACACAAACTTTCATGTGAGTCCAAGCACATTGCAGGAAATTTGTACAAGCATTTCTAGCCATTAGCCTCAATGTGAGAAGACAATGTTAATAGCTTTTGAATAAATGGCTACTCTGCAGTGCAGAAATAATGCTCAACGGTGCATAAACCTCAAATCAAATATTTATAACCCTGTCCAGCTGACTGAGGCCCTGGTGTATCTCCCAGATGCGTAAAATGAAAAGAAGTAGCCCATACTTTTTCATGAGGATGAGGCAAGGTCAGAGAGCATGGTTTTCTTCACGTCAAGATATGATATTTGCTCAATTTCTGATATACAGAAAGGATGAGAGATCTGTTCCCACGTATGATGTCAGTAAATTGTAATATATACACTTTGTTTGATCTGCTCTGTAAAGAACTGATGAAAATTCACAGCAGAAATCATGTAAGTGCATGCTGTACGCAGTTCATGGTGTGATTGATAATATAATTAATCAACCAATTATGTAGTGATATGCATGAACATTCAAATATTTGATACCATATCTTCCAGCTATGCCGATTCATGGTTTTTGTCTACATATATAGCTTCACATGTAGTAAAACTGAGGGCCTTAGAATTGGCCTAAATATCCACATTAAATAATTATAATAAGTAATTAACTGTATTTTATAACACAGTATAAAGTGTGTATAGTGCTAGAGTCATAACTGCCAGTGTATTAGTGCAACTTTACACTAACCATTTTTCACAGTGGTGCTTAATGAAGTTCTGCTTTACTGACTCACAAGACGGAGTAAAAAATTTCATGCCGGGACAGTAAGCATAATTAAAAGCAGAACAAAACAAGGAAACAAACAAAAATATTAGCTAAATGTACTTAAACACCTTTTTATTCTGCTATATTTGTTTTTACAAATTATGTCTCTTCTAATTCAACCTTCAGCTTTTTCAGTCTCTAATTATTTGGAATCAATAAAATATCTTTGTTGTCCAAAGAGAAGCAGATTTCTCCGAAATGGCAACTTTACAGGAGAGGGCAAAAATGTATTTAATTTTAATGGAAGTCAATGGAACCAGACTGTCTTAGTGATTTCGGGCCATTCTTGTTGGTTCATTCATCATATTTTTTCACACAATGTAAACAGGCCCCGCTGTGTTCAAATGAAGCTTAAAAACTAACAAAAATAGAGATGGATGTTTTCCTTTGGACAGAAACGATCTGTGTTTTCTTGCTTATTTAATTTTCTTCACAAGTTCAAAGCAGAAAACACTATGACACATTTGGGGTCTGAGTTGGCCAGAAATAAACATGTGAACTAGCGCAAACCAGTCATGCATGTCAGTTTTTATCTGTTCAGTCACAGAGAAACTTAAGTGTGTGATCTTTCCTTTTTTCTCCTCTAGTTAAACTCCAGTATAGCGGAATAGTCTGTTACTGCACACACTTGAAAACTGTCAGGAACTTGTTTTAGATTAATCGTAAGATGAAGAGATTGAGGTCTACGTTCCCCCACATTCTTCATTTGACCTAACTTCTTTAAAAGTCACTCTCAAGTCCACTCAAAATGATTAGCATATAGTTAAAGCAAAGTCATTATCAAAGTAACTCTTAGATTAATTGTTGGACAGTGAACTCTGTGTCCATTTATTCTCACTCAAGTGTACGTTTGCACTAAGGAGTAATTATTAAGTAGCATAGTGCCAACTGTTCCATTGTATGTAAGTACATTAAATCAGAAGGTTTGACTAATGACCCCAAATGACTTAGTGGACACATTACAGAGTCAAGAACTGAGGGAGCTGTTTTCTTAGTTTGTAACGTAATTTAAAAATGGCACATGGAAACAAGAACTGTGGATGTCAAGTTGAGGCCTGGAAGACCCAGAAAACTTTCCAAGACAAGGGAAATCAAAATGTCTGTTATATTGCAAAAGATTGTCATGAAGATTTAGCAGACTGTTAAGTGGTGGTGCACTGCTCTACTGCGACACCCGCACAAAAACAACCTTTATGAGAGATTCATCAAGTCCTGTAATGAGCAAAAAATCACTGGTAGAGGGAGGAACGGATTCAATCAAACACCAGCAAATTTTAGACTTGAACCCCACGCACAAGCTGGAGGGTTTGCTATAGACCTCACAGTACCCCAACTTCTGTGGACAGACCTAGAAAAGCAATATGTGTAAAATGAACCAGGAATCTCACTACACTAAAAGACTTTTGTAAGCGAGCATAGGTATACCATCCCCAAATCATGAAGTGAAAGTCTCTCAGCTGCCCAAAAGGCATGTTTACCAAGTACTGCACCATACAGAGTGCCCAAACTTCTGCTTTGTCCCCTTTTCCTAGTTTTGTTATTGTGAAAGTGTAAAATAGGTAAATAAATAAGTAATCTTGTTTAAAGTGTTAATAAAAAATGTGTCATATTTAACTTTTTACTTTTTACTACACATTTTACATCAGCCTTACAGGGTTCAATGATTAATATTAATAGTACTGAATGGTAGCATGCACATTTTTACATGGCAATGAGATGTAAAAGCTCAAGGTTCTGCCAGAGATGACCTTTCTGTTCTCTAGATTCTCAGATTAGACTGAACATTCAGAATGCTTAATCATGGGACTGATGAAGATGTACAATAGTAGACTTTAGCATTTTAGTCCTTGCACGTCCTGGTGTGTTCAACTGTATCGCTTATAAAACCACTATATGGGTTTACTGAATTTTTATTGTCCGTTTTGCCAACCCATCCAATCTAATCTACAGTACACTATTTGTAAGCAGCTGGAACCCTATTTCAGTAATATAATGCAATATAGTGAGTGCAAAAAGTAATGCATACAAAATACTAAAGTAATTTGTACTCATTTGACGTTCCATATTTGTGTAGCCTATGTGGAATGATGGTGCAGATGCATAGAAAAGCACACCTATACAGACAGAGGCCTGTAAACACCAGCACATGCAAGTCAGCAATTTTCATTCCTTGCAGCACATTTTAAAGGGTTAATCTGATATTCATAGGAGTCTCTCTCTCTCTCTCTCTCTCTCTCTCTCTCTCTCTCTCTCTCTCTCTCTCTCTCTTTCTCTCTCACAGGTGGATACTGGCCAGAGGTCTTGCTGATTCAGCCGTTTGTCCCGTTGTATGATTACTCCACAGACACAGGCAGGCTCTGATAAGAGACATCTATCCAGCTCTCCTAAAACTCAATCTCAACCTGATAATAAAATCAATTCAAACGCTGCTGCCGGCTTCAATACCTGCTGAGCCTTACATTGAGTTCCAGCTTTCAGACTGGATTCCTTACAAGTCAAAAAAATGAGATGAGAGAAACCGACTGCGTCCCTTCACTTTTTACCAGCCTCCACTGCCTCATCACCATATGCAACGACTGGACACTTCATTAAGCACACACTTGGTCTTTTTTATCAGCTCCACTTACCACATAGGTGCAATTTGTAGATCTATGATTAAAGACTGGAGTCCATCAGTTTCTCTCCACACTGTGTTAGATGTTCTTCAATAGGGCACCAGTATTTGTACAAGTATTATTTGGGTGGTCTGCAGTGACCCTGATGTGGTGGTGCGGTGTTAGTGTGTGCTGGCAGGAGTGCATCGGACACAGATGGCATTCAAAAATGCTCACTGCCCATCTTTTTAGTCACACCCATCTTGTTGAGCCACCTTGTAGAAGTCAGAGACGGCTCATCTGCTGCTGCAGAGTTTCTGCTGGTCATCCTCTGGTCCTTCATCAGTGGTCACAGGACACTGCCCACAGGATGCTTTGTATTACCCAGAGATGTTTTTGTGGGTTTAGCAAAAAGTAGCTGTGTACTAAAAAGTCAGAGGAATCAGCTAGGATTACTTTCTGTGGTAGAGCAGAGGACATTGTAGTCAGCACAGTAGCACTCTGCAGACAACTGCTAGATGTGTTGGGACATGAATCTAAGTCTTTGTTCAGCGTGCTTGTGCACTCGCGCTGCACGGCCTCAGACGGACTGGATTTCTCAATATCTGTTTTTGTTACATGACAAAAAGAAAGAAAAAGAGCATCTTTTTTCCACGCTTTAATGATTCCCTCCCTCTCTCCTCCTTTAAGAGAAAGATGACAATAATCAGAGTATCTGTCAGTGTGCTGTTGACAGAGGCATTCGTCCGCAAAGAAGTGTTCTGAGCAGCTCCACACAGATCAGAAGGAGAGAGACAGAGAAACATGGAGAGCCAGAGACTGATGTGCTGCATCCACAGCTATATAATTATTCTCATTATGTCAAATAACTGTGCCAGAACAATAACCACGCTTTCACAAAAGAGCCCCAAACGTCCATCTGCTCTGTGCAGCTCTAACCATGTGACACAAACAGGAAAGAAAAGAGGGGGAAGGGGAGACAAGGCAGTTCATTTTTATACAAAGGGGTTAGAAAGTTCACTCCGCTGTTAGGTGTGTACACTTTACCATAGTATTTCTACATGTAAATAAGATCCAAAAAGCCCTGTTGTTTATTCCCCCCGGATACATTTCTCTGAACAAAACAAGCCACCTATATGGACACTGTGTCTTGCATGTACTACAGTTTTTGAATTTTTAAATACTATAGGACTTCTACAACAAAAACGTAATATAGAGACACATTCTTAAGGGCCCATATCTATTATTTGTCTGGTATTTTATTCCACTTCTGTGAGCATTTTGTTGGCTGTAACAATTTTCCAGCCTTTCTTCATCTCTTAGAGGTCCCACAGAATGCATTTATTCAGTATTATTTTCTGATATACACATAGAAAGTGTGTGATTTTGGGTGGGGTGGAAAATGCCCAGATGCAGTTCTGCTCTCACATTTACATCCTATAATATGGTCCTAGAATGAAACACATGGTCTTCTTTGTTTTCAGTAAGCTCATGAATAATTTAATGAGCGCTTCTCTGAGCTAGCTACTTGAAGCTTACTAGCTACCGTGGCGAACGTAACCAATACCAGCTACTGTCACGCTTCTGTTTTCTGGTTTATTTGTCTTAACTGTGTTCGTTTTTAGTTGCTTTGTTTACTTCCTGTTTTATACCTTCTACCAAGATCCTTTACATTCAACCACTAAACTAACTCAGTGGGGCAAATGAGTAACATATTCAACTTGTCCAAATTTTCTCAGTTCTTTTCTCAGTTGTTGCATTTAGCTCTGTGGTTGAGTTCTGCTCTTATAATGATTTTGTTAATGAGTTTAAAGCTGTGTTTGACCATCCAGCGAGAGATGTTGGCCCACATTTGCCAGGGTCTTCACTCTGCAACCAATAAGGCTTAATAATTTCGCACCTTGGCCACTGGTAGTGGTTGGAATCGGCCTGCTTTAGTAGGTATATTTTGCCAAAGACTCAACTCTGAAATTCTCACTGAATTAGCTTGTAAAGATGACTGACTATTTCTGGAAGAACTCATAGACTGAGCTATCTGTCTGGACCAAGTAAAGCATAGTACCAGCTCTACTTTCTGCTGCCTGTATTCTTCACTTCTTCACTTTTTACTGCCTGGTTTCTTCTGTTTTCAGCTGTAAACGATTCAAGCCATCTGCCAGCTCCGGATTCCAGCAGAATTCCTGAAAGTCCCACTGAAACTGTATGCTGTGTATGGGGATCCAGATGCACAGGGAGTCAAGGATCTTTAGCCAGGAGATTCCATGCTACTCACTAAAAAACAATTATGTCAGTTCCCTTTACATCAGACACCCTGAGCCATCTAAGCCATGTGTTGTTGAAGTTGATGTCTCTGATGTAGGAGTAGGTGTGGACTTCTCTCAGTATAGTGGCACACATAGTACTTTGCTCCCCGTGGCTTTCTATTCCCATAAGCTGTCCCCTGCTAAAAGGAATTAAAGAAGAGGTGATCGTGAACTGCCTGCCATAAATTTAGCATTCAAGGAACGGTTCCATTGGCTCAAAGGTTCCCAACACCCCTTTTTAGTATTACTAAGCACAAGAACCTTGAGTATCTCTGTTCAGTCAAACATCTAAATCCCTGTCAAACTTGATCCCAGTTTCAGTATTTTAGGTTTCATTTCCACTCCACTTGCCCAGGATCACACAATACTAAAGCAGATGCTTTTCCCATATCTGACACAGACCTCTAGAAAACAGATAGCACTGAACATGTAGTTCAGTGTTGCCAATGTTGCATTAGCTCACATCAGATGGGAGACAGATGTAGAAATTGACAAATTAAATGAACACCTTCAACTGAACAGTGTACCAGTAATAAGAAATTAGTTCCTGTAGAGTGTAGGGACTTATCACTTGGGCTCACTCATCACTCACTTCAGGCCAGTCAGCTTTTGTCTAAAAAGTAGTTTGGTGCAATAGAATGTTGGCTGATATCCACTGTTTTGTATCCTGAAATGCTTGCTCCCAGTATAAAACCCCTGTAGCGCTCACTGCAGGCAAACTCATGCCCCTACCAGTCCCTTAACGTCCCTCCTGCAGCAGACTTCATTACTGATCTACCTGAATTTCAAGGTAACATTTATTCTCACTATTGTAGATCATTTTTCCAGGCGGATCAGATTGGTACCATTCCCCCAGTTACCAACTGCCTTTCAAACCACAGAACGTCTGTATACAGAATGTATTTCAAGTTTCTGATGTTCCTGAGAACATTTTTGACGGGGTCCCTTAGTTCACATCCCAAGTGTGGACTGCATTTATGGAGCAATTAGGAATCTCTGTCAATTTAGCATCTGTCTGTCACCTACAATCTAACACTTGATGTGAGAACAAACCAGGAACTAAGCAATTAATCTAATAATAAATCTGAGCGTTTATTGTCACAAAATATCCATAACGATTGGTCAACATATCTACCATGGGCAGAAGTCACTCAAAATTCCTTGATTAACTTCACCACTAGTAGCACTCCAGACCCAAGGTATGTTCGGATATCAACCTTCTTCAATGCCTTGGTCTTTTGAACCCTCAGATGCCCCTGCAGTAGATCACTGGATGAGATGAAGCGAAAAGTTTTGAGAGGACACCTACCAACGTATTGTCATAAACGCCAGGCTGATCGGTGCTGAAGTGACACTACGATCCTGGAGATTGAGTCTAGATGTTGACCTGGGATTTTAGGTTTTATGAGGGGAGTAAGAAGCTGTCGCTCAAATACATCGGTCCATTTCTCAGTATATTCATTGATGTTACTTATAAGCTGGACTTGCCTGCTCAATATTGTGTATGTCCCTCAGGTGTACCTCTTGTAGCCAGTTGTCCCTGGTCTGTTCGATGAGGTTACACTCATAGCTATGCCGCCTCCTCCAAATGTTATTGGGAGCTATTGGTGGAGAAATTTTACAGTTGTCATGCATTGTCATCCGTCCCAACATTATCTGGGGTCGGCCATGCTTCTGTGTTCTCCTCCTGTCTACGTTAAATCAAACTGCACTTCCCATGATACACCCTTCCACGACATAAGCAACACATGAGCTATCCACCAACCATTAACTGTTTTTTCTATTCACCCCCTGAATTCTAATTACATTCACCCGTTTATCATTTACCTATTTGTATAAATACTATTTCTATTGTAATTGTGTACTGAGCAGTCCTTCCTGTGTCTAAACTTTTGACTGGTAGTATCTGTAAAGGACCTCACTAACACCCAGGTTGAAACACTCTTTATAACTACAGCATAAATGGCTTAGCTAAAGTGCTGTAGAATGAATATGCAGATATTTATACATGTGTGGCATCACAAAAACAGACACTTCTAAACAGACTGCCTCTTTAAATCAATTCCCAAACAGACTGTGGAGTGAATGGTATATTTTGTTTACATTCCACCTCAGAGCTCATTTTATTTCTAGAAACGTTGGAACATTTGATTTCCTGTTATATGCTCCCCAGTGAACCTCAGAAAGACCAACACCAGTGGTAAAGATAAGCCCATCGCATTTTCAGCCGCTCCCGTCTTCTTGCAGGCTGCATACAGATTTTTGTACTTGCGTTATGCAGCAGTTCTGCTGTTCACTGAGAGCTAATAGATGAAAGAAATGACCTCCAACAACGCTTTAGCAAGTGCTGAACTACCATTATTTAATCCCATTGCCTTTCCAAAGTTGCACAACTACAAAGGCAGCCTTAGGTCCAGGGGGCAAACACAGTTCGATTTCAGACTGATGGATCCTTGCTCAGTAACTGGTCAAAGCTGCGAGCTAGTGGACCATGCACATTGATATACTCAACCAGAGCTCCTGAATACTCAGACATGGGAAAGCATATTGCTTTTCAATCCCGATGCAGCCTACAAACAAAACAGCTGTTGTAACAAAGTTAGAATAAAATGGTCAAATAAATTATACATTCTCTCTTTCACCCTGAGTGGAGGCATTCAGCTGAAATTCAGACTCACATTTAGGTTAGGACTGGAGCACTTCATATTATGATTATGCAGTTGATCATGTACAGTACATTATGAACTGAAGGATGTTTGTCACTGAACATGTTCTAAGAGGTTTTTAGTAGCTATGTTGCTGCTATTAAAACCTTTGTACTGTGTGTAACCTGGTTTTTAAAACAACCCTTAAATAAGCCAGTTTAAATGAATAAATATGTATATATAGTGAAAATGTGTCCTCGGCAGAAGGAGGTCCTAAACTGCTTAACCTTGTGGCCGACCTGTTAATAATTAAAAAGCATTACAGCCTACAAGAACACAAAACATACATTTTCATTTAGAATTGTTTTTGTCTTTTATTTCTCAAGTGCCAATATCAACTGACTTGTATCTATTGTCATCCAGCAGCCCCAATTCCTCAGCCATTATAAAATCCTTCTCCATGCAACATGTATGGCTAGGAGGTAGCTAGCCTTTAGCTACTGTGCCAACATAATTTCTCTGTTTATTTAAACTTCTCTGTATTTGGTTAGCTAACTGCCCAAATCAGGCGCTCGTGATGTAATTGTCTCAAACTGATGACTTTTAATTTGCATTGAGTTTTGTGATGTTTTATTTGTGCATTCTATTAATGGTGAAGGTGAAGGCGCAGAAGTCCTGATCTACCGGGATGAAACCTAAATAATAACTTTTTCCTACAATATGCTTTTACCTGTTAATATTGGAAACAAATAGAAAATGTGCTATAACCTTTGCACACACACACACACACACACACACACACACACACACACACACACACACACACACACACACACACACACACACACACACACACACACACACACACACACACAGGATATAGATCCATATGATGATATATATTTATATAGATCCATATGATGATATATATTTATATAGATCCATATGATGATATATATTTGTACTGTGTGTAATCTGGTGTTTAAAACAACCCTAATTAAGAATTAAGCCAGTTTAAATGAGTATATATATAATCATATATATCATCATATGGATCAAAAATCCAACTCAAATTGACAAATGTCAATGTGATGAACTGTTTTGCTGCAGTGGAAGACTCACATAACGAGAAAGAAAATGTCTAATCGGATTTGCAAGCTTTTAAAACACAAAAAGTCGGAACCATCTATTTATACCTGTGCACTTCTTAGGGCTGCCAGGACGTTTGCCATGCATCCCCAACTTGCATCCAAAGTTCTCCTCCCAGAACTCAGCAAACCACACATTCCTCCGGTTGTTGGATAAGGAGCGGCTTCTAAAGTATCTGTCAAAAGCTGGAGAAGAGTGTGGGGGATTGAAAAAGACGTATTAATGCCCCTTTCTAGGGAAATGCTGTGATGTTTATAGCATTTATAGAGACACAGAAGAGAAAAATGATGATATAAAAAATTGTGGCATTTGTTATACTGTAACCCAGACAACACAAAGAGCAAAAACAGTTACAATAACAACATACTGCTACCGCTTTATGTAGGTCATGATGTATAATGAGTGGCAGAGGTACTGTAACTATTCAGTTTGATGTGACCAAGCCTGCAGCACTATACCGTCAACTGAAGCTCTTTTAGGCAGAATGGTGATGGCTCCCTCAGCTACTTTCTCCTGCTGAACCACGGGGGAGATCTTGGAGCCCCAGCTGTCTGACCCCACCCAGAGGAAATGGTCTGTCATGTTGTTTCTTTTAGCAGCATTAAGGATGCGTCTGAAAAACAACCAAACACAGGCCTTCTGAATGCGGCAGCTTAAGGGGTCATGTTAAGGGCAATTACTGAAAAGCACATTAATACATTTTCTTCATGCAGGGTGGACCAAGTTTACTGAGGGCTGAATGCTGAAGTTTACTGTTTCAAATTTCAGCCTCTCTGATAAGGCCTGCGGTGGACAGGAGAGAGCATTATTTAAAGCGCTGTCATATTGTCATACAGGGCTGTGTCCCCCAATGTTATAGGAAGCTTTGCGAATGAAAAACGGTGGATGTGTGACCAGTCATTCAAATTTGTACCATGTATCAAATGTGGTCAAAAATGATTTCTGTAGAAACTTTTGCAGTAGCCTTGATGACCTTGTTGGTTCATCAAATTTTGGAAGAGGACCATAATTTTGGTGTCTACTAGAATAGATTTACATCATCAGTTTTCTAAAACACCCCCACCACCACCCACCATGTTGCTCTAACTGGATGTTGGTGATGAAAACTGGTACCTGCATTCAGCCTATGAAAATAAGCAATTTACATGTTCAGGTTCATGCAAACTCTGCATGAAAATAACGTCACTGAATTAATGAAAGTAATGAATATATTCTGATATATTTTTATATATTCTATAAGCTTATTTTATACATTTACATATCTACAACTGATTTCTCATATTTTATTATTTGGATTGTTTGACTGCCTTTATCCCATTATATTATATTATTATACTAACACATAATGCAGTATTCTGATTTTGGCCTTTGTCTTTGTTGAAGATAAGAAAGCTCTAATTAGGGGACACACCTGATGTCGTCCTCATTTGCAAACATGATGACGGCACGAGCATTGGGGGTTTCCAGCAGCCGCAAGATGATCTTGTCAAACTCTCCTGGTCTGGGCTCCCTGGGGACTTTCAGAGACTGTGCAATACATACACCACCTGAGAGAGAGAGAGAGGATGTGGGAGGGAGGGTTGGAGAGATAAAAAAGCAGAGAGAGCAGAGAAAGAGTGAGTAAATGAGAGGGAATGGTGTGCAAGGGGATGTGAGAAGGCAGAGGAGAGGAGGATGTAAGGGAGTGTGGGAGGAAGAGAAAAAGGAGAGATAATGGGACATTGAGAATGAAATTGTGTGCGAATAATAGTATGAGGGGCGTAGCGAATGACAGACACCGAAAGAAAGAAAGAACCAGAGAGAGAGAGAGATAAAGAAAGAGAATGACAAAAAGACAGAGGGGATATGTGAGAGGGTAAAGAGATAGGGGGAAGAAGAGAAGGCCCACTTCAGAGTCAAGTACACAACATATACAAATGACAGAAGCAGACAGAAACACACTTGGTGTTGCCCTCACCGGATAGAGAACAACATGTTTAGAATCAAAAGACATCTGATAGCACCACTTTGCCCAAGGTGTCTCCAAGCATCAAACACATCTCATTTACAGGCCCTAATGCAATTCAGACAGAGCAATGTTCTTCACAGTTCAGTACAGAGAGAATATACAGATATCCTTATACACACTAATTGTCTTATCAGCAAGAGGGTGACTGGAAAGCTGGGACATTTCTAGTGGGGGACTAATGTGTGAATGCTGGGGGAGGATGCCAATATTATTCATGTACGTATACACTATTTCTGATACCTAAACTTTATAAAATAAAGAAACTTACACTAGATCTGGATCACCACTGATAAATATGAATACATAATTCATTCCTATAGGGTTACAAAAGCAGGATAATTAATAAAATAATGATGTTTTGGTAGAGGTGGGCTATACGACCACACTTTATCATAATCATGACAATATACTTTTCTGAGCACTAAAATTCAAATTAGAACCATTATTTTGCCAACTGTGCTTACACCCTCCGCATTTAACCCATCCGTGTAGTGAAACCCCCACACGCTAGTGAACACACACTAGGGGTGAGCACATGTGCCCGCAACAGTGGGCTGTCCTATCCATGGGGCCTGGGGAGCAGGTGCCTTGCTCAAGGGCACTTCAGATTGTATATGACTAAACTACATGTTTCATCACAAACTGTATAATTTGTCCTGTTCAGTTGTATTTAGTGTGGTGCAAATAAAGTTTCCACCTGATAGACTGCATATTTTTCTTTTAATCTTAAAGTCATTATGATCTACAGGGCTCTACCGAAATACTTAAAAAGTCATAAAACACAAACTGTACCAGGCATGTCTATGTATAACTGTGTGTTCAAATATTAATGGAATTATTTCATTAAATAATAAATTAGTAAGTGTAATTATTAACTAGGACTTGCAATGCTTGCACTGCAAGTGGGAGCAAGAGACATCATTAGATATTTAAATTGAAGATTAAATAAAAGAACACCAATCATTTTAAACAGCTAGAAGCTCATTTGTATAATCTATTGTGTGTCCAGACAGGGGCGTTTGCAAGCCACTACAAAGACATAGAACATAGCTGGGTCAGTTGGGTCCATGTAAATGTAGTTATGGACAATATGTGTGCAACACTCTGCAGCTCCTTTTATGAAGTCTACAAAGACTTTGCACTTAACTCATACACTTACCTAACTTTTGAAAGATTACTGCCAGATCCATATTCATTAACATGGAAGCATTTTGTTCACAACTGATCGACAGAACCCAATATTCTGATAATTTACATGATTTCTCAGAAATGGTGTTCTTCAAGGATCAATTCTTGGGCTCATATATATTTTGAATGATACAAAATGAAATTGGAAATTCATTCATTTTTTTTTCTCTTATGACAGTGTGCTTTTTATCCGTCCTTGAAAAACGTGACATCATTTTCCTGAATGCTCCTCTTTCAAAATTGAATGCTATCATAGCACACTATATCATAGCACAGTGATCTTTATTGCAGGGTATAAAATTCACATTCGCCATCGTGACCTGCATTTGAAAGTGAAAGACAGTCCCTGTGAAAGACAGTAAGGCGCTGTTTTTTGTGTCTATCACAGCTTTTCACAGTCATTTCATAACATGGCGTCCAGATGTCTTCAACACCTTAAAGTATATTAGTCATTTCAATCAATAATTCACTTTTGGATTACTATCTTCATTTTCATATGTTTCTGGCCTTGATTCTCAGTTTGCTTTTTCTGTGCATTTGTGATCTCGTATAGGATCTGTAACTGTAACTATGGATTTTTAAAAACTCCTCTACAAACAATATATTATGCATTCAATAAAATCCGGCATAAGGCGGAAAAGTATCAGTAGAGTTATATAAGATAAATACAGCCTGGAAAAGGATCAATATTTTGTTCCTACAGTTATATTACTTTCAGATTCAGCTTGGTATCCACAGACTCCGCTGTGCTCTCTTCATTACCATCTTTCTTTATTTCTTTCCTGGCTGTCACTGATGTGTTGTTGGAAGACTGCGCGAACGGCATTGGGTTTGGAGACAGGGTGATCTTCGGTGTTAAACGAGAAACCATAATAACACTCCATCATCTCGCTAGCACTCCATTACACTATTAGCTCTTCTCTCGCTGCCTTAAACACTCATCTCCCCACTGAAGCCGATCTCTCCTTGTTACAGTCCATTTAATGAACAGCTGTGGTGGCTCCATTCTTTCTGTGTACCCGTCCTTACTGCTCCTCCAGTGGCTGCGTTTTCTCAAAGCCATCCAGTGATTATGCCAAATGGATAGCCTTTCAAAGATAATTGTGTGTCTTCAGTGACTCCTCAATCATCGTTTCTATCCTTTGGTGTCATCTGAGTTATCATTATGCAATTGGGTTTCTATATTATCATAATGTCTGGATGTGGGTAAACCCCATAGTAGGGATGTGTGACAAGGTGCATTGGGAATTCTTGGGCACAACGGAAGGTTAGCTGTATAATCTTGTTCTATGAATGCACTCCACCGACTACTCAGACATCCTCTGAGTAATCTACTGCCATATGGGTTCCATCCTCTCACTTGGATCAGATCACTGTCACGAGAGATGCATCTATCATTCATCCAAAGCCATTAACTCCTACATGCAAATTAGTACAAACAACACCATAAGCTCCTATACATCAATCCCAAATCTCAATACCCATGAGTCCAAACACAGTGGTCACTGCTTTCACATCATCTTAGAAAGCGTGTAGCAATGCAGGCCCAATATTCCTGTAACATAATGCACATTTTAAGATGCTCCTTATTTTTTGGTCAAAAACACTACTGCACTGCACTATATTAAAACCAGTAATGAATTTTGTGAATCATTACAGCCCTTAGGCCTGTTCCACTAACAGAATCCTTATATCCAGGTAGTCATGTGGAAAATAGCTGTGGTAAACGATTATTTTCTTTTGCTTTACCTTTTTTTAAGCAGTGAAGCTGCAACTTACACGCTGTTACTGTTTTTCTCGCTTCAGCGCTCGCTTCAGGCTTAAGAGCTGCGAGATAACAGTGCTGCTGTTATGATTATTCTACTATATATACTGCATTTGCTCATGCTTTCAAGAACATCACTATGTCCAGAAGCATTAGCCAGTATACCTACAGAGAAATTACTACGGCTACTACAAATAACACTAACATTCACTTCTACAACGTCATATAAAATGTTCATATGCAATATTCTGAGGAAGACCCTGACACAGAGTTAGGTGAAGTTTTATATTTACTGAATACAATAACATAATAAAAGCATAAAGGTTGTTGCTGTAGTATGTATCTTTCAATTGGCCACAAAACTGTAATTAGTACAGTGCTAAGGAAATGAACTGAAATGAACTGAATGTCACATTTACTTTGCTATCTGAAGCTTAGCATTATGCCCTTTCCTCTGAAGTCATTTTGTTCGAGGTGTCCAATCATATTTAAAAGTTCATTTATGCTTATGTGCGGTGCTTATGCTGATGTCTTACTATAGTTTACACTAATCAATATACATTCGTGGGGCTCTTACCACAGTAGCCTGGTTAACCATCAAGGCCTCTCATTCTGTCTTTGCTGCCAAACCTGCATAGGCAGCTGAAGGCTATACCAGTCACTGTGCCCCATGTCAGAAAGCTGTCACCATCACACACCAGTGCTCGAGACACATTGTTCTTTTGCAAGCATGCATGTCACGCCCAACTGTTCTAGAGCACACACTACCAAAAATCCCCAAATCCCCTCCCAAAATAGAAACGTCCCAATCTGCTGTCCTCCAGCCATGATTCAGTAGAGCTACTGTGCTGTATGTTTCCACTGGTCTCCCATGAGTTAGAAAACATAAGCCTGAACAAGATTACATTTCCACACCTCTAAGTACACAATTTCATGATGCACATTTGCAAGAGCCATGTTTAATTCTAAATCAGATTAAGGGCTGTGTAATTAGCAGACAGATTGCTCATGCCATAGTGCACAGTAATTAAATAGGCAGATGAGCATGGCTTGTTTAAGAGAGGGGGGCTAAGAAGTACTTTCTCTGATTAATACTCTGATTCTTTTATTATTCAATCATACAGGGTGTAAATTACCAGATGTAACTTATTATGCCATCTGAGAGTCAGGCAACAAGGGCCAGGCTAACATCTGCAGGCTGGTGAACACAGTGGTAATGGTGGGGAAAGCCATATAGAATTTTTTCCAAAGGCCCGAGAACAATGAATGTGGTCAGGCTTGATGACATGTGCTACATCTAAAGTAGCTCTTAAAGGAGACTCTGGGTCTGGCCAATATAGAAGTGATATGTTTATTTATTAGGATGGTTCCTTGTCACTGTAACACTGTATTACATATGCTCGATTAAAGATAAAGATAAAAGTAGTAGGAGTGACAGCAACTATTTCACTATTAATAAACAATTTTCTCACCCATCATAGATTACAGTATTAATATCTTCAATCTCTGACAGCGTAAGGCAATGAAAAGCCAAGTACTACACCATAACAATCATCCAAACTATTAAACATATGCCAAGCTGCAGATGTTTCACATGGTCTTTGGTGTCATTTTGTTTGCAGCCTACGTAATTTGGTTCAAACAACTAATATATCCAGCCAAGCAAATGCTACATGACGATTCCCTGTCTTTCTCAGGCACGAGCGAAACGGACATCTCACAAAAGCACGTTAGGCAGCGTGGGAGCAGCGGCTTTGTGCTCAGCATGCGAACAACAGCGGCCGCCCAGTACCACGGCCCACCGCTGCCAGCACACAAATGTGCTTACCACACTGAATGCAAGGCAAAAAAAAACGAAGGACAGGCTTAAACAATTACACAAATCCTCCGTACCAAAGAAAGACTGAAAGACTAAAAAATATGCCCACACCATGTACATTACAGCCAAATACTCTGGAATCTGACTGTGTCCACAGTCAGTAGAAGTTTAACTTCCTTACAATGCCTGATCCTTGGCCACCCCCCCCCCACATAACAGGAACTGCTCAGAATAAAACAGCACACACTTTCAGCTACCAAATTACACTCATGACCAATGGCCTTGACCCTAGGATTGCACACTTTTTTAATCTAAATATGTCAGTAAGGCAAAACAAGTAGTTACTTATCCAGAAAAAAACAGGTTTTTAGTGTTACGAATAAAACAAACTTTATTCTCACGTTCAGTTGTCATTGTCATCTGTCGGGAGCTTAAGATTGGATTTCACATTACATATTATGGGCGATATAGGGAAGGTTACACATATGTGCATGTCATTTACATACCTTTTTAATAATGAAATGATGTTCACTTTCCTAAAGAAATAGCATGCAATACTCCCACCCCATTCACCACACACATCCACACACACCTTTCAACGGAAACGGATCACACATAAGGCACAGGACACTTGCACCAGTCACAACAGACACAGTCAAGCAAGCAAAAGGCACTTCACTTGGGAGAATTCAACATTCCACGTATGAAGACGTCTAGGGGCTGCACTGTTAATTCTGGTGGGTGACAGAAAATGTCCAGTAATGTATGAAACTAGTGATACATGAGCAGGTAAACCTTGTTATTGGACAATGGCTTTTTTGCTGTTGTTAAGACAACCAAATAGGGAATCTTGAGTCATCACGATGTAGGTGTAGGTCAGGGTGCCAAAGGGAACTGTAGGTTAAAGGGGACCTATTAGGCTTTTCGGTTTTTTTCTGTTTCTTTTAGAGTTACATAAGTTTTTTTTTTTTTTTTTTTTTTACGTAAGTCCAACATACACACTACAGGGAGAAACTCTCTCCCACATAAACCATTTCTCCCAGCTGCCTGGATGTCCAGGTAATTAGGCCAATCCAAGAAGCCGAGCCATTCACTTTAACAGCAGCTATATGTAAGCAAACTAAAATACGTTGATGTAATAAAAAACAGAAAGTAAAACAGTTAAATGTTATGTTGTGATTATTTCAGGAAATTTTCATGATGTGGCACGGCATGTCACAAACAGACATGAACATATGTACAACAGTCCAAAAATACTAAATACTAAATTCTTTGTAGAGAAATAAGCATCTGATCCAGATGATCTAGAAGCTTTGATAATACCCCCTAATATACTCAGAAGCTTATTGTGACATATTGTGGCATATCACACTAGCAATAAATCTTGTTATACTGTCCAGCCCTACCTCTGTAGTGGTTAAAGGGGTATGCATGTCTAATGTTTGTAGTTCCATCCTGCTGCAGTTACAGTATATTTTTTACCCTACAACTCTGTATATAGGAGACAGAATTGTTGAACATGTGTAATATTTAAGGTTAAAAATTCTAGAGGTCATGAATGGTTTGTTATCAGATTGGAGGGATTGAAACAGGATTATATATACCACACAGAAAAATAATCCGGGATTAGACAGACCTGAAAAGGGACACCTTTTGCAACTGGAGGGGCAAATCAGCCACAAAATCAGCGAAGGGAATGCATCACTAAAAGACCATCAAGGAAACTGCTGTGCACTGTCTTGTAGTACTTCATGCACTGAGCACTGACATTAAAGACAACAATTCTAATATCCGAACCGCATCATAACCTGATTTTTTTCCTGATGCAATAACACAATTAGTGGAAGTAGTCATCTGCCTCTTCCCCCCTCACAAAACAAATCTGTGTTTAGTGTCAGGCACTGTTCCAATAATGTGTTTTTGGAGAGGACGTTACAGAGTTTACCACCATTACTCACAGTGTTGCCTGGGGATGGCTGGCACCTGCCTTTGAAGTGGAGAGATATTGAGTTAGCGGTTCAGACAAAGGAGTACCTCTGCCTGTTCCTGTCTCAGATCAACCTCTCACAGCTAATCGCTGTGGAAAGATGTGTTTGGCCTGGATGAGACAGACTTCTATGGCAAAAATGCATTTCTGTGATAGCTTTCAGCAGAGCGAGTCTATTTAAAGGGGACATGTATTCTATGTAAATACTTGGATGGCTGACACTGTCAGCTTTTATCAGCAGTTGGCGCAGGTTCAAAAAACTACAGAAGACAAATTCTTTATGTAGAACTAGTGCTGAACAGAATGGAAATCCTTAAAGGGAAATTAGATATAACTGTCCAGTTTTATTTTTAATTTATAGTGCCAGATCAAGGGGGAATCATGAATGCAACTCAATTTATAGCAACAGCTGTTTTAAAAAGAGGCAGTGTTTTTTTCCTAAAGCAATCAATTACCAGCTTTACTTCGGTGTAAAATGTTAACCACAATGTTGTCCAAAGTCTAAATAAGCCTGGCAGCTACAGCCTTATGTTGGAACAGACAGACAACATGTCCTCAATTCATTAGTTTAGCATGTAAAATATGCCGGTATAAACCTTGATGTTGGAATATGCATTAGCTTACAAAATACTACAGCCATTATTGTATAAGTGCTCTTTTATATTGCATATTGTATATATAGCATATCTCATGCATCTACCATACATATATACTACAGCCATTATATATATATATATATATATATATATATATATATATATATATATATATATATATATATATATATGTGTATACATATAAAGTATATATATATAAAACGTTAAGTATATAAACTATGTACTATGCTGCTTTGATACGAGGCTTTAGCAAGTCTTATCCCAACCATTTCCTAATGTCAAACCATGAGATCTGAAGGGTCGGATCAGAAAATGACAGTACTTCCTCTCATCTTCTACAAGAGAGCCACAAGCTACCCTCTCTTCATGTCTGGAAAAAAAGCAGGAGATGCAATTCATCTCCATTACACATCCCCAAAGAATATGCGAGTGGGTGTAGAGACAATTTTCACCCAGGACAGACTGTTTTCATAGCGTCAAAATGACAGAAAATGCTTTCACGTGGCTAATGCAGAGAGATGTGTAACTGACTGGTGTTAATGTCTTTTTTTGAAGGCGTCAGGAGTATGAATATATTAGCAGCATGGTTAATACATTTGCCTTTCATGCTGGATGCCACCTCTAATTGCCACACAGACTTTCTTTTTATAATATTCGTCATGTCAGATATAGCCAGTGTGGTGCGTTAAATATTGACATTTTTAAAAGCATGTTTCTGAGCACTGCATATGCCTCTATTTGCATTTAAATGAGACTCATGACTTCAGTGCTAAAAACCAGAAGGGTCTGGGCAAATCCACTAGAACTAGAACTTCATTTAGAAAAGAGTCATTTATATATAAGTCAATTAATAAACCAAAACCATCTTACAAAGCAAATCTCTTTTACAAGAGGCAAGGTCAGACGTACTTGGGCTTAACAATTGTGTGTGGACATTTTTGGTCATTTTGGTTTGCATAAGTGGAGTGTAGAAGACAGCAGAATCCCTTTATATTGAATGAATCCTGATACTGAAATAATCTATAGTGAAAAGAGAAATATATACCAGTCAAAAGTTTAGACACACCCAACTAAATGGATGTTTTTGGCTATCTTAAAGACTCCACAGGCTCACCCTTAACAGTTCCACTTGATGAGATGTCTGACAAAAATAAACATCCTATTATTATGTTATTATATTATTAAATATTCGATTATATAATCATTATATGCTATATACCACCAATACTTGTGATGCATCACAATATTATATTTTGTTATATCCCCACCTCTAATAGAGATTTTGTTGCAGAAAAGCTTCAATTGCCTTGTGAATATTCATAATTGACAAATCAATCGAATTGTTCCAAAATTGCTTGTAGTAGAATCTGGTTATATCAGCCTCCACTGCAAGTTAAGAAAGCTGTTTTATCCTCCATTTTGGAGGTTTTAAGGCGACAATGAATAATACCATGAGCGCTATTTCCTAGTTTGATATCTTCACTATTATTCTAAACTTTGGACTGGTACTGTATATGGTTAGGGCTTTATACAGAAATACTGAATACGGAGATAATACTATTGCAGGGAGTCTGCTGAAGCCCCCTGGACTAACACTGTTCATGTGGGCTCCAGATTAGTTTGTCTGTCCTTGTCTTCTCAAGTCCGTGTTCTAATGCATGAGTCATTTAGCCATTCAATACTAACACTGAATATTATCTTGCATAGTATTTTAATTCCTAATTGTGTCCTAAAGAAACAAAGCTAAAACGTAAGGACAGTCCAGCTTGGGTGCAGGTTTGTGCCATACTGAATCTATATAGGAAAATGTGATGTAAAAAAGTTCAAGTAAAAAAGGAGGAAACTCTTCTAACATCTTTCACAATGAATTGTTCATTAACTGTAAAATTCTCAACATAAAGACAAATATACTAAACAGCATCTTTAAGACAACTAAGTACTAAGACCACCTTAACTGGTACAGAGAGCACCTTTAGCATAAGCCCAGGTGATGCACAAACTTTGTCACATGGGATCGAAATAGATAGGAAGCAGGAGAGGTTTCAACCCTTACTTTTCTGTCTTCATTTGAAGTACTGTAAATGAGTGTTAAAATAAGTGTCCTTACTCTTTTACTCTGCAGGCTTTGGATTTTCTTTTGAGCTCTCATTTTCCTGCCTCTTTATAGTGCCATCACTCTCTTTCTCTTGCTCTTTCGACGTCAAAACAGCACTGCAAAAAAAACTGCTTGATGCAGTACTCCGGTGGTATTAAAAGCTATTTAAATGCTAAATGGTTATGCAGTATATATGTATATATATATATATATATATATATATATATATATATATATATATATATATATATATATATATATATATACTGAAAAATATGTAGTGTGGGAATGAATCTAGACCCAGTCTCTAGACCTGGTCTCATTTAATATAAAATTCTCCTCCGTTTTTTATCTACAGTATAACATATTCTAATACTGCAGTTCTACTGCACTGCTCGCTCATCTGAGACTAGAGAACGCATTTTATCCATTCGACTCACCCAGGTGCAACAAATTAGTGCCAGAATGAAACCACCACTCTGGCTGAGACAACAATATGCCACCTGGTGATTTCAACTGATCATCTGAATTGGCTCAATTCACAGCTGTTTATCAGATCTAGAACAGGAAAGGATCACACAAATGCCCTTTTAAGCAGTTTGGATTATTTTGTCAATAATGTAAGCTATGTATGTGCATGACTTGCAAAATATGTCCTTGCAAAACTCCCTCCGCCCCCACCCATCCCCAACATTTTACAAACATGCTCTGTTACCTATTTACTATCATATGTTTAGTGCTTTAGCTCTGGGTTAGCTTGTGACAGCACTGGCACACACAGCATCCCTGTCTGACAGTGAGTGGAACAAGACGAAAACAGTTAAACAAATTAGTCCTGTGGTTAAGCTGTTTTTCTTATACCACACGTGATTTAATTTAGTTTTTATTACTGGACATTATGCTGCAAAAAAACAGCTTGAATAACTCTTAGCACTTTGATATTTTAAATACATTCATAATAAAAACATATAAAGAAAAAGTGGGATTGTAAGGCTATTTGGAAAGAAGATAAAGGTTACAACTCTGCCAACTGCTCTAACCCTGAGGCATACTTCACTTGCAAAGGATTCTACCAACACCACAGAGTGAGTCAGAATGGAGACATGCGCAACAGGGCGACCTTTAATAGTAAGTCAGATACAGCAATAATCCTTGCTGACATCACATGAAACCTAAATCATTTGTATGTCTCACAATGTCAAACCTACCCGCCAGGTTTCATTCCAGTCAGTTGACTCCTTCTGGATGCAGCTTTTTTATGATTAGTGTATAAGCTGAGCGCAGATACACATTGTGCTTTAGCAGGCTAAATCGAATATGTGAACACTAACATATCAACATTAACATAATTTTTGCTGTATCCTAACATGAGTTTGGGAATCCTTATGCTCCCACAAAATATCCCTTTTGAAAGGATTCTGCAATAATCCTGCCATGCTAACTGGCCACTGGCTGGCTCCCTGGCACATTCAGCTCTGTGCTTCCAATACTTATACATTTGTCTTTGTCTTGGACACACATAAAGTGTTTCTAAACTATTATTGTCTTTACTGTGATGGGTTGTAATCCTCTGATGACACCGTGGTTTCAGGGCAAATAGTCCGTGAAGCATATTAGATTTTCCCCCTTGCCCGCACAGCACTGGGCCTGTCAGCCATTAATGAAACTGCACAAAGACTCATCACCTTGATTAAATCTGTCAGGCCAGAACAATGATATATAGTAGAGTCATATATGCTGCCAGAGGGGTTTGTGAAGTGAGACCGGTACACATTTCATACCAGTAGGTATCAGAGGCTCTGGACGCTGGATACCTGAACAGATATTTAAAACCACACCTGACAGGTGTTCTGCTCTGATGGACCAGTGCACTGATGTCTACCATGTTTACTGCCTCTAATACATACAGACTGACTAACAAGAGTGTCACTGATACTGGATATCTTTACAGCAGCTCATAGCCAGGCCTGTCACTATCGTGGCATTTAGGCTGATGTTTAACTGCCATATTAATAATTCCAATTAACAATTTCATTCAATAAGCCTAGAAATGCCAAATTAGCTAAAAATTGTTAATACCTAGTGAAAACAGCCTGAGCTTAAATAAACAAACATTACTCACCTATATATGTCAATTCACATTCTGATTTCCACAACATACGACTGTAAAATCCAACAACTGTGGAAAATAAAAGTGTTCTGACATAATTGTAATAAGTTTAAATAACTGCCATCAGGCAATTTGCAAATCTTCACCCTCCATCCTGAGGAGATGGTCCATAACTTTTTAGTTGCCAATAATCCAATAACTGCATTGTTATGGTCGGATTTTGTCCGCAATTTGTTTACCATGTTTCCATGCACTTGAGTAATAAGTGTCATGTGTCTACATGAGTCAGAAACTAAGCTTCTTCTGCTACACTTCTACATTGCAGCCGGCCAATACTCAAGTCAAAGAAGATGATGCAACATAAACAGAACATAAAACTTTAATTCATGCTGCTGCGTTAGTTTATTTAAAACATCAACACACTCTACCTGACAATATAAACATACATTATTCAATTTAGTCAAGCATATAGTTAGTTTCAGCTTTGCTCTAAAAGTGCAGGCAGGAGATCTAAAGACAAAGAACAAATTCAGGTAAATCTGTGTTTATTAGCACACAAATCACCTATCTCTTTAGCCAATGGTGTTTATTATATGAAAATAAAACAGACCATCTGAACAGCAGACAAAGTACTTTTCAACCTTAGACTACAGTTTTACTACAGTTAGCCACCATGCTGAGCTTTCTGGCAGGAATTATTTTTCTCTAGATTCTCATGCATGACAGCCGTGCTGCAGTGCCAGCTGAGTTTGGTATCTACAGAAACCCATATTTCTGGATGATGTGAAGTCTCTGACTGTGCAAGTCGTGCATAACCCTGTAGCGCTGTAGCACACCCTGTACACAATCGTTTCATCAATAATGTTGATGTAGTTGTTGCAGCCCTAGGTGAACATTTTATGAGGAATGATGAATAGAGTTTATCCACAATTGCTAAAAATAAGATCTGTTGAAGTTATGAATTTAGAGATTTGTTACAACAATGTACAAACATGCTATTAAAGGTTGGTCATTCAGTTGCTGAGAAGTGGACTAATTTTAGCCTGCATATTGTTTAGGCTGACTAGCTGCTAAATTACATTACACCTACTGTCACTCTGTATCTCTGTCCTTACATAAGCTTTATTGATAGCTATATAAAAATTGTGACTCAAATACCCTGTGCTTCTTAACCTCCTGACTAAGTGGCCAATGCAAGAGTCAAGTCTGCAAATCATTTATGTCAATGTATGAAACATTAAATACGGTTTCATTACAAGCTGCCATTAAACTGCTATGTGAACTGCTACGTTATGCCACAATGAAGTCATTGCAGTGTTTGTATTTACTTTATTGCAAATCATTTGTCAGTTTGATCACACAGCAAAAGAAATGATCATTTACTATTTGCAAGGGTACGCCTCTACTGCCGCTACAGTTTACGAACCATGACTGCTAAAGCCATTTAATCTGACAGATCATAAGTCACACCTGCAATTATGTGCACACTGCATCTGACTCAATTGACAAACATCTCAATGGGAAATCAAACTTCATCTAGGGATGTGTGCAACCTGCTTAATTATTTAATTATGAAATTAATACCTTTCAGAAAAGAAATGGCACAGAATACCTAAATGAGCACTCTCTCAGTGTCACACGAGGTTTTTAAAGTGCATTGGTTTCTGAAGTATGGTATTTCTGCAAGTAGAGTATGTAGTCATACATGAGGAGACAGCACATAGTACTGCATGGACTCCCAGTGGCTATGACCTGACTAGAACCAAAAACTCACAACGGAACAATACTTTAAGACTAAACATATGCTATAGTCTAACCATTACTTGTCTTGTAGCCCCTGGCATTTGATTGATCGATTGACTGAATTTCTGGCAGCTGGGTTATGTTTCTCCTCATTTGCAGGCACCTTGAGTTTTGCAGTGAGGCTTTTTGGTTATTTGATAGACTAGAAAGCAAATGACTCATTTGTATTTGACCTTTACCTAAGTTTGGGAGCAGCTTAGAGCGGTATCTGGAAATCAAGACTAACACTATACAAAACTGACACTTGTTTAATAGACTTGCTTGGTTAAAGATTTTTTTAAAAGGCAGCAAACACTCGCAGCAAACAAATGACTTTAGCAAGATGATTAAAATGCAAAAATAGCATGACTCACAGCTGGCATCTAACTGCTCCTCTGAAGAAAGAAAGGAAATGATCAGCTAAGTGCCCCATGCCAGTGGATCAAGTGCACAGGAACAGCATTTAAGCTGCATGGGACTAGCTGTCCAGTCAGTTTTAAAAACGATTTCAAACACATTTATGAATCAATTGAGCTTTCACTTACTTTGCACAACAAAAAAAGTCTGATGCATTTATGTGCAGCCAATGTACACAGTTAAATCAATAAACATTGCTTTTACTAACAAACGCTTAAGAACCCACAATCTTTGAGTATAAATACTTATTTATACCACTAAAGCCAATAAATGAAAATTTATGTTATATATTGTAAGTCATACAATGTCATAATGATAAATAATTACATTCACAAAACTATCATTATTTACTATTTACTATTTATGCTCTACTAGTTAGTTTTACCAATTTACATGACAGTGAAACGCACTAGATCCCAAATGATTTACTTTCACATATAAACACAAAGAACGATTAACATTATTTCATAACCAAACTCAGCAGATCTCCAAATATAGCATCATATTGACCATATATTTGTAGTCAACATTTATGTTGAATTGTTATGTCATTGCCTATAATGTCTAATTCTATTGCTGTTGTTTTATTCTCTTCTAACTTTACAGTGAAAATTACTACTATGATTTTTCCAAGTAGAAATACTCAGATCAACAAACAGGCTACCTGATTAGCTGCAGCTAAAATAAAGTCTGATTTGCTGGAATGTAGTAAAGAGAAGTGGTTAGTGCTTTGCAATACTGATCATATAAGAATGAAAGACTAAGATATGCATTACTTTACTAAATGCAGCATATGACTGGATGACAGAATGTTCAGTATTAAAGCAAGAAGGTACCACAATGTGCAGGGAGGGCAGAGATTCTCCAGAACTAGATTAAAACCCACCTTATAAAGTATTTTAAGTTTGTATATGGTCTAGGCTATTACCAGTAAAACCCAAAGAATGGTCAGATGTTTAGTATAGACAGGTGCTCAAAATTCATATAAAGAGATGCAGCATGTGCTAGAAGCCATTTCTTTTCCAGCAGGAACATTTTAAATTCCTCCATTTCTACTTAGCATCCACTCAAATTGTGCATTGTGATGAAGTCCCTCATAATGTCTCCATCTACTGAATATTTCAAGTGATACGTGATGGAAATGCTCACCAGCGGGCTGTAACCGAGAATGGAACAGTGGCCTATTTATGAGTTTAGCAACGTATCCCTGTCCTGCTTTGCTCAGGGCTGACACGTGACTCGTGTTCGGAGGACAACAACCCTCAGCGTTTGCTGTCACTGTCAGGTTGGTGGTTGTGCACATTTGTTGGATGTACAGCAGAGTCATGCTGCAGGAATACCCACCTTTCTCACCCTTATGAAAATGCTAATGATAAATCTCATCATTGTCTACTGCTCATTTCAGAGGCATGCATGATGACATAAATGTAATATGCATGAGGGGCCAGGAAAAGAGATGACTTTATTTCTGCCGTACACAAGAGATAAGCAAGATGAAAACAGCCAAAGATCTGATCAAATTTGCTTTGCAACAGGAAAAGATAAGGCTGTACAGTGATGGCAGATTCATGCCGACTTGTGATAGGTTTGAAGCAATCAGGTACCGAGCAGTTATATGCAGAACAATCTCATGCCCACAGGCACAGTTTGTGCACTCAACTCAACCCGTAGTCAGAAAAGAGCAAGACGCCGACAGAAAAAAGGAAAAATTCTCACCCATCAAAAGTGTCCAATCTCCTCTCCAAGATTTAAACTTTTCCCTCTAAATAATTTAGTTTGAGTGCTGAAGAAAAGTTTCAAAAATCTAAATTGCTTTTTGACAAGAAAAGAGTTAGGAGACGTATCTGCCCTGCAGTGGAAAATAATCAATGTGCAATTTCTCTACTAGAACTTAATGACAGTGAGACACTCGAGAGGAGAGGGGGCAGCCACAATGAAATGAGACTGTACACCTGTAAACAGATGCTTTCATTACACTTTGTCTGGTTTTTAACCCAGCCACTTCAGTCACCACAAATACTCTCTTATGATATGTCAGATCTAAAACTGTCAAAGCTACTCCAGTGATGTATTTTCTCCCTGTATGAAGTATTTATATATACAGTATATTATCTGGAAAGAGACACAGTGCTGTGGGCATTACTAATATGATGTGACTTAATACTGCACAAATACAAGTCACCTCCTTATTGTATTATTGTCTTATTGTACTTTTTGAACTGAAAGCTAATAAGTGTGAGAACGGCTTTTAAAATACAAACCAGGTTTCCTGGGAATAAGGAATGAAATAAAGGTCTTGGTATCATTTAATCTTTTTTTACATTGACATTCTTATACATTGCTATATGTAGTTACTGAATATGACCACAAGGTTTTGGAATAAGGGACATTTGCGGACTTCATATTGGACTTCTGACTAGTCAAGAAGAACTAACACAAAAATATGCCATAGGATGCATTTATTAAAGTGCTACATAGAAGGTATGTGACTTTTGTCAGGGTAAAAATGCCCTTATGCTTATGAATAATTTGATGAGCTCTGCTCTGATTTGCTTGTTTGCAGTGAGGCACTGTGATGCTCACACAGAAGCAACACACAACAAACACAGGCAACAAACAAGCCACTTTAAAAATGAGCTTAGGCCTTATAATATTAAGTAGCAGTTACATTAGTTACTTAAAGCTTACTGGTACACAATGTTAAAACTTTTTTTACTTAAATGGTGTTGCAATTACATTTTGGCTCCTGTACAACATGTAGCATTTAAGGTAGAAGAGAACGTTCGATTATGAAGCTGCCAAATAGGAAGCCAGATTTAGACTTGGTTAAAAATGAACATCAATCATGTACGTTTCGTGGAAAGGGCAGGAAAAGGCCCTGGAAAGATACATTTCTGCAAATAGCCATTTTCATTGCTGTTGCTTCATTGGCATTGTTTCTCTGGACTAGGATGTGAGCATGATGTATACAATTTTGTGTTATGTAAAAGTTTAGGGTTTTGGAACGGGCTCATTTTACCACCCTCTGTTACAAATGCGAGATTTGTATAAATGAGACAACAGTAAAGGGACAACAGTGTTTAAGGTTTGGGTCAGGTACGTCAGTTCTATGTACGGAACATGTAATTACATGCATACATTATGTAATTTACACAGACAAAATCCAAGCATTAGCTTTTTTTTTACCTAATTACCTAATAATTTCTTTAGACCTTTTCATTTGCTAGTTAATTGCGGCGTTTGTATGTAAACCTCATGTCCTACTTTGAAATCATTAAGACATTATCAATTATAATGTTCCCAGACTAATAACAAATACTATGTGAAATTATTTTGTTAATTTTGTATTTTTTTTATTAGCCCTAAATTGCCCGTGTCCCACCTTTTTTGGAATGTGTTGCAAGCTGTAACGCAAGAATGTATATTAATAAATATAAAGGGTTCATACTGTCTGCAATAAATAAAAGTCAATGTAGATGTAAGAAACACTGCTTTCTCCATACTGTTCCAAACTCTTCTGATTTGAGTTTATAGATTATTCATGCAACACTGTGAACTCCACTTTCAGGTAAATTGGAGTTCTATTTCTACCAGAAGGTTGAGGTGTTCTTCTATCTACAGAAATGTCACTGAACTTTATACTTCTGTCCCATTTTTAAAATGTCACCTCAAATTTATAATCTCTGTTCCTAATTCATATTATCAAGGGCCTGCTTGCCTGTAAGGCCATTCCAGGCAATCAACAGAGTGGAACATGGCCAAAATCTCCCCCCCCTCTTTTCTTCATAGTGTCACCTCTGGAATCTAAGAACACAGTGCTGCCTCGTCTGGCGAAATACATAAGATAAAAGGCAAGAGTCTTGCTTTGCTTGGCCTCTACTCACTTGTTTGTAGCTTGTTGTGCCTCAGAGAGTGTTGAGTCGTCTCGTTTAGTGGTCATTTGGAGGTGGAGAACACATTAAAAAAAGGACTGCCCTAGCTCTAGGCAAAACTAAGACTGGTACACAGAAAACCAGCAGTCAAGAAGTCTAAATCATAACTGCATGACTTTCATAAATAAAAGATTTGATAGCTAACTCAAACAAATACCAAATAATGCTGAAATGTTTCAAAGATTAAGTATTATGTTCAATTATTAACAGCCTATATTCTGCATAGAGGGCCTTCTGAACAACTGACCGATGCTGCCTCTGGAGAGCAAAGGTTAAAAAGGGTTAAGGGTGTAATACAGCTAGCTTGGCTATTAAGCTGTCTAACTATGCTCTACATGCTATGCCAAATAAAGATGAGTGTGTGACCAAATGTTCTAATGACATTTCACACAGAGATATTGCTTCTGGTGCTCATGTCCTAGTTTCTAATGAGTTCTGGTAGTAACAAGACATCATTTTCTAATGGTGATATTTATGGTGCAATGTGACTATTGGGTCGGGCAATATCATGATGCTTATTGTTACAAAGGACACATTACTTGTTGCAGGCAAAAGTTTGCTTTAAATGTTAATGTTTGATCAAAACATAACTACTGGGCTTGCTTGCAGTAGTATGCGATAAATCATAATTAAACCTTCGAAAAAATAACTACTGTGATGCGTACAATGTATCATGAAAAGTCCTGAATTTTCATATATAATTGCTCATATATAACTCAGATATAATTGCATTATGACCCACCCCTTTTTCCCAACAGCCCCCATTTCCCCCACAGTTCTGATGTTATAAGGAATTTGTTGCCACTGTTATATTTTATTCAAATCAAGTTAGTACAACATCTATGACAGTTAAAATATCTTAAATAACTAACTATTCATTTGGGCTGGCAAATGTCTGCAAATCTGCATTTCAGGCAGTGTTTTAGTCAGTATATGACTTGCATTTATTTAACTGTCTATTTTTTTTGGCATTTAGCAACAATGTTTTCTGGCATTGCTCAGTACACTGTAGAATTACAGACAGAGGATACAGAAACAGTCTGAACATGCATATTTATGCTTGGGAAAAAACTTTATGACAGCAATGAATAATAATTATGATAAACAAATGAGACCATGTGTGCACACAGCAAAAGATCAGCCCAGCTTTACAAGAGGAGGAGGCAGCGGACTACAGGATCAGCCTACGATAACAGACTTATGCTTGTATAAAGGTAAAATAAATACTTCCAATTAATTACTAATGTCAGATGCTGGCTGAAAAGCTTGGTTAATTTCAGCACTTTAGAGGCTCAGCAGCTATTCCACTACACCAATCCTGCAAAGACATTGACGGGTTTATTATCAGAGGCCAGTAGAACCATTTGCGTTAATTACGTCTTATCTGGTTATTACACTACTTCCCTTTCTGATGAACTGGACCACCCTGCAAATGGATTCATTCATCTGCTACTGAAGTCACTTAATGAAAAGTACATTCCTATCGCTCTGTGCAAGCCACAGTCTCTGAAAAGCCCTCCACACCTTTGACTCCACAAGATTCAATTTGATTCAATAAGACCACTCCTGATAAGATCTTTTTTGCTTAACATCACGATTGCTTTTGCTCCCACAAGCTACACGCCTGAGTTCTGGGTCACGCGCTGCTTTAGGTTCGATTAAGAAAACACAAACACAAATGCAAGCAGAGCAGATTGAAAACCAAACGGAGTGAAAATGTGCCCCATTTCTATGAACAACATTTGAATCAAGGCAGTTTTGGCTCTGGTTAGATATAGATTCTTTCGCACCAGGGAACACTGTGAGTCCCATGGCAGGTTTTAAGAGGCAGTCCCGGTGTTGTGGTGCAGATGAGGGTATCACACTATCCTGCTGAGACCTTGCAGAGCATCTCTGAAGTCAAGAGGACGTTGATTCTGAAAGATCTATCATTAGCTTAAAAAGACACATTAAAAACTATCAGAATTAAAAATGCACTTGTTGCCTGCTTGACATTTAAAGTGGTGACACAGGACTCGCTAGAGCAGGAATAGGAAACTCAGGAGACCGAGTTCCCCACAGTTTGGTGGTTTCTTTGCTCCAACATTCCTAAACCTGGGCAATAAGTGATGAGTTGAATCAAGTGTGTTCGAGCTCTCCGAACTGTGCAGGAATCCCCTTCTGATGATGTAGCTTGAAGGTGCTACTAAATTTTTAAAAGAGAGCAAGTGATTTGGGACTCATACTTGAGGGGCAGGCTGATTTCTTTTACCCGCTGGCTCACACGTTTTATTTGGCTAATGTAGAAAAACGCCAGATAGCTAGGAAGCCAAATATTACTTGCAAGAAAAGACTCATTAGATTTGAAGCATGATGAGCTAAAAGGCAATGTTTTTTAAAGAAAGTGGGAGAAACACATCCTGTATCTGTGCTTTGAGAAGTGGCTTAAAATGGTAGATATATATAACATTTATAGTCTTGCTACATGAGCCTTACTGAAATTGTACCGAATACTTCAGTCCACACCCACTACCAATTCTTGGCTTGTCTGGGGAAAGGGGCTTATTACATCTGGTTTGTTTATTCACAAAAGAAGCACATTTAAACCGTCTATTGATTGTGCAGTTCCATGCATGACTTTTCTGTGCACAGATTTACAAAATGGTAAACACTAGCTTCATCCGTTTGCTGATTTTTAGTTATTCCCCTCGGATACAAACACTCAAGCAGTGATTAGGATATATGGCGTTTCACCATTCAGGAGCAATGTTTATATGAGAAGGAAAGTGACACGATAAGTCAAAGCAGTCACAGTACAAAATGAACCAATTACACAACCTCAGATGCAGTGCGTGCCGAAGTGGACAGCTTTCACACATGCAGCAGACCGCACCAGAGATTGCTGAAAGTGAACCCCAGACCACAGATGTTAGCAGAACCAGAGATTAGGTTCTCTGGACTGCTCCAAGCTACGAAAGCAGTTTTCACACTTGACCAATCAAACCAAATTTAAAGAGCAAGTGGTCCTGGGTTGCTTGTTGTTTTTATTCATACCTGGAAAGGGAATGGAACCCTGATCTGTAGCGTGCAGGGTGATGGTGTTATCTAACATGCTGTTCAAGCTTTTTTACAACCAGGTATACTGCACTCCACAGGCCTTCACTGGCTGAATTGTGTTGCTAGCCTCATGCCTATTAAAATGTTCAGCTGTTAATTTACCATAGGCCAAATGAGAGGAAACGGAGGTTTGATTTGAAGCATGCATTTTCTCTTGAATTTCTCTCAAAGAAATCACAGTCATAATTAGTCATTCCACATAGGACTCTGATGAATAATATTATGCTGGGTCTTTTAAAACTGACATGGGCTGGGTTTCTTAATATGAATTTCAGAGATGAATGGCTGCTTTATAATCCAAAAAAATGCCAGTTTTATGAGTGCTTCCTCTGTAATTGTGGACTTAACCCAAAATCAGACATTTCACCACTGGAGACACGCTTGGTGAGTAAAGGGATAAAGTTCAATGTAAAACTTGCCATGTTTCTCCTAGACTGTGACGAAGGAGGATAGACTGCATGTGTTGTTACATATCTACTCAGCATGTAACAGAGTGTTTGGCTACAGTAAACCTTAGTTGCATGTGTGTCAGTACTGCTTCCCGTCTCAGAGACAATGTGAAACTTAAAGCCAACATGTACAAAATATGTACATAGCAAACTTGCAGAGCAAGTGCTCCTGGTTTGCTTGTTTGTATTCATACCTAGACAGGGAATGGAACCCTTTTCTCAGGCATGCTGCATGATGGGTTTTTTACCATGCTATCCAAGCTTTAGTGTTAGAAATTTTCTTACTGTGTTTTCCACAACCCGGTATACCGCACTCTACAGGCCTTCTCTAGCTGAATTGTGTTGCTAGTTTCATGTTTCTTCTAGATTGGTAGGAACTGAAGAGGAAGGAGGATAGACTGTGTATGTTGTTACATTTCTACTCAGCATGTAAAAGCGTGTTTGGCTACAGTATGCCTTACTGTGCCTTACTTGCATGTGTCACAGTAGTGCTTCCTGCCTGAGAGACAATGTGACACCTAAAGCCAACATGTTCAAAATATGGAAGAGTCTAAGGGAGAACAGTGGTAGAGGCTTAGCAATTAGCATTATGACCCACCACAAGCCAGTTAAGCAAAAAACATATTGTTTAACTTGTCTGCCATTCTCTGCCAAGCTACAGCAAAATGCTAAAGCAGGTTGTGGTTCCTATATCCCAATCCATCAATGTCCTGAGGTGAATGTTAGAATGTCTACAGCCTTAGACTTTCCTACACTTTAATTAAAAAGGCTAAGGCAAAACTTTGCGGCGAACGCCACTACAATTCCATTAAGTAATAGTTAATAAAATATTTAATGCTGGAAAAAAGAAAATATTTTGCTAATCATTCTGTCAAGCCATATTTTAATTGCTGCTGTACATCTAATATATACAGCGCAAAACTATACACTGACATGAGCCTGCTTTCCTTTCTGTAATGTGTGGCTTGTAGCCTTTAAAGTTAAAGCAAGCATAGCTAATTCAATTTGTAAACTGGATGTTCTTCTAATGTGAGGCAAAAAATAAAATGGATAAACAATCACAGGGATAATGAAAGAAATCATTTAATTATTTCCACCTCTAAGCAGAGCAAACCATTGAAATGACCTTTAAATTCATTGAATTTCTTAATTAAACCATGAATGAGTCTTTTTATTTCTTCTTCTTTCTTTTTATAGGAAGATACAAGCTAAACAGAAGAAATTAGCTGCTTCTTTCCAAAGCCTGGGCCCTTTTACTGAACGCTGACAGCCTTTCATGGCTCACAGCAATGGAGATGTTAAGGCCAATTAAAAAGTCTTTTAAAGTGGAAGCTGACCAGTGAAGCAGGAAAGAGAAGATGCCACCTTGGAGAGAAACAAAAAGAGAAGAGACACATAAACACAGCAATAAACCACCCAAAGGACGTCTGCATAAGCTGGGGTGTTTATCTCGACGATATATACATTTTTTTATTACTTTGACAGTAAATGGACGAACTTGTTAAGGCCTTTCTGCAAAATTACCCAGAGAGATCCCTCCTGCTGAAAGCATGGTCCTGATCTTTCTTTCAGCACATTGAGTTTTATCAGCCCCAAACTCACTGAACCAGTGAATTCTTCACTCTTCGTCACCGCATAGCACTCCCCCCCCCACCCCCCAAAAAACGACCCTATCTTCTGCTGGATTCCAGGATCCCTTGAAATGAATCAGGGCTCTTTTTTATGGAAACACAGAAGCAGAATTTTGTCTGAGAAGGGGAGAAGATGCCTCCTCCTGTAAGCTTGCCCCAGATTTGCTGTTGCTTACTGCATTCCTTTTGAACAGCATCCAAGGAGGCATGCACAGGCAATCAATTAGGGCAGAGCAATACTTTACAGCATGCGTCCATGGACACATTAATTCTGCTGGCTGGCAGACAAGACTTAAGGCCATAAAATATTCAGCACAATCAGGATGCATTCAGATTGGGAAGAATTCCCTCTTATCCCAAGGCATTCACAAAGCAAGCTATTGAACTATCAATGCAAGTTATTAATGAGCACAGTAAACTAGTGACAGAGGAGGACACAAAGCATTTCAAATTCTCTAAATGTCCACATATAGTGCTGAAAAAGGCAATTCTTTAGAAAGTATCTGCAGCTGAAGTATTCTTTACTATAAATTCATTTAAGGAGTTTATAGTATAAGTAGTTTTTAGAATTTTCACTTAATTTTTAAGGGCAGCAAAAAAATGTTTTGGACATTTTAATGATTATTTTTTCCTTTCAGGAATTCAAGAATGATTGACACACAACCGTACTTTGTCATGTCATGCAAAATATCATTGTCACTTTTGGCAGCGGTATCTGTTATCCCGCTTTCCTTTATTCATTTCTTTCCCACTACCACAAGGCCTGTGTTATTCTTTCCATAGGTTAGTAATGTCTACAATGTTCACCACGACTGAACGAGCCCTCCTGCTCGCACTTTGCTGCTTGTCAGATATCATTTCACCGTTCCCCAATCTCCTGGAAGCGGCCCTGCCAGACTTTGCTGTGGCTTTGTGTGGGTGGAAGCCTTAAATGGCAGCTAAGACCCATTACTCTGGAAAACAGTGAACAGTGATGGGACACAAGTTGACTTGCACTCTATTATGCAGTGAAGCAGATCAGCAGTGTAGCCCAGTTATTAATTGGATGTTTTGTGCAGAAAGCACAACATATTCTGTGATGTTCTATCTGTTAAATGGCTGTTTCAGGACAGTACTCTGACAAGTCTATTACACAATGCCGACTTTGCTTTTTCACCTTCATTACTGAGGGACACTTAAGAAAACGTTGCCAATTCCCAGTATAAATGAGCCAAATTGGCACTTGATCATTGCTTCCTTCTTTACATTATTCATCCTTTAAAGTATTCCTAGCAGAGAAACATAATGTGTGAGCTATTACTGCAGAAATACAATACAATTGAATCTGTCTTCCCTTTTTAAATAAATAATGGTGAGAAATGGCTTTTGAAGTGCCATCCTCTGAATGAAATACACATGGCAAATGAATGTATATTTAAAGGTAATTTATCTTGCTGATGTAGTAGATGTTCATAAGATGCAACGTTATTATTACCCATATAGTGGTTCTAAATGGCACAACCAACCACACAATGGGGCTATCACTGGAAGATCACAAGTCTGTGCCTAGACAGCATAATTGGCATTGTTCCTTGGTGGGGTAACAATTTCTGGCAAATGTAATGTAACAGAGCTGGCTGTTAAGACATGGAAGACTGAAGAATACATGGGAAAGATAGCCTTGTAAGAGAATGCCCTTTTACTGAGAATGGCAGCAGGGGAGAGACTGGGGCAGAAGGCAGTGCACAAACACTAACCTCCAACTGCAGTGTGTGGTAGCCGCACAATCAACCAAACTCAACCAACAACCCCAGCATAAAATAGCACATGCAAGCAACATGCAATGTCCACAACTGACCAATGACAACAGTTTACACTCAAAATAGCCTCTGAGGATTCCCATGAGCCTCTACGTGTCTGCGTGACAGTTTCTTCAACAGGGACCTTTAACGCAGCTGTCAGGCTGCCAGTTCAAAAAAGCTTCCTTTATCATAAACTCACTTTACCTAACTTCAGTCAGCCACTCACAAAAGCTGAAATCTACAGAGTGGAGAGGAGCGCAGCAGGAAGCTGGGGCTTAGAGTGAGGAGCATGGAGAAGTGGATTAAATTGTATTGGTCTGCCAGTATAAACCTCTCTGGGCTCAGGGCTGAAGAGGGAAGTATCTGAGGATGAATTCTTCAGGATTCACTGAAGCTTCATAACATCCTAGGTGCAGCTTTCTGAATCTGGTAATTATTTATGTTAATTCTTTGTGGGGGTGGATGTAGGTGTGCGGCGAACGGGTAGGTGTTGTAACAATGTAGCTATTGTTCATGACAAAGACGCTGTAACTAAACACAGTGTGCAGCAATTGGATATTGCTGACAGGCAAAATGATAATTCCCCACATAAAACCAAAGTAATAAAGTACTGATTCAGGGTCTGCCAATGACTGACAGCTCTCCAATTATTTCACAGCGTTCTAATGTAGTGGGCTTTTTTGTATATATACGGTCTAAAAAAGTGAATCACAATTGAGGCCACTCAAAAGTAACTCTGGGTGGCTGATTCACTCAGCATAGAACTCAGGCTCAGCTCAAACACCGCCAGACAGAGATGTTTCAAAAAGAGAAGGTAAAATGATTAAACGTTGTCTCAGTTCATGCTTTGAAATATCTTCTTTTCAAATACTGATGTTTTACATTAAAACAATGAAAAACTTTCTCAAGGAACAATAATTTAATCTTTTTTAAGTCTAAAACTTGAGAAAACAAAAAATTATTTCTAGCAAATTAGTTAAAATTGAAACCAGAATAAAAAAAAATCTACTTGGCAAAAATGTGCTTCCAAACAAATAGCATATGAGTCAAACACGAGCTCATACACTCGTGCTGTTCAAACACTCATCATCAAAAGAACATTTGAACGAATAGTTGCACCCACAAGGAATCAACCAACAGTAATTAAACTTGGTGGGTAGCTTTGACATTGTGAGACATGCAAACAATTCAAGTCTCATGCTTGGCTGAGCATGTGATGTCAGCAAGGACAGGTCTTGTCGCTGTACCTGACTGACCCAACAACCCTGACTGTAGACATTCAGTGAGCAGTGATGCCCTCCATGAGTCATCCCAGATGGCTCCATGATGCAGGACTAGATGCACCCAGAGTGTGAATGGCAGCAGGTCATCTTCAGTGAGAAGTCCCGCTTTTGTATTGGCGGAGACGATCAACGAAGCTGTGACTATTTCGAAGGTGTGACTATGTTCATTCAACTGAAAGTTTCTTAGTAGTAGAGCCACCATTATTGCTGCAAAGTATCAGTAGACTGTTGGTGGCAGGGATACAATATACAATATATATTGCAAATATTACCAAGTTCAATACCATAACAAATTAACAAATTAATAATAAAGTAGCTGTTAGTGTAAGTGAGTGCAACGGACCCTAAAAAACGAAATCTGGCTAATTTAAATGATGTGTTAGCAGTGCAGCTGTGCTTACACTGTCCTAACACAGTCTCTGTATATTGTTTCATTTGAGACAACACACTGTGGACTACGTAGAGTACAAACAGTACTCAGGTAACACAGTGTACTGAAACGTAGACAGTAGAACAGTATAGTCACCATGCAACAGTTTGAGTAAAAAAAAATAATAAATGTTTATGTGAGGTCTCCAAGGATTGCAAATATGGGTGGAGTTTTGCTGCAGGAGGAAAAATTGGCTGTTTTTCTTTTTGCTTTCAGCTACAATAGGTTTTTTTAGGCTTTCTTTAGCATCTAGCTCAGTGAGGTTGTGTTTTCTTCTTGCTTTTCCTGCAGTTTTTAAACTCTTGAATAAAAGCTTCGGTTATGGAACAGACCTGTGTGGAGGAGACCCTTTTACACTTTTACACAATACTTTACAGTTTGATTCAGTCAAACAGGGTAAATTCAAAATACAGACTTTGATAGGAAGACTGTTTTGCAAGCCTCGTCTCCCCACCCATATTTGGGTACTGGTTAGGATTGTGTTTGTGTATTTCTAAACGGGTTACAATCTCCTGCCTGAAAGGAATAGGCCAAGGCAGAATCTTTAAAGTCACTGATGGCTTTGTTTCTGACCTCCGCAGAGTCAATAACGATTCTTGGCATGAGCCAGCTTCAGTCGTTTGATCATTAGTGCGGCAGTATACACACAGCCTCTGTCACATGGTATGGCTGGTGTCAGTACACCAGAGTCTGAGTTACCGGTATTGGTATCTGTGCATCCCTAGTAATTGGACCTCGTTTGGTAACGTGCTGCTTTACTGCTTGTTCTTGTTGTAGATGGCTTGTGTCCTCAGGTAAATGTGCTGTTCAGTGCTGAAGGAGTGCTGAGTAGAGTCTACATCAACAGTGCCTGCTATAAGCTGGACCTAATAAAGCCTTGTTTCTGAACAGCAGCTGGTGAGTCCTCTTTGTGCTGTCCGATTCAGCTGTGATATTGCGTGTGATAGCTGTGAGGAAAGCTCTTGCGCGAGCGGTGCAGGGTTCTCGCTGCTTCCCCCCTTATCAGCTCCAGTCGATCCGTCATGCAGAACGCAAGCGTGGGAGGCACCGATTGCTGAGCGAGTCGATTTCAGCTCGGCTCTGCATACATTATCAAACTATGAGAAACATCTTGCTTTTTCATCACACCAGGCACATTGTCAATGGATCTGCTGAGAAATTAATGGGAGAGCTTTCTTTTTTCTTTTTCCTTCCCTCCGACTTTTCTCCTTCTGCTCTCTTCTTCTTTCCGCCTCCTTCTTATCTGTCTCCTTCTCTCTGATGTTGACTAAACAAATGGAGATGGAGGATGAAAGGAAATGTGAGGAATATGAATGTGCTCTGAGAGGAAAATAGCCCCATGAAAATATTTGAAGAGAAGCCGCCACGAACGCTGCTCCCAGAGGCGTTTTGGTTGTATTGATTAAGGGTTACGATGATAAATAGTTAAAGGGGTCATCCGAGGGTTCCAACCACACGGTGCATAGTAGAAATCAGAATCATCTGAAATGCGCAGTTTGATATTTACTGACAGAGAGGAGACAGGCATAGTGAAATGCTGATGCTGTTGCCTCAGCAGATGAGGTAGATGGACGGCACAAATTTCACTGCAAATTACCGCTATGGAGGGAAACATTTGGGCACATCCTCTGTATGAGATTGGATTGACTCATTTGCTATCATCATAACTTGGCTGCTACCATGGAGCCATCAAAAGCACATTCTCAGTCATGGTAGGCTAAAGGAAGTGGAGGGAATTGTTCAGTACCTGCTGCTTTTTTTTAATGAAAATGCACCTTTAATTATGTCCCCAATCAGGAACTGGCAGGATAGATTTCACCACTGAAACAACAGAGGCTTTCAAATCATAGCACCCCAACTAAAGCATCTCACATTTTATCTTAATGATAGCAGCTCAGCAGAAACCATTTACTTCACATCCTCTCTTTATCCCAGAAGGTCTTATGTAACATTGTTTATGCAACAACATCACTTCATTTTGGGTTTACAGGCTAACTACACAGTACCAGGTGTATGGCACTACTTTTACTCCTATGGTCTGGGCTCCTGCCAAGTCCAGAACCATAAAAGTCTATTTCAGGAGAGTAATCCCTCCCTTAACAGAAAGGGAGAGGTATAAAGTAATCCATCTTCATCTAATATTTATTGCCATCTACTCTGTGCTGTGACCACCTTTGTATGTTTAATACTTAATGCGAGTCTTGGCATCCGTCATTCTGATTCAGAGGTTTACACAATGTTTCTCACAGGACTTCATAAAGGCTCCCATAAGCAACCAGTCAGTCATGACTATCCATCATGTAATATTCTCTATTTCTGTTGAAATTAAAAATGAATTGGTGGTTTATATTAATTATGCTTAGAACTCTGGAGAAAAAAAACCTTGTCTGTAATGAAAATGATCAAGGGAGCTATAACACAACCTTGTAACGTTGGCTCTCTCATTCCTTTGAAGTCTTTTTTTTATGTAGTCCTTAGGCCATACAACATCTCATAACATCTGGGAGGGTCATGCTGCACTCAGCCAGCATCTCTGCATTCTGGTATATTCAGGTAGAGAGTTTCAGCCCAACCTAGTGAGCCAACGTTGTATAGAATGCAAGTACATATTTGGACTGTAGGCCAGTTTTAACGAGTGAGACCAAGAGCAATGCTATAAGCCTAGGAGACCAAAGTCTCCAACCTGTTTATGTAGTCTGATATCACACACTGGTGCCCCCTCTCTGGACGACCCCTACAACAGAATTACTGCCAGTGTATTCCTTTTCTCTTGTAGTTTAAGATCTACAAGGTACTTTTAGATGCACTTTCCTTTTTGCACTGTGAGAAGTCTTTGGCATCACCACAGGGGCCATGTAGTCATGGGCCATTTGAGGGGTATGAGCATTTAAAGCAGTTCTCAGTATGCGCCACACTCACGGTTTAAAATGAAAATTTGCTGTTGTTGTTTGAGTAGTTGTAGTGTGCTGCATGGTAACTAACCTGTGTTGAGGATTGTTTTGACTGTGTTTTTGCCTAATCTCCTCTTGTGCCATGCCCTCTCTATGTACTGCTGGGCATTTTCTACATCTTTGTTAAGGATGTTTGTTGAAATGCCTGTCTAATAAAGATAATGTTTTCTTGATGCTGATGCTACAGTATGCTGCAAAGACTTCTGCATCGCTAACGAAAACAAAAACAAAATCAGTCTATAAAATATTCATAATAAAGATGTTGTCATTAATATATTACAATATTTTATACGGTTTAGTACAAAAAAACTACATAAAAAAAAGAACCCAAATCTGTTGTTAGCTGTATATTTCTTACTGTGGGCTTGTTGAGTTGAGTAGTTTCAGTATGGAAATCTACTGATGCGTAAGTGAACAGCTTTATTTAAAAACAGCGTAGTAGTGTAGTCGTTTTTTATAACAATGATATCAGAAAAGAAAAAATGGCATATTCTGCCATCACTACAGAACATGATTTAACCCAGCTGGATTCCGATCCTAATATTGGTGCATCCCTACTAGAAACCTTTGCAACTCCATGTCGAGATGTCTGGCGAGCTGCATGAGCAAACATGGCCGCCATACCCAATGCCACACCAAGAGACACTGCTTCTGTTTGCAACTCTATAAATATTGCCCATATCAGTCTAAACCCATCATCATTTATTGTTCCTGGTAACCTTTATCTTCTTTCCAAATAGCTTTACAATCCCACACTTCCTTCTGGGTGCATCTATTCTTTTGGTGATTTATTGCATTTATTAGGTCATGGCACTGTTGCGGTACAAAAAAGGGGATGATGCTATGCAAATTAACAGCTTGGAGTGATTTACGAATGTTAACTGACAAGAAAACTTTTTAATGTTAAGTATAAGGAGGTACAATTATTTCCAAAATGCTGCTGTGCCGAGTGTGTGCTGTGCATATGTCTTACTAAAACCAAGACCTTTTTATTTCATCACTTTCAAAAAGTGTATAATACAATGTAAATACATAATGGAGTTCCTCCTTTTTTTTATCCATTTAGCAGTTGTTGTTTTTTTACTTTCACTTTGGGATGAACATCAGCTGCTCCTAAAAACATGAACAGACATGAAAGAACATGAACGAAATAACTGTAAAAGAAATGGTCATATTCGGTATATTCCTTATGATCATTGGAGGTATTACAGAAACATGTAAGTAATTTTTTACAATGACTTTCCAAACGGCTCATCTTTTAACAGATTTCTTCAGAGCTGCCAGCTTTTCATCTTTTTGTTTTCCGCTGTCTACAGCTGGTTAAATCTGCTGTGAGTGAATCTGTATTATAGTGCCTCTGCAATTCAAATGACAGAATTACCAGCATTTTGCATTAAATAGTGGTGGGCATTTTGACTAATTGTGATATTCCAGTTCAGTGACATCTGGTTAAGCCCAAGTGAAAAAAAGCAAGAAAGAAAACAGTACACTTCGACTATAATTACTCTAGGGTTCTATGCTTGTTCTTGCTGGTGTGGCACAGACATCAGTAGGTTTTCGTGTTAGTAGCAGCCTAAGGTAACAGCACCTAATGAGATAACAGAACTACCTGGTGTTTCCCTTTCCATGTTTCTGGACTTCAGCTAGACTATCAGTTTAAGTAGTTGGCCTAGTTAACACTAAAGCCGCACTGGAGATGGCTACATGCTCTCATTCTTCGTAGCCATGACTATTACGTCACGTCCCTGGCCACACGTACAAAGTAATATACTTATGTTTAATATAATACACTTCCTTACTCACAAGTACAAGCTAAGTGATGTTCAACACATTTGTGCCACTGACACATATTACTGTTGTTTGACTGAATTGTTGGTGTGTAAGTTTTCTTCGTCTTCTCATGAAGTATGTAATACCCAAATAGTATGAGAAGCGATATATTGTCATTAAAATAGCGTGTCTCTGGCTGGACGTAACACCAGTGCAGACATATGCTTCCATATCTTTATTTTTACAAAGGCACACAAGAACAATATTAATTTTGTTGTTGGTGGTGTTTATTTATTAAATATTGTGGTGTCAGATACGTGGGGCTGTATAGTTATGTGTGGTAAGGCACAGTGTTCTTAGCTGGTTTGGGACTCCGGCTGGCTAACAGAAAAACAGTAGAGCCATAGCTAGCCTGTAAATACTTACTGTGCCTTTTTAAATTCATTGTCTAATTTTTGGCATAACCCAATGTTTGTGTACTGGAAAAAAAGGATGAGTTTTTTTTTTTTTTAATAATTATGAATTGAATTACAAAATAAAAACATTTGTATAAGTAGTGTTACATACCCATCATCAAAATTAGTTGCACTCAGAAGGGGGCGTCAGATTGCAATGCTATTGGGAAAGAAGATAAAGGTTGCCAGGAACACTACGTCATGATAAATTTAGATGGATATAGGAAATATTTATTGAGCTACAGATACAGAAGTAGTGTCTCTCAGTATAGTGCGAGGCCGCCATGTTTGCCAAAGCAATACGCCAGAGGTCTTGGCGTAGATTTGTAGAAGTTCCTAATTGTGTCCTTCCTTCCACTGCCGTCAACACCAGGCTATGGCAATATCCGCACGACCGGTATGGCATATGTTGATAAGACCATCCTGTTTCCCAGAGCCCTAAGATGAAACCCCTCTCTTCAACTCCAATGACTCAAGTTGCTTTCAGACTCCTCTCAGAGGCATACTTCACTTGCAAAGGAACCGCCAACACAACTGCATGAGCCAGAAACGAAAGCATGTGCAAAAGTACAGCCGTGTATAGTCAGTCAACCGAGCCAGAAACTTGAATCATTCACATGACTCATAATGTCAAACATACCCACCAAGTTTCCTGGCGGTTGATTCCTTCTGGGTGCAACTTCTTGTGTGTATAAGGCCAGGATATAGGAAGTATAGTCTAATACAGGTTTTTCATAAACTCATTATCAATGTGTTTCTATTCCACTTTTCTTCATTGTACTTACAGCCTGAATCATGTGAATTTTGTCTTCAGACACATGAACAAACCATATATCGCCACATGTCATCAGAACAAAATGTACCCAGTCATCGTGAGTCACTGTGAGTGCTGTAATGTCAGGTTGTTTCCAAAGGACCAGAGATTAATTTGTGTTTTTCTTGTAGAGGGGGAGATCATTAAAAGTTGTTGTGCTTGGACTGAAACTTACTTAAATACAAATGAGGCACAAAGATACATTAGCAAGGGTACATTTGCCTCTCACCTTGCAGAAGATGCTGCATCATCAGACTTTTTGTTCTGTCAGTTCTTTGTAGAAAAACAACCTGACCTGACTGTGCTCTCTCTCTCCCTGTGTCTCTCTCGCTCTGAGTGCCTTTGTATTTGAATGTGTGTTTATTTGCATATGACAGATTTTAAATGAAATAATGATGGAATAAGATTGTCGGATGTATATAAAACAAATAAAAAGCAAATCAAAAAACATGCGCCTGTTTTGTTTTGCATGGTAATGTTTAGTAGATTATCAGGAGAAAGTGTTTTAGGAATGTTACCAATGCACTTTGGCACATTATAGATGTCTTTAAAACCCCAACGTTATAATTTCATAATATTAAAGGTAAATTTCATAATTTCATAAGTAAATATTTGTTTTCATATCAACTGCATTTAAGAAATAAACAAATTAGACATTTCATTTCATATGACCGTCATGCTTGCTTGTAATCATTATTAAAGAATATATATTATATTCATACTATTTATATACTTGTGTTATACTTGTATATACAGTGCCATGTTCATATTGAAAAGTTTTGCAGTAAAAAGAAATCCCCGGCTACATGAAAAAGAACTGTGGCTAAACACATCCCTAGGCTAGCTCCAGTTAGGAAAGACAGAGAAGGCTGCCGCCATCATATGCCATATGTAATACATGGATGGCTGAAACCGTGTTGCTTACACAGTTTTTATAGTGGTGTTTATAGATTGTACTGTAATTACATCAAAGTATATAAGCAGTCTACCCATCACCCAGCAGTACGATTAAAGCCCCATAACCCCACCCCTTTTGTTGGGAGCCATAGGTTTCTATCGCAGACTGAGGTTAATATTACAAATGCTTAACAATAAATTAATAATAATAATAACAAAAACAACAACAATAATAATAATAATAATAATAATAATAACGATAATAACAACAATAATAACAATAATGATGATGATAGTCTTAAATCATCTGTAACTCATTTGACATAGACTTTGAGATTTAGTTCAGCAATGTCAACCCACTGATTAAAGAAACTCCTTTCCCTTCAGTACACAAACAAGCTTCATCACACCTTGAAGGCATATAATGAGCATGTAACATAGTTAGACTATCAGCGAGCTTGCAGAGATTGTATCTTATTATGGCTTGTATAAGGACAAATTCTGTTCACTAAAACCAAAACTATACTGCTGGATTTATGTTTCTCCAGCTTGTAGTCCAGGGGATCAGGTTTATTGGCAGTCCAAAACAATGCTGTACAGATATATAATAACAACAGCAGTTTCAGCACTACAGCTTTAACTTCATCTGAAGACTCCAAACTGCTGAGATCTCTCTATCATAGCCAGAAGCTAAACAGAGTTCACAGTTACTCCATACAAACCAGTGTTTAATTAGTTGTGGTCTATTTGTGATGTAATGAATGATGTGGCTGCTAATCAGCCAATCACTTAGTTCCACTGAAGAGCAAAGATAAAAGGGACATCTATTTATAGGCTTTCCCAAGAGCAGTGAAATTGTTCTGTAGCAGTGCTCTACAGAAAGTTTTACTTTTACCATTGATATTACTGCATTACCATGATGCACATGCAGGGCTTTTGACAAATACAGTCCAGAATGACCTCCGGTGATTGGCAACATCCTAAAACGAAGATTCAAGGAACTCTTTCACAGCACCTGGTTCAGCACTTCCCTATAAAATACAGTATGATTCAAATGTATTCCGTCAGAGTAAATGGGATTCTGACTGGCGGCTGTACATGCTCAAGCAAACATGATTACAATACTATTCATGTAATTGACTGCAATATGTAGAACAAATTAAATATGCGTTGCATGTTAGGTGTTACTTTTGTCTATTTAAGCATAGTCACCTTTGGCCAATGACTAAATGAAATAAATGACTAAGTGACCTCTCTTCACACTAGTTAAATCCAGTATATATTTTCCAAACACAACAAAAAACAAAGATACAGTACCTACTGTGTCTTTGCTCCACTTAAAGAAGTTCGTAAAGAGGTTACAAACTTTTTCTGATGCCTGAAGGCTATAGTGAAAGCCTAGAGGGGGCCAGTTAAGTCTATAAATAACCAACGATATTGCAAACGGACAGGTGCAATCTCCCGCCTGTTCACTGGATGCTAGAGACATATGGCCCTTTGGCAAGTAGGTGCTACAGTAACAAAGCGAGGGGATGAATGGCTTAATACCAGAATGCTCTCTGCATATGCTTGCAGTGCAATGCAGTGACACTTAAAGAGTCTTACTGCCTTTGTGGGCCTCCCTCTGGGACATTAAGACATTGCGCATGGTGAATGGACTTTTAAAACGCCTTGTAACAAATTCAGACAAGCTTCATATAGTCGACAATTACCTGTAGAAAGCTCTGGTTTGAAATATGGCTCTGTAGTCACTCAGAAATACACAGTGGGTTAAAACAGAGCTGGTAAGGTCAAACACATTCTGTAATTCCTCCTACTCCTCCAACTTCCCTCTCTTCCTGTGTCTTTACTCTTTCTGCCAGCTTTGCCTGTCTATTCTTTGTCTCTGCCCTTTGTCAGTCTTTGTCTCTACAGAGCTGGTTTCCTCTATTTGCTTTTGCTCACATCTGTGGTCTTTTGCTCCAGCCCTCTAGTCATCATTAGATTAAAAGCGAGACCAACAGGAGATGTACAGTATGTTGGCACTGCTGGGACAAGACCCTCAATGACCAAAAAAACTATCCTGTGCGGCGCTTGCTATTTCTGTCAGCCTGGTGCCAAATAGGAGCTGAGCATCTGATGCAATTCTAACATTGCCCTGTGGACTTACACTAACAAGGCTAGGTTAGGCTCTGCAACTTTAGCCTAATGTAATGCTGAGCATTTCTAGAGATCACAACTACAAGACTGCATCAGGCCTCATTGGTTCAAGTAATGGGGAATAAATTAAATTGCTTCAGGGTGCACACGTATTGAAATACAATTATTATTTTAATCATAGCATATATATAGAATTTTAGGTGTATGGTACTGTGTTAAAAAAAGAACAGCATATTTAAAGATAGCCTTGAATGTCATTTTACAATATGTGTACTCGGTTTGTGACAGCAAACATACATGTATTTGTGAAAGTCAGCATATTTTTTCTCCTCCAAAACCAAGAGTTTTTTACATCTACGGCATTTACATCTGCCTTTTTACCTTTTGGAAAGACAGAAAAACCCAATATGCGGAAATAACTTGATAACATTGCCACATATTTCATATTGTGGCATGCCTACTACTCAGCAGTGGTGGACAGTAAGTACTTGGTATAAAGTAAAAGTAATTAGTTACTGTAATTAAATAGTTAAGTTATATATGCCTGTATCTTTACTGAAGTATTTCCATGTTCAGCTACTTTGTACTCTAACTCCACTACATTTCAGAGTCAAATATCTTACCGTTTACTCCACTGTATTATGGCTGAATCTGTCATCCCTTATGGCTCACGTGTGCATGAAAACGAAAGAAGCTCAAAGTGAGCCCACCATTTAGGGTACAGTGTGCACATTGTTTTGCACTTGTTGAACCTGTTGAACAGCACCTGGCTCTATCTAATGGAAACTGTTCTCCTTGAATAGACATCAGTGTCAGACTAACTAATGATCTTCTATTAAAGGATTGGTGAACTGAGAGTGACACTAGAGTCTTCTCTCCTAAAATGAATTGATTAAGAGTTTTCTTACAGAAATGATAACAGGACATTAGAGCCATAATAAATCATGCTACATTTACTTTCCGTACCTAAGTACATTTATAGGCAAATACTTTTACACAAGTGGAGGAACTTCTACTTTTACAGGAGTTACCATGGGGTGCTCTACTTTAACTGTCACTACTGCTTCTCACAACTACTACATCTCAAAAAGCTCAAAGTATAATGACCTTATTAATAGGGATGCACTGATCCGATATTAGGACGGATATTTGCTCCGATGGGAATTAAATTAGCTGGATCGGGTATCGAATAATTAGGCAAATCTATGAAGCCGATCCCCACTCTAATTAGTTTGCATAGTGTGCTATGCCATCAATAGCATTTTTGCAGTATGCCTGTAGATATAACTGTCATACCTTACACATTGTTTGAACTGTGGTTGCGGTTATCACAGGGCAGAGAGCTACAAGATGAGCTAACAATTGCCCAGCAGAGTGGGGAACAACAAGCAAAGGCTGCCAGGAGTAAAAACTGGCATGCTCAACGGAGCAAAACAAAACCATTTCTGTGAAAGAAATCCACAATAAAACTCTCATAACTCCCGACTTCTATTTTTATTTTCAACACTCTGAAGAGAGGAAGAAGCAACCTGTCACAAGAGACAATGTGCATGTGGTGACGTAAACTCAAGACTGAGCAATCAAGGGCTGGCACTCTTATGCTAAAGTAGCTTGAGCTGCATTTGTTAGCTTTGCTGTTTGATTGTTCATTGGTTGCCCTTTGGAGGTGGATCTGCAGGAAGCCGAGACCTTATAGTAGACTTGACTTACAAACAGCAACAACAAATTGGAACAAGCCAGAGAGTAAACTGTATGAGTAAGCTTAGTAAAGTAGTGTTTCTGTCAGTCATGGTGCAGTATATGGTTTATTCATTCAAAAATGGTATCGAACTTATATTAGATATAGACAGATATGCAAAGTTTATGTATCGGTGCTGGTATGGGAAATGGAAAAGCTGGATCGCTGTAACTCTACTTATTAACTGCAGTATAACTCAGTTAGTAAGGTTCTGGGTTACAATGCAGCTTTAGTTTTGTGAATTTTGGAACTGGATGACCTAATAAACTATTTCAGCTCTTTTCCCCTTACACAATGAAAACCCAAACTCACTGCAGTTCTTTATCTCAAACTATTACCTGTGTTTGATTTGCAATTTACCTTTAGCCATGGCATTGTGACCCCATTTTCAGAACAGCTTCTACAGTAGCTTAAAAGTATAGTCACATAGTATGTAGCTCAAGGGAAGTGCTTCAGGGCTTTGTACTGGGTTTTTTTTCTATGAGTTTCCACAGAATTCACTTCACTTTTCAGCTGCAGTGAGATAGATGAATACTTTGGGGTACATGCTAGGGCTGAATTTTATTTGGTATTACACGTTTTTCCTTTCCTCTTCTTAAGTAATTTGTGTTCCATGAATGGCTTTGCAGAAACAATCACTGCAGAGTTTTAATAAGAGATCTGCATTATATTACACTTTTGAAACTCCAGGACCCCTAAAGAATCCACACTTTAATTCTTTCCTGCTTCAGTATATGTATATTATTCAGTTCAAAAGTTAATTAACAAGTTGAATCAGGTGTATCAATTATGGGAAAGTCCTAAAGTGTGCTTTACTATTGTCCTCCAGGATTTGAGATTGAGAGTACTGGCTTAAATGAAAGCATTAGCACATAGCACAGTTAGATGTTGAGAAATCCGTTAATACCTAGAAATAGTCAAGGGACGTGCAGCCCATCTGTGAATCAAAATGCAGTTTTGGCTCTAACAGTACTTCTATTCTGAACATTCTTTCTGAAGTTCAGGCATCTGCCAAACAGTTTGTTTTATCAAAATAAAGAATCCTCCTAAACGTGTTAGTTATTTGGTCCTTCTCTTTAGCTTTCCTGGGGTGACAGGTCATGTAGCTTAGCCTGCATAAAGCATGAGCAACTTTAAATGAATCAACTTTAGATCTTTTTCCGCTAATATGCAATTCATACATGTGAGTGAAGGGCACTTATAAAGATGAATAAATGATGCATTGTGTGAACTGTAGAACTGCTACTGTTAAATGCTCTTGGGGAACATGCGAGCACACACAGCACAAATGCACCTTGATGATGCCACAATATGTGCTCACAAAGCACTGAAATTCGGAAGACTGTAGATAATCACGCAAATTGCATGTAGGACCATCCACTAATTACACTATGTTTGTGACACACAGAGTTTAGAGGGTGCAATGAAACAGTGGAGCAATCACTACATTTGAGATGAGTTCTTTAAACATTATGGTGTAACAGAGGTGTAATTCTAAAACAGAATTATTACCACATATTACCTAACACACGTTTTTTTCCCGCTCACAGTTCAAACCTGGCACAAACAGCTTAAAACATTTGGCCGTCACTGTTCTTTCCAGGCTCAAAGATGGATTAAGGTATAGTTAGTGCTGAATAGAGAACTCACAGTACCAGTACTGTGAATCTTTCAAGATGGTGTTGACTTCCTGTACACACTGATGCAAATAAACAATTTAATAGCTATTGGGCTGTTTACACACCATGTAAAAATCCCCAAATCTTTTTCTTCATATGTGAGATAAATGTGCTCATTGTATGGCAGTGTGAACAGCAGAAATTCCACAGAATCTGTTATTTTTATTTTTTTTTTATTTTTTAATCCAAAGCATATGCCATATGTGAAAATGGAATTCTGAACAGCCAGTTTGAAATTCATGCGACAGTATGTACATTGATTATAAAGCAGCATTACTTCATGCACACATGTATTAGTTGTGAAGTGTTGTCTTGTGAGGGAGGTGGAATACTGGTCAGAGTGATAAGGTCAAGGTGGCGTGAATAGTTTAAAGAGGCATGATAGTGGAATGCCTCTACTAGGGTCATGTCTTGGTTTTGGTGGACCAGTAGACCCAACCCATGCCATGAGAACCCCACCTCAGCATAAACCATCACTAGCCTACACAGTCCCTTGTTAACAACTGGGGTCAATGACGTAAGGTGTCTGCGCAACACATGAACCCTACAGTCTGCCTGAAACAATTGGTACTGTGACTCATCGAACCACGCCGGATGTTGGCAGTCCATTTTGATCTAGTTAGCAACCTGACGAGCCCAGGTGAGGTGCTATGTTTGGTGTTACGGTGTTAACAGAAGCAGGTCTTCTGCTGCCATATCTCAAGGAAGCTAAAGAAGACTTCTTTTTATCATCTCTTGTTGACAGTGATATTACATGCAGATGTTCAGTGCTCACATTTCTGATTATAAATTTGCTGTATGAATACTGAGGAGATCCATATTAAGGACATATCTCTTTTGAAATAAAGCAGTCTGAAGTAATATGTATACATTGATAAAGTTTGGACATTTACCATTCCTTTACAGCCTATGTATGAAAATAAGCTGCAAAAATCACTGTTTCTGTGATGTCAACTCATCAACATGTATTTACCCATTAGGTCTAACTCCGAACTGCTCCCTGGGCGCTGAGGTTAGGGCTACTCACAGCTCCGGGCAATTGTTCTTACTGTCCCCTAGGGTGTGTTTCACTTCACGGGTGGATTAAATGCAGAAGACTTTACCTGAAGCAGTTTAGCACTGTCCACTCATATTAAAGTTCTAGAGCATGTTTCAAATCTGAGTCCTTTTTTTACAATCAGAATATCTTAGATCAGTGTTAAAGGTACAGTAACAAAAACAGCATACAGCGTACAACATAAAGAGGTTGGAAATCAGTCATGCAAAAAAACTCTGGCTAAAGGTACAGTAACAAAAACAGCATACAGCGTACAACATAAAGAGGTTGGAAATCAGTCATGCAAAAAAACTCTGGCTACATTTGTTACATGAAACCCCCACAATAGTTAGAAGTTAACCATAAGCAGAAAAAAATAAATGCAAAAAGGAAGACTGTGGGACCTTTAATGGACTTCTCAGTTGCTTGATTGGCTACAGCATGTGAAGCACCTTTCTTAACTCTATCTGCTATCTTATGTAAACTATCCCATAACTTTTAGTTACTTAAATATTAATGCAAACGTTTTCCATACTTTTTTTATCATGTTTATTATTATTATTATTATTATTATTATTATTATTATTATGTTCGAATTTGTTACAATAACTGACTTTGATTTTGCCCATTTTTAAACTGGCATGTCTACATTGAGAATTTTATAGAACTATTTTTCACTCATAAAACATTTTCATATGTACTCCTTTGGGTGTTTCTAAAGCTTACTTGCTGTTTCAGTCCTATTAGTAACTCATGGAGTTGGTACATGCCAAATGTCTGGCAAACAGTTAAACCCCAAAGACATTTACATACCTGACATAACATTTACAAAATCCTGAGAACCTACAGGGGAAACTGAAACACCTGGTTTTAGACCACAATCATTTATTAGTATGGTGTAGGGTCTCCTTTTGCGACCAATACAGCGTCAGTTCGTCTTGGGAATGACATATACTGCGTCCTGCACAGTGGTCAGAGGGATTTTAAGCCATTCTTCTTGCAGGATAGTGGCCAGGTCACTACGTGATGCTGGTGGCGGTTCGTCCTTCTTGGGTGGTATGCTGACATTATACCGCTGGATACCGTGGCTCTTTGATACATCACACAAAGACTTGCTGTCTGTGGTCACAGATGCGCCAGCAAGACGTTGCACCAACCATTTGTCCTCTTTTTTTTCTTTTGAACTCTGGTATGTCACCCATAATGCTGTGTGCATTGCAGTATTTTGAGCAGAACTGTGCTCTTACCTGCTAACTGAACCTTCACACTCTGCTCTTACTGGTGCAATGTGCAATTAATGAAGATTGGCCACCAGGCTGGTCCAATTTAGTCATGAGACCTCCCACACTAAAATGACAGGTGTTTCCAACCCCTGTACATATTCTCTGGTATTTTGCTATTAAGTTTGAACAAAGAAAAACCTTTTACTGTGAACACAGGCTGGTTATTTTGTGATTAATGATGCTATAGGAAAGCACGGCTTAGGTCAGTTCACCCTTGTGGTCATGCTCTGTCTATTCTGCAGATCCCGTGTACTATAAGTCTTGCCTTTTGTTGAACTGAAAGGGTTATAAGACATTGTGATATACTTATACAAAATTAGGGCTTTTTTCACAGTGATACTCATAACTATGAAAAATGAATCAATGTAAACCTTTCATAGACAACATTAATATAGTAATTTCAGCAATACATACACTGACCATACCTGCAGGCATTTACAGAAATCTTCAAAACTTCCTTTTCTATATCTCTCCCTCTCTCATTGTCTCTCAAAAATGAGCACTTTTGGCATAAACCTCCATTTCTGCAGTGGTGATGTGGTGATACTGTATGAGCTTTGCTGCCCTCTATGGTCGGGCAGGAGACTCTTTGCCCGAAAGCAGTTGTGGGGACGACATCTCATTTAAGAGGGTGACTTGGAGGGGTTGCCAGGAAGTACGTAGAAATAGACTGCTTCGACGGGATAGTAGAATAGAAGAAGAAGAGGAAAGAAAGCGAGAAAACATATGCCTTCGCGCCAGAGACTCTCGAGATGGAAATTATCTCAGAAGGAGGAGGAAGAGAGATAGGAAGGGGCGAGAGAACCTGACTGGATAAAAATATTTTCAAACTTCAAAGGTGAAAAGGAAGGAAAGAAGAAGGTCTGAAATATTTAATCTATCCTAATAGGATTACCAAGCTGCGAAAATTATTATTTGAAGACGTCTCTCCTACACGGCTGTTAGCCATTCTGCACATTCGGAGAGAATGGCGGCTCAAATTAGGTGGTTCTGGGCAAGGCTGAGTTTCATCTCTCTTTAACATTATGTAAATGCCTTCTTAATCCATGACAGCTTATCCCAGCCAATGAGGTCAGTGACTCTGCATCCAGGGGGAAGATTTCCACTCCTCCGGCTGCATTGCACTGAGACTCTACTGTACATTCCATTTACACAGCCCCTTGAACGGGCCTTGATTTCCCTGCGGCAGTTAAAGGCTCATTAAGTCACTTTAACATGGTGAGAATGTAAGTCTCCTCTAAAGTCTGTGGGGGACTGTGAACGAGAAGCTCTAGACTGAGTTACCTGTGGTGATATTGCAGGTATGGCTAATTGATTCTGAGCCAGTCATTTTACAACAGCCAGCTCAGCAAAGAGAGAACGGGATATCCAGCCATGCCACTCGTTATTATCTCGGGAGAGCCTGCAGAGCTAAATAGGAGCAGTAAGGTGTTACGTTTGGTGTACAGATGCAGTGTGATGATAGGCCATGGTTCAACACAAAGCTACTTATAGATCCTAGAATCGACTGTTCAGTAACGACGCTCCGTTAAATCCAAGATTACTACATGTGTCCTAGAACATAACACATAAACGGTCAGACAAGAAAAAAGTGTTTTATCTGGCTGTTTGTACAGGAGCATAGTAAATAAAGTAATTTGATTTTGTGTCTGAAAACACACAGACAATGACACATCTCAGAACTGGTTGTTACAGAAAGCTGCAAAGAGGCGTTTTTAAAACAAAACCCACATGGTGCCCTTGCAGTGCCGAGGTTTCATGAACGTGGGAATAGTGTCAGTTTCCTCGAGGGAGGCTAAAACTGGAAAGAAATGGAATCAAAGTAGGAACTTGTATGCAGACAGTAGCTATATGCAGGCTCACAACCGTGCTGTTCATTAGCTTCATGGTAGATTATTATTGCTCACTATATAATCCTGGGCTAGGAAGTTGAAATGCTGAAGACTGGTCAGTAATGTACCCAAATGACAGAGTGTTAATAAAACCTCATGTATTATTTCATTCGTTTTTGAATTCTGTAGAAAAGCTGTATACAATCTGAGGGCCTGTGTTAAATGCTCTCAGTATAATCACAAAACATAAAGAGGCTATTTAAATCGATATTACATTTTTCTAGAACATAACACATAAACAGAAGGAAAAAATCTGGCTGTTTGTACAAGCATATAACAAGATAAACACACACACATGACACATCTCAGAATGACAGATTGCATCGTTTAAAACAAACCCACATGGTGGCATACAGTTCATGAATTGGTAGATAGTGGTGTTCCCTGAGGTGAATAAGGAACCTACAGTCAAGTACTAGACTGGGATTTGCATGCCTACTGCGGCACACATGGCTGTCATTATTCTATAGCTTATTGCTCACTCCTTATATCCTGTGCTAGATGGATTGATATGCTGAATAGTCACGTAATGGTAGATAAATTGATTACAGATAGAATAATACCCTTCATGTATTAGATCATTATTGTTTTGATATTCATTAGATAGATAGATTTCTGATAGATAGCTTGGGCCTAGTTGATAAATGCTCCCTCGTATAATACAGGAATAGATAAATGAGATATTTGTCGATAGTGTAGATCTAGATGAGATGTACACAGTATCATAGTAGATAGCCGATAGTATTAAAGAACATCAGATATTTAGATTTTAGAGAGACCTTCCTGTAGATATTTTCTCTAAAAAATTGCCTGTTAGACAAAGCTGATGACAGCTAAGGAAGCTCATCATCCTAGTGCTGTGTAAATATCTCGTTTCAGACATGTAGATAGATAGACTAAATAGCTAGCTGGGTATTTCTGAGCATGAAACATAGGATTTACTTGGATAAGTGATTCGATCGATGTCGATGATAGATGTAAATAGTATCATAGTCATATGCCACTCTTGAAACATAGAATTGCCATAGATAATAGAGATGTTGTAGATTTATCTTCCCTGCGGTGAATTACCTGTAGACTGGTGTAAACTCCTTGCAGACTGCGATTGGACAGGGTATATTATGAGCATCAATCATCCTTTATGCTATGGCATAGTTAGATGGAAGATAATAGATAGATACCCAACATAGATAGATACATAGATAGATAGTCAACACACCACACTAGAAACACTAGACTCAGTGAAAGACAGACAATAGACAGACACCACACAGATACACAGCATAGAAACACACCCAACAGATAGGATTACACTACACACCACATACACACACACACACCACACATCAGACACACACACAAACACACACACACACTTTCTACACACATGTTCTATCTTAAGACACATGAGTGTTAAAATCTCAACTGACACAGGACTGGACACACGGTTACAACACACACTGTGCACCACCACACACACTGAGCATGAACACATCACACACACACACACGGTTTTCTCTCTCAATCCTTTAATTACAAACATAAGCATAAAATGCAGAAGCCCTACCTTATGAATTTTAATTCCATAATTACAACATAATTAATGCAGAAGCCCGGTGTCTACATGAGTGCAAGTGTGGTAGGCTGCAGTAATAAATCAATCACGTAGCATAAGGGAAGCATGATTTCATTACGATGCCCTCTCTTGGCAAACAGTTGTGTATGCGCAGGGGGCTGTTTGGCAAGTCCATTACCAAACCTGTCCCCATAATTATGTTCACATGCATCATTAAGGTCCGGCCTTTTTTCCTCTCTTCACTCTTTATAAATTACAACACTGTGACTGGCCTTGGCTTGGACTGGCACCACTGTGATACATTATTGGAATGATGCGTCAGAGAGAGAGGGTTGCCACTGGTAAACACGTAAACAAGAGTTAAAAAAGCATTTGGCAGCTGTTGTATATTGCTTTTTTATATTTTTTGTAGATTTCTTAGTTCACAGGTTTGTAGATTTGTCTCAAAGAGCAGCTTTGGCATGGACTTGCTCAATTCTAACAGTAGCACACTGACCTCATTAAAATTTGTGTACAGCAGTAATACGCTGTGTTGTGAGTTTGTTGCAAAACAGAAAAATGTGCCACAATCATAAAAATATGAAGTATTCTCGGCTTTGAAACAATGGGGGCAAGTCTGCTTAAGACGCTGAAACTATGCTCAGTGGCGGAAGATTTTCCATCAAGTGTCAAATACAACTACGACCTAAAAAATGGATGCTCAGTCTAGCAGCTTTATAGGACTTGTATAGCCATGTAGGGTGCTAACAGTATGGATTTTCTTACTGCTGCAGAAAGCAACTTATCAACTTATAATCACTCACAATGACTATATATATCTATTTGCAGTGACTCTTCCCTGCACGGAAATATGTACACCCAAACAATGTCAGCAAAATCCCCTCACACAGCATAACAGGGCCACAGAGCTTATCGGAATATGTCCTTGCACACCGTCCAACCATATTTACAGATGCTTTTCTATAAGTCTAAACGCAGATGTCACTTTAGTCCATGTTTTGGTGGAAACACTTACAGTTTAGCAATCGCTCCTGCTGTCTGTGTCCTAAAATGAACCCTCTTTTAAAGATTTATAAGATGAATTGCCATCAAATCCAAAATCAATGCCTGCTTAGCCTGCTTAGCATTATTATACATGCTGCAGAGCATAGTAGGATGTTAAGTACTTAACTATATCATACGCAGTACACCTGTCTGGAGGTATTTGCATTATTATATTTCTCCACTCGGGTCGTCATGTTTTTCCTTGAGTTTGTCACCTGTCCAGATATCCATGTCCTGCTCTACTTAAAAAATTAGTATACTTTCTACCACCTTCATGTTTCCACTTGTCGGCGAAACGGCTGAATAATCACAAGCATTATGGCAGATATGCTTGGCTTGCTTCTAATAGACACAGTAGAGGACTTTCACCTGTCTCTGGTTTCATAGAATGCAAAAATGGATGAAGCTGCAGCTTTTCAGGCATGTCCTTAAAGTAGGACCTCTGCATTTCTTCATACTGACTCACCTTTCAAAGCTTCTTCTGTTGAGACAGCAAATGCTCTATCATCCCTTTGTCAGACCATGTAATCTATCCAGCTTCTAAAATGCCTTGTGTCAACAGTGTTCAACAAACATAGAAAAGGCTGACTATCACAAACCTGCATGGTGCATACATCATCAGATTCAAATTCAGACCACCTTCCCTACTATTTAAAGGCTTTCAGACAGGTACTTTTGAGGACACCAACCTTTTACAGAAAGCATCCCACAATATGAAGGAAACTAATTACTAATATTTCAGCAAAACATTGATTTTATTTTTTACACATTACCACACAGCAACGGCACAGCAGCTTATATGGCAGAGAAAAAGCAGAAAGAGCCACCCACCAGTTTCCCGAGAGATCTGAACAAAGGCCTCCACGCCGCTTTCTCCGTAGTTCCCCTCAGAGGCAAGAGTAGAGACGTAGTTCCAGCCCATGGCTGTCACAATGTCCAACATCGCCTGTGCCTGGTAAGAGTCAGGTGGCACCACTCGGGAGAAGAAGTCATAGCGGGTGTTGTCGCTCAGTTCTGGTGCGGTTGATGCATAGCTAATCTGAGGGATCTGTGGAAGTAAAAAAACACAGTCCTAAGAACTAGAAACTAAGGGCCGGTGGTCCAAAAGAATTAGGAAGTATGAGCGAGCACTCTGAAAAAGACAATTACTAGTACAAGTACTCAATATTTAAGAAGTTAAAAACAAATAGTTTGCTCTCTCATTTACACATTTACATATCAGAATAATAAACCCATGCCCTTGTTTCTACACATTTATCTGCAACCATTTATGTGCAATTTGTTATTCAACAATTACAGACTGTGGTCAATCTGTTTCTCTGCATACTTTGTTAATCCCCTTTCACCCTATGGACCACCACAGACAGGATCACCACAGACAGGTATTATGTGGGTGGTGGATCATTCTCAGCACTGCAGTAAAGCTGATGTGGTGGTGGTGTGCTAGTGTGTGTTGTGCTGGTGTGAGTGGATCAAATATAACAGTGCTGCTGGACTTTACGCTACATTCTGAGTCAAGGAGACATCACTGCTCTCTCAATGGCTGCTGGGTCACTCAGCTGTGCATGTCAGACTATCTGTTGGTTCTTTCTCTCTGTTGTTTGTGTAGGTCTCCCAGATCCTTCATATTGCTGGAGCGTGCCTTCTTCTATCCACTGCAGCCAACAGTGTGCTATCTTAGTACCTGCACGACTGGTATGGTGCACAATATGCTGATAAGACCATCCTGCTTCCCAGAGCCCTACCATGCAGCCCCTCTCAAACTCTTCCATCTGCTTAAATTGATTTTGAATCCTTCTTTGATTATGCTACCAACACAACAGCCTACATGGAAAGCATGCAGACCCTATGCAGCCAAGTGTGAAACCATTCACATGGCTCACAATGTCAAGCCTTCTCACCAAGTTTCTGTTGGTTGATTCCTGAGTGCACCTACTTTTTGGTGATTAGTGTACATGTCTCGTGCTCTTTATCAGAAGCAAATGACAATGCAAGTATTCACAGCATGTAGATGATATGCTGGTAATGTATTCAGGTGCCAGCTTTCGAATACAAAAATCACTACCCAGGTGTTTGTTGTATTGCATCACAGCAAAAATATGTAGCCAGTAATTTAGTGGAACGTCTATGTTTTGTTATATAATGAGTTAAGTAACTTAATTAGTCAGAGAGCATAGTTTACCTTAGTTTGCTTATATTCAAAAACAAGAATCCATTAGACACTTATGGTTTACCAGCAGCAGGTAAGAGAGCAAAGAGATGTGGGAGGTGGGGGGCTCTGGCCGGCGGAGAGGCAAGCTGGATAATGGCTCTTTGGAGGCAATTGACGCTCTGATTGATTTCTCCTCAGCCAAAAGGCCAGGCTGTCGGCCAGAGCCCCAGAGGCTGAGCTCATCGGCATTCGGTGCAAGAGACAGACAGAGAACCTGCCAGCAATACAAATGCCACTCACCGCTCGGCCGCTCAGGTACACTGCTGCTCTCTTACCCTCCACTATAAAACTGCAAGCTTTTAAATACAAATACCACAGATGAGTGAACCAGTCTGTGAACTGTCAAGCAGGCGCGCATACATGTGTGTGTGAGAGTAAGGGTGCATTGGAAGGAGCTGGCACGTGTGAGCAGAGGGCTGAGCTCTACTGACAATGTTGCAAATTAAATGCGTTAACAGTAGAGTTCACATACCAGACCTTTCACTCAATGTAGACTCAAGGGGAGGGGGCTGGGGGTTGACAAGTTGGGAGATTGTGTACATTTAATGCAGGCAGTGTCTGGAAAGTTTAGTCCAAGGCAAATTACAGTCAAATGAAATACTAATTTGAATGGATAGAAATGGATCAGTACTCGGCGGCAGCGCCTGTCAAAGAGGCTGTCAAGCTCAATAAATTACTTCTTATCGAGAACGGCATGTCTAAGCTTGAGGGAGTGATCGCTGAAATCTCAATCTGCATTATTTTGCAATAACAGCCCAAGGACATTATATCTCAGTGTTTTTCAGGGTGAGTAATATCTGGGGTGAATAAACCCAAAACTGCCAGCAAAATAAAGCTTTTAATTTGTCTACAGTAACAAGCTCACTGTATATGGCCCAATAACAATGAGGACTAATTGCGATATGCAATGCAGAGCCAATTACGGCAGCACACAACATGATCTGAAAAGTAAGTCGATTGTTAGCAGCTGTGCAGATGAGAGAACCACTTGACTGTCTGCGGTTTGGCTTCTCCAGGACTGCAGAAAGCATAAGCGATAAATCATGAACTAATTCTGCACTGCTACCATGGTCATCCAGATGTCTTCACTCTGGGTGGTAGACAATGAGTGGGGATGTTGGGATCGGGATGTGAAAGGGTGCCTCCAGATGGTTTTCACATTTTCGCAGCTTACGATGCAGAGTTGTAGTCAAGCAGTGGGCACAGGCCATCAATCTTTCAATTCTCGGTGTCAATTCTCTAAAAGTTCATGCTCGTTTAAAATTTGAGCTGCTTAATTTTAACTTGAACAATATTCCAACTTCCTTGTTTACCTGGTATCTCTCGTCTGAGCTTCACAGCGCTCGCAGCCATCCGTGTTTGGCTCCATAATGAAGCTGTCAAATGTAGAAAAGCAACTCACTGCTGATGGATAACATTAAGACAGTACTAATTAACCTCTCAGGCAACCTTTATTTAAAACACTTCCTCCATGAGGGGTGGACACAAATTGCTGTGCAAGAGAGAGATGTTTGTACTCAATCTTTCAGTCTTCCATTGTTCTCCTTCCTTTTTTCCCTTTATCTGACAAATTTGCTGCACGCACACAAACGCACGTCTCCTACTCACATTTCCACACCAACTGCGGCAGCGAATAAGATCATGCTACTGAGATGTTCTTATACGGGCACAGTGTAAAATCTCTACTTTTCTGACCTTTTTTATCCTGCATTTGTACAGAGCGTACATATCTCTTCATTTACCAGAGCTCTGATTCCAACCGTGATAAATTCCACACGATTTATGGTTACCAATTTTGAGATCTATAATGTGGAACAGAGTCTGATTGCTAGCACTGTGTGGAACGAGAATGACTGTTTAGTTTTCATTTGTCCTCAGAAAGTGTGTTGAGCTTTTCAATCAGAGCTTCACAATAGAACAGTTCCTACTGTATATGTATCATTATCATCATGGTGACCTCTGGATCATCATTCTTGTTAATAAGGATCAAAAATAACTATTTTTCCACTAAATACAAACCTGTGTGTTAATATATCTGAGAAACTGGCTGGAGGATCTTAACAAAATGAATGACAATTTATAAATCATATTTACAACAGCTAGAGGCTGTCGGCCGCCATGTTCTCTGTCTGTGCTGCAGGGTGCCTGTTAGCGGCCCCGTGGAAGGAGGGATTTCTGATTCTGTCAGTAAATGAGCAGTGATAAGCAAAAAAAAAGCAAATGAGGAAGGAGCAGTGTAGAATAAAACTGGAGAAAATGTCCTTGACCAACTGAGTGGCCACTGCTATACAAAAAGAATATGCAGCTAAAAAACAATGGATCACTTTTGTGAATGGATCCACTTCAAAATGCCAGGTAGGGTAAACATGGCCAATATAATGTTAACTAGTCAGAATTAATGTATAAATGTGACAGATCTTGTTACAGAGTATGAATACACGTTTTTAAGAACTTGTCGAAAGTCCAGTAGCATAATAAATGACTTTAAATGAAGATGTTTTTAGGGTGAATGAGTGCAGCATACCTTAACAGTCATTATCTACAATCTAATTAAAATCTACCTGATTTAAATGATGTGTATTGGCCAGCTACACTATATGTATCACTAGAGATTGCCATGTGATTACAGTAGACTCCTATTATCTTATTCTGGAGATTTCATATATATGTATGTGTATATCCCTGTGGTTTACTGCCGGCCTGTCCTGGGTGTTTCCTGTCTTCTGCAGATTGAATCCTGGGATGGGTTCATCTTGATTGTCTCGAGATTGACATGCTTGATACTGGCAATGGGCATCATGTTTTTGCATGTTTATGCCATGTATAGCACCTTTTTCAAAAAACTTGGGATGCTGCACAAAAGGTAAAAAAAAAGAAAAGAAAAAAACAAGCAAAACATTTAAACCTTATATTTCATTGCAAATAATACAAAGACAACCTATCAAATGTTGGTATAAGGTTTTTTTATTAAGATATGCCTTTTTTTAATTTGATGCCAGCAACAAAGTTGTGTAATGCACCTGGTGGAATATCCCACAACTAATTAGGTTAATTAGCAACGGGTCAATTACATGATGGAGCATAATACGGTAAATAACATTCTTAAAATATTCAGAGAATGTGGAGAAATTTCTGTATGCAAGGGAAAAGGCCAAATGTTTTTTTAAAGTTTATCTCTGCATGTGCAAATGCAAGTCAAAATTATATTATGCAGGGAAAAACCCATATATGACCCATTTACGGCATAAACATTTAAACAAATAATAAATTAATCAGTTAAAATAAAGAACAGTTTAATTAGTCTGTGCTGTATGTCTGTGTGTACAATGCCGAGCACAGAGAAACAAAATAAGGGGAAAGAATTATGTGAGGATCTCAGTCCCAAAAAGCATGGGCAATACCAGAACTACAAGGTCCATCCCCAGAGATCTTAATGTTCCTGTGTCATCAGTACATGATGCCATCAAGATATCTGTAGCCCATGGCACTGTAGTTAACCTCTCTGGATCTGGAGGGAATAGAAAAGTTGGCTAGAGGTTTTAGTGAAGATGAATTACTCCCGATCTCAATTACACAGAGCACCTGTGGAAAGATTTGAAAGCAGCACTCGGGAAGGTACCCATCAAATCTGGAAGATCTGGACAGCAAAAGCAAAGTGGTCTGAAAGTCCAGTAAAGAAGTGCCAGAAACTCATGATTTAAGTTATTCTTTCTTAAGGCCATGTTACCAAATAGTAGGTTGAGGGTGACGATAATTTTGTCCATGCTATTTTATTATTAATTGAATAGATATACTAGGTCCAGAGTGAACAACAGTGATGAAAAATGTCCACCATTCTCCTTGTTGGTAAAACAACACCACATCACTGTAATACTGATATTGCAGAGAGATGCAATAAGCAAATGAGCCCTCTGACCAATTGAAGGGTTTTTACTGGAAGCTGTTAATCAGTTACAGTTCCACATGAGGGTTTCCATGGGTGTTTGGATGAATCAAGTCATTCGTGTAATGCAAAAAAACACCAGTCTGGGTCAAAATAATGCAGGCTAATCTTTAGTCACGTCAGACCATTGATTCATCAGTGCGTTTTAGCATATTGCTTTATATATTAGAATTCAAATATAACCAATATACGCAATAAATAATAAATCATTAATAATCAAATAATAACAACATATAATCATATGGATTTGTAGCAACATAGAGTAGGAAATGCATCTAGACAAAGAATAGCTGTTGAAGGCTGAAGTGCTTGTTTAAGTAGCAACCACTTCTCTTATCTTCACCATGAAAAAAAAGGTGACATCAGTCACGGGGCTCAATATCTACTTTGTGATAAGCAGATCATGCAGATCTTTCGGTTAGAAAACCTACCCACAAATCAGTCTGACAGCTTTGCGGCCAAGTGCACAACAAATGAGAAATAGCCATAGCCAATGCACAGAAAGTCATTGCCTTTCTGTACAGCTTGAAAGTAATTCTTGTTCCGCCTGCTACTGCACCACACAAACACATTGCATGTGTGAACTGCCGTTTGTGTGCCATTTTCAGCTTCACACCTCAGTTTGAAAGTGTGTGCTCTCCAGAGACTGCTGTCTGAGTTGAAGTGTGGAACCATGCTTTTGGTGCTGTCTATGTCTCTCACCTTCAGTTCAGAGGGGAAACTGTGCACCTGCATTCAGTGTCTGTTAACTGAGCCATGTTAAGTGTGGTTTAGTTGGAATCATTTTGGACAATTTGTGGATAAGCTGGGAAAACAAAACGAAAAAACAGATGTAAGTGACATTTTCATATGGAGGAAATATCACATCTAACGTTGTGCTTGAGGAGATACTGCAGAACTTCATGACATAGGTAATTAATGCTATTCATATGTTTAGGACTGAGCAATCTTATTAGCAGACACAATCAGACCTAAAAAATAATACATAAATAAGAGCCCAAAATGAGTAACACAATGATGCAGATCATGTGTAGTCCAATGCCATAGAGATTTTCAATTAGTAATCCTCATTAATGAACCCATTAATTTAGTATAAAGCAAAAAGGGGCCATAGAGCTGTATACAAAGTTTCATATTTTGTTTTCACACACACAGACATGACATTTATATAGTTTAAATCCAGAACTTTTCTCTGGGATTGGGTTTTTCCACTGAGGTCTAATTTTTCTTGCTCCTTCATCTCTCAGTGGACAGGCCCTTTGCTAGACTGTAGTGAGGCTCACTATGGTTTCAGAACAAAAGAGTCAGGTACTATATCTTCCGCTCTAACTCGGTCATCCAACTCACCCTTCCCCGCCACTGACAGCGAGCCCCCTTGTCCTGCCTAGCCAAGTCAGCCTTTTTCCTGGGTTTTTCAAATTGGAAGATCAACACCTTTTTTAAACCCACAACAAAAATAACCCAGATAAAGTAAGCTGTTTTTACCCACCTTGTTCCCCGTCCCCCTCCCCCCCGCTACAGTGCAACGCCAAGGTGAATGTTCAAGTCTTGCAGCTTGAGGAGTCGGATAATTATTTTCCTAATTTTAACATCAAACAGGACTACTGCAAATAATCGCATCAAAGAATTGGGGTACAATTACTTGATTAGCAGATCTGGCAGAAGACATACTAATAATGATAACCCAAATGAGTGAATGCGATTTCAGCGGGTGATAATGAGGCGAAGGCCTGGAGGATCAGTACATTTCACTGAGATTCTGTCAGCATGAAGAAGCAAACAGGATTTGCTCTCTCAAAGGCGAGGCTGATGATTTAGAGATGGCATTAGCATAAGTCGCCCCCCCTCGGGCAGCACAGAAAGATATCTGCCAAGCAGAACTTTAGTTTTTTGGGTCGCCTGCAATAGGATGCATGCAGCTAAATGTGGTGTAAGAGTCACGAAACGGTACACTCCTCAGGGTTCTTAGCTGCAAGAATAAGAATAATTTTGCCATTGTGATGTATGACTGGATGAGCTGCAGGCATTAGGTTGATTACTGTCTTTTCTCTCATTTCCGTAATCTGAACATCATCATATCTTTAACTGTAACATTTGAATGACAAATAAAACTTCACACTGAAAATAAAAATTATTGAATGTCTTCATTGTTCCACGGATTGACTACAAACCTAATTCTCACCCTTAGTCAGTTCATAATGCAATCATACATTATCATTCCACAAACATCCTATAGGCTTCATTTTCTTGTGTTACACCCTTCAATATAGGTATTTAGTATTGGAATTGCTTTTATTGCTTCAATGGTTTCACCATTTACCAATTATCACCAGTTAGCTGAGATTAGTTTGGGTGTCAGAAACGTGTTTCTTTAGATTGGGCCAAGTTACAAGCTTAAAGGTGCCATAAAATGTAAAACTGTATACTTTGTACATTAGCATAGTTGAATAAGCAGAGTTCTGTACTGACATACCGTGAACCTCAAACACTGTTGTCTCCTCCTTTAAATGCACATCCCTAAATTGTAAAAGAGGATAGCAAAGTGAACCAATTTCAAAACCCTAGACTATTAAATAACTACATCTTGACTCATTATTATTTATGCCCACAAGATTTACGTATGACAACAGAGCAACAGCAATAAATACGTGAAACTATCATATCATTCCAGGCCGTGAAAGTACTTTTCATACCCTCCAAGTAACCAAACTGTTAACAGGCATGGCTGATGTTCATCTTTAAATGAGGCTGAAGTTGGCTTCCTCTTCTCCAGCTGCTCAACTGAATGTTCCGTTTCACCTGAGTATCGCTCAGTGTTTGACAGTGAAGACACTGAAGAAAAGAGCATGTCCACCATTATTAGCATCACAGCCCCAACAGCAATCTGTAAGTAGCCATGCCATGTGATTGTATCACTTCTTCTATATGACACTTCATTATGCTATCCGCAACTATTCTTTTGAGGATGCGTGAATAAAAAATAAAAGAAATTGGGGAGGGGAAAACACTTTTTCACAGCACTGGAGTCATCAGATAATTTGAAATGCTAAATACATGCATTCTAAGGCATGTTTAATATAACTAACAAGTAAGTTAATATCCCAGCATACTAGCATCATGCCAACTGCATGCCTCACACACTTTCCACAAAAGACATTGTATGGCTAACACCAGACAATTTCAGAGGCCTGCTATTGTATAGGCTTCAGTCTGTAGCAACTCCCAGAGGCTACACCTCTTACCTCTTAGAGTGATATAAAACTATTTGCTGAGAAAAAGGTCATTCTGGCCTCAAGATCACTGCTGCTGCTGTTTTTAGCTGTGACATTTGTCCAGTTCACAGCTCAAGATTTTATATATATGATTATGTCTTACTTTTCAGAAAATAAATAAGCAAATCCATTTAACATTTAAGACCATAACAATTTGTTGTGGTTTGAAGCAAGTATAAGATAATTAGGCAAGCAGAGTCCAAAAACGTAACTGTGAGACAAGCACTGAATACTTTTTAGGCATTTATTTCCGTTACAATGTTAAATCTATAAGGCAAGCTTTGGCCACTGAACATGCCTAAGATGACGACTACATTTGGAGGAAGTTGAAAAATTGAAATGAAATGAAAGTTATGTATATTAATTTTTCAACAAACTATTGATCATCATTTCTGGTTTGTACCTTTAGCCACTGATGACAAAGAATCAGATAAAACAGAGCAGCAAGTCACATACACATTCACTAATTACTCAAGACTGTCTTAATGCCAAGGAAGAACATGAGCACATATGTAATTGGGCAGACTAGAGAACAGAGGCCCGTACAGCTGAGTGACAGACGGTCTCATTAGGTTCAGGAAAGTGCCCATGGCTATGAAAAGCATAGTGTGTAACCTGATGGACTACAGAACTATTTAATCCTCCAGTCTCGCTACCCAGACTGCAAGACATTTAAACCCAAGAGATGAATGACTCATCACAGAGAAAGCTACAAACCATTTGGGGATTTTTTTCCTTAGAGCTGTGATAGGCAAATTCCTCCATCTGGATTGTAGCATATGCAGCCAATGCTGATTCATTATACCATGCAGGTGTTAACTGAACCTTTTAGTAAATACCTCATGTTCTGGCTTCAACCATAAGAATGCTCCACCAGATGTACTGCACTTACACTGCCCCTGCAGTTACTGAATGGAATAGCTCAGCAGAGAGGTAATTTCTGGAAACCAGCGTGCAGCACTTTGTCACACCAGTAGACCACTCTGACCACTCGGTGTGATCTAATGCCCTCTACCTTAAGGTGCCCTAATGGAGGAGGATTTATGCTAGATCGCTTGGCTTCAACAAATATTTTTTGTGCTGCTCAGTGGCTCCCTGGCTTCCCTTCAGACAGACATTTATTTAAACACACACTCAAAAATATTAACCTTCTCAACCTTCAATCACTTTCTAATTATCAGAAGATGTGGCCCACAACGTTACCTTACATCACAACGAAAATATGTCCCCTTCAAATACTTCCCCAATATATCCTCGTGGTCTGGGCCTCAGAAAGCAAGTGAATGGGGCAAAAGAAAATAAAACCGATATTTAAGATATGATAATTTCAGATATATCTGCAAAAAAACACAGGCACAGCTTCAAATCAGATTCAGGTTTCTACACACAGGCTATTGTGCATGTTAAGTATATTTTAACCCATTAAAAATATATTTAGCATTTTTATTAAGCAGTTGGGAAAAAAAAATGATGCACTTTGATTTTAGGTTGGCAAATGCAGGTTGGGTCAGAGCACGGCGAGAGCATGGAGAAGTAGACAGCAAAAAAATAGGCAGCATATAGCCAACTACTACATATACAGTAGCTAGTAGAGTTGTCCTGACTTCTTGTAGCTGTGAGGAATTCCTAGACACACGTACTCCAGCGATGCATCTGATATTGACTTTACGGATACGTATTGAGCAATATTTTAAGAACAAACTGTGTGAGAAGGACGACAGACCGGCAGCATAGATAATCTGACATCTGCAAATTGGTTCCAGCAAAGTGCCTCATTTTGCTTTCATTTTCTGGGTACTTTGTGGTCTTTGGGCTAGCTAAAAGGGTACCTATTACGCGTTCTGGTTTTTCCTTTTCCTTTAGTGAATTATGTAGCTTTTTGTGCATATAAACGGTCTGCAAAGTTATAAAGCCCAAGATACATGTCAAAGCGAGAAACTCTCTCCCACAGAAACCACTTTTCTCAGTTGCCTGAAATGCCTTGTTAAAATTCCAGCTCTTTTCTCTGTTACAAGGTGATGTCATCTCAAACCTATGCATTTGAGTAGGCATCCAACTCCCAACACATAAACAGACACTAGAGGGCAGTATCTATACCAGTTAATTTTCAGCCAACAGCCTTTAGCTGCTCTAATTGATTTTGCACTAGTGCTGGGTCCATCCCCAATACTAACCCCAGTACTACAGGACAGCCAATTAGCATTTCTTTGCTGCAATGTTTCTCATAGTCACATAATGGAGATGCTCAAGGTGTGAAAGTCATGGCCTCTGCAAACCTTGGAAAGCTACTCATGAACCCCTTCTTTGCATCTCCAAGCAAACATACATATATGCTAACCCTCTGAGAAATAGATAACAAACTAATTTCCAAGAACAACAAAGTGCCATATACTTTAAAACAGTGGTCTAACACAATCAAGTCTGAGATAGCAATGACTACTTCATCAACAAATGAATGCCAAAAGTGGCAAAGTGTACCTCGAGCTTAGTCAGACGGATACCTGTGGTATTTGGTTGGCATTTACAAATGTAGCCTCAAGATGTGTGGGGGGGAAACAAAATGGAAGGAAGGAAGAAGGAAGACATAGCAATTAAGGAAAATCTCAGCTCTACTGTCGCCTTCAAATCCAGGCTGGCTTATGTAAGACTCGTAGGGCATGAGACAATACCATCCATCACCAACCTGCAAATTACCACCATACTCTCGTACATTCTTGTTTGTAATAAGCAAAGTAAAAAACGTGGAAAAAAAGATTCCATCCTCCTCAGGAACACATTTAAGAGAAGAAAGCAGTTTACTGATAAGCAGCAAATCAGTTTAATAACTCTAACATTCATACAGCATACATATAAACACAGCACAGCCTAGCTTTATTCTCAAGTGACAAATGCAGATATTAATGCAAAAATGATGAGGCTAAGAAGCAGAAATGTGGGGAGGGTGTTCAAACAGAGAAGATTAAACAGGAGAATATGCTGTGGGTTTCACATGTAAATAGAAGTCTGCTTGCAAATGTCTGAGGCACCACATGAGTATCTTCTAGCTCACAATAAAGGCGCTTTCTAAAGCACGTCCTGAAGTCACTAATTTGTATCTGCAGGCACTGTCTCTCCATCTTCACTGCTGTGTCATAGATCCTTCGTCATCAGCAAGACAGAGCCTGCCAATCAGATGAGCAATTTCCACAGTTGGGCACAGACAAATCATCAAAGCATACACTGCATGGTCGATGGCCTTTTGGTATCTCTGTCAAACAAACCCCTACCCTACATCCGCCTCCACACACATGCATACACACACATTCTCATGGAGCAGAGCCTAAAATGACATCCTGGTTTGATCTGTACCCCGAGAGGGCATCCAGTTGTCAGCACACATGACTGTTAGTCTTGATAGTTGGGCATAGTGAAATTGACGTAGAAATGGAACAAGATGAAAAATGCCACGGTTAATCAGCGTATTCACTGAGTGAGTGAAGAGTGGTGGCCTCAGGAGATAGGCTGTCACCCGATGGCCAGTCATCAAAGACCTCTAATACCTTTGATGGTGATGCCGTGCTATGAAAAGCATGATAACATGGAATCTGGAATGGCTGATTAAATCTTCCCATACAAATTTAAGAAGATGCTTTATTTACATCATATGTATGGTACAAAATACATGGTCCCATTCATTCTAAAAACAGCTGGGTCCCTAATTTGCTAAGCACAACTATTGTGCCCCCTTGTGCTCGACAAAAGAGTCTCTACCTCACTCACTGCTTTACAAACATCAAACACAAAATCAAATCAACAAATTAGGGAGGCACTGATATGAGAACTGGGAGCAAGATGCTTAGATGCAAATATCTGATATGTTCCTTGTGCATACATTGTAAATGGTATTCTGTGCAACTTCATCACAGAGATTCATGATCAACTAGGGGGCAGACAGCAACCAAATGTGGCTCTGCTCACAGCAGAAAACGGCATTCTTCATGGCCTAAAACAACAATGACAAGGAGTGGTTGCACAGTAAACTGCACCAACTGCAGAGAAGATGGTTGGAAAGTGTCTAATAACCCTAGGAGATCAAAATAAAAGAACATTTTATTTCACTAATTCCCTGCTTTGTTCTCGTTAATGTCGCAGTCTCCTTATTCACTCTCAAGCTCGCTCAACCACCACTGTGCTGCCTCCCCAACTATGAATGATGTGTTAAAAGAGTAACCAAGATATTCATTTGACTGGTTCTCTGTGTTCATGCTGACAGAAGAGTGACCTTACGGCAGGCAGTAAAATTTGGGCATGTTGAAGAACAGCACAAGAACAGCTCTGTACAGTCTTGTGTCTGGTCACTACAGCAGTGTTGCAGCCCGTGGCTGTGTATGCACTCAGCATGTTTGTGACGAAGAAACCAGCCTATCTAGCCAAATATATGTGTATATGACCCCAATGTTTGAGTTGAGGTGGTTCAACCAAACCCACTGCCAGTATATATAATCAAGCACACAGCCATGCAAGCTCCACCAACACTGGCAGTAGAATGGAGCTCAGTGACATTAAACATGGCATTGTCATATGATGCCACCTGGGTCACAAGTTGTCCCAGTCCACAGTGCTATCAATATTAGTATAACATGTTTCATGAAATTGAACTCTTGAGGTCAGCCTTCCCAGAAGTGGAGAGTGTTTTTTCTTGGGGGCTTGGTGGGGTTGGGGGGTTGGATTTTGGGTTGTGGCTGGGGGTCATGCAGGTGTCCACATACTTTTGCTGGCATGGTATGTCTGTAGTACTACATATGCAGTAAAATAAATAGCATGCTGTTATTTTTAGAACAGCAGCCCAGTGTCTAAATTTAAAGGACCAGAAAATATCCTCAGATTTAAGTTTCAGAGGTGAGGTTTTATAGTTCTAACAGTGTCGCTTTTAAATCTGTTGCCTTGATGTTTAAAATGTAGGTGCTGCTTCCTTTGTTTTAACATTCAGGCATGTAGATGAAACATACATTGGATTATCTTGATGAATTATATATGATGTAATACAACCAAAGCATAGACTGAATATATACTTCCTCTGTGAGCATTATTATTTCTGCAGTCTCTCTACCTACTTAAAAAACTGGAATCCTCTTGTAAGAGGCATGCACGGGGGGACATTCCCTTTGGGCCACTATAAAGAAAACATCCTCTTGTCACTTCAGCTTGAAAATCTTCAAACGCTAAAGAAAGCACGTTTTTCAAGGTTTTTCATTTTCAGGTGTATTGCCTGGACATCCACTGGTCTCTCATGAGAAGGTCACCTTTTATACATGACATCTGTCCACTCTCAGTAAGCTGTATTTACAGATTTCTATTACAACTAACTAAAATTTTAGTTTGTAGTTTCCTTCTTGCCACTCACTAACTGGGTGTTTTTCCAAATTATGCTGCATAATTTTACCCTCAGATAGTCTCCACAGCCTCAGATGGGAAGTTGCGACTATGTTTGGATCTCTTCGAGCAGAAGCACACTGTTTGTTATGGCTGTGGCTCATTAGGTTTGGCCATAGCTGCTGCCAGTGTAACAGAGCCCCCTGGTGTGGTAATTGCTGGACTCCAGCCAGAACCTTCCACGCCATCTGATGCTACTGTGCTTCAGTGCAGGTGCTGCAAATAGTGTCTGACTGCGACTATCAGACCATGGTGTGCTTTAAGCCCACCTACTGACAGCAGAGTACAACTGAGAGTATCATCACAACATCGCACAAACTGGATATTTCTGATGAGTACGATCTGGAATTATACCAAGCGGAGCATGGCAAAGAGCTCTGTTAATGCAACTCAAACTGCTCAACCAACTCCCTACATCCATCACAGTTCAATGAGCCTTAAAACAATTACTTTCTAAGCAATGTGACATCAACCTTTTCAGGTCATACTGTTGTTCCTTCGCAATCGTTTACCGGGTCCAGAAATGGAACTCCTTAATCTGTCACATGGCAGCGGTGGCCCACATTAGTTCTTCTTCACTGAAGCCTGGCTGTGTTTTGTCAAAAAGTGCTAGAAAGGAAAGAAAAACCTCACGGCTGTGTGACTCAATGGCATGACCTTTGTAAGTACTGCTGTTCTCAGTCAAACAAATGTTTTTTACTTGGTAAACTTCTGGCACCCCAAGTTAGAAATGATTTTCCACTGCTCACTTGGCTCTTGTCAGTGTGGCCCTATTAAGATGGTATAATCTGCTCGCCACACTCTGTGAACTGCTCCTAAGCTCCAAACCAGGAGAATCAGTACAGCACAAGAATTTTACCAAACACCAAATGAGCAAATGAGTGTTCTGATATGATTTTGTGGATTCAACTAAATGCATAACAGATTATGTAGATGCTACTGAAGACATACATCAGTTGCACCATGCTATGGGAAATCATCAGTGCTATTCATACCAATTGTGACTGAATATGGATGTATTACCAAAACAAGCTAAGGAGAAGTATTAAAAGTATTATACTTTATGGTCCAATTATATACCAATCGATGTTATATATTTAAATGAAGGTTATTTGCATATACTGACCAAACATGACATTGGAAACATTGGAAAGATGTGATTACATTTTATTTAATTCTCTACACTTTCACTTTATTTATTTCAGTCTTACATGTCCATTCTCTGAATATATGCCACATGAAAGAAAGAAGGAAAGAAACTGAAAATTGACCAAACTAGTCATACCAGTACTTTGAACTGAATATGACACACACACACACACACACACACACACACACATATATATACTAGTCATACCAGTACTTTGAACTGAATATAGTATACAGTATATATATATACACATATATATACTGTATACTATATTCAGTTCAAAGTACTGGTATGACTAGTTTGGTCAATATATATGTATATTTTTTTAGATAGAGTAACATGATAGCTGATATGTGGGGAAGATACCATACCTAAAAGTCCTTACTAAAACCCCCAACATTCCCTTCTTCCTTCTGTTCTCTGTGCCAACTTGTATTTTATTGGTTCTTAAGCAAGCATGTTACAACTCCACAATCGCAATTCCAAAATTCCATTATTAATGAGTAGTGGTCTGCAAGTACTTAAAAAGTAGAAAATGAGTCATAAGATCAGCATAAAATGGCTAGCTTGCAATTTTTCGACTAAGGAAAATCTAGGAATCTCTTTCAAACATTTGCAGGATGTCCACAAAAAGGATGTCCACAGCTGACAGGAGGATACTGCATTACAGCACAGTAAGTGGTCCCCTGTTATTTAATGAGCAACTAGATTAGCAAAGTCCATCCTTAACTAACATCCTAAAACAACAATGTAAGTGGGGCTTGAAGAACAGAAACAGTTACTCAGTTAAACATTGTTCTACTCCAGATGCCAAAATTCTATTTCTGGGAGGAGAAGCCAAGGGATGTCCAGGTGCCAAACAGTTAGCCTGATCAGGCTTCCCTTTACAAAGGCATTACGCCAACCAGACACAGAGAAATCATACGGAGCTCCAGGAGAATTCTAGTGGGGGGAAATGAGCTAAAAATAAATACAAGCCAACATTAATTAATACATAGAGACATGGTATAGGATTTGCCAGTGGAACCACACTCACCAGTTACCAGCACTTGTGCGCTATACGATCTGTCGACCTATTTTTTTTTCCCAGGACCTTTTCAACACTACCCCTCAAAAGTAATAGCATGTCTACAGCACATGTGTCCATTGTCATTGCTAAAGAAATGATAAGACATTTATTTCTTCCAAGTAAGACACAAAAAGGTGCCTAGAAGCAAAAGACTGTCAATGTCTGAAACTACGACTTCACTTAAATATTGATTGATTCAGTTCTCTGGCCTATGTGCCCTATGTCCCTGAAAAGGTAGTTAGCAAAGGTAAGATTTTTTGAATGCAAGGCAGGACAAATTCATTGCACTCAAAGCAGTAAGCCTGAGGAGAGTCCAAAGAGCCTACACAGTCCATCTCCAGAATTATTCGGACCATGGACTGAATAAAATTTCAAGCTTAATGAAGCAATATTGGAAAGGCTCCATACTTTAACTTTTACACTGTTTTGAAACATACACAGCTTGAGGGCTCTTGGACCACTTTTATATGAAAAACCTTCCCAGTTCTTCCCAGCTTACTTCTTTAATACACATCACTGGTTTTCAACTAGCTTCAAATCTGGAGACTGACAGGGTGACTGCAAAACTTTGAGTTTGTGATTTTGGTTCCCTTGCCCAGGTCCAGGTTATCTGATGTCTGGCTTGGTCTTAGGAAAGGCTCTTTATGTAAATATAGAACCTGAAAGTAGAACCACAAGATTCAACTAAACTGTGTAGTTCTGAAGCTGTAACCTTTGGGTTCCTCTTTGCTTGTCTTACCAGCATCACCTGATTGCTTTATAGTAATTTCAACAGTCTACTCATTTTTTATAAGTTTTTGTTAATCTGTGCAGGTCCTTAACCTTCTGTCTCATTGGGGTTAACAGCTCATGGGCTCTACTCATGTTGACTCATGTTGGATGACAAAATGACAAAGATTTTACATGTGTATACTGCTATTTATACCTCAAAGACACTGGAAATGGTGCTGGAGTTCCTGGAGAGCAGGAGCAATAAAAAGAAAGCTTGTTTTTCCAAAAAGGCAAATTTCTTTGGTTTAATTTAAAGTATTCCTTAGAGGTGCAAATAAATTTGCCCCATATGTTTTTGAAAGCATACACCATTCCTAAAATAAAACAACCCATTTTTGGGGTATTTTTATGGCTCTCTCTTTCCTCTCTAAAATGTCCTGAATTCTCAGTGTTGTACTTCTGTTATCTACCGCATCCCTTGTAAGACATCCATATATTATTGTTTATATGTTATTTATGTTCAGTATTCTACATAACATTGTAAAAGATGATACAATAAACATATTAGAATGCTAATTAAATAAGTAATGTTAAGAATCACATTTCAGAAACAACAGTTTTCTGTCTTACACATGTACTACCTAATACAGTTCTGATTATTTATCATCAGAGCTCAGTAAATATGGATCCACACTCACTACAACCCCAAACAAACTCAAACACGTAATTTCTAACTTAACTTATTTTTAAATTAACTTATGCTGACATAAAATTAATAATCTATCTATCTATCTATCTATCTATCTATCTATCTATCTATCTATCTATCTATCTATCTATCTATCTATCTATATTTTTACTCAGTTTAGATCACCTCACTAGAAAATGCCGTCTGAAAGTTGTTCCTTTAACTGGTCATATCTTTGTGGCTTCTGTCCCCTTTGGCTTAAAGCTTTAGTGACCTTTTTTTCATAAATACACAGACACACTGATAGGGCACTTTTTGAACTCTGAGTCTGCTTCTCTATTATTTGAAAAAGTCCTTCTTCTACCTTTTCTTACCCCAAGAGCCAGTGATTAACTCCAGAGGTCAGCCTCTGTGAACTTGACAGGACTGTTTAAAATTTAATGATGAGAAATGAGGCTCTGGGTTTTTTCATCCCTAAAGACTTGAATCCCACTTCTCTCCAAGCCTTACTGAATATATGTGTATCACAGGGATTGTTACCTCTTGACCTGCATGATTGTCCTTGCTTATTTTTCTGAGATGTAAATGAATTATTAAATTGGTAATTAGCTCCTTTTTGTGCTAATCTATTAGTAGTTTAGCAATATACCTCTCCTGAGAAAAGGCCACCTCCCATAAGATTCTAGGCAAAACAGTGACCTTAAACTAATTATGTGGCATTATCCTAAGAGAGTCTCTTGCTCATATAGTACCATAGACCCACTTTGATCATGTTGCACGGCAAGATGTTGTGACCTTGCCTAACTTTAATTTGTGGTAAATTAATTTTAATAGCTGGGGCGGCATAGTGTCGCAGTGGGTAGATCATACCATTATGATATCTCCTCTTTCACCATTTCTTCAGTATTTTCCTTTTAAATTCCTTCTTTTAAATGCATATACTGACTAATGAACAGCTGATTCACTCTGAGAGCAAGAACGACCATGATTACTAATGTTAAACTTGTGTGACTTGTGAAGACTAGTTAAGATCGACACAGATGGCTAGCTATTATATATTCATAATCTATACTGATCATGCTCTTTTAGATAAAAATTAAAATATTTTAAAATAGAATAAAATATAAAAATATAAAATCAAAATATATAATCAGTATAGCTTATTTTATACACTACTCATGTCCAAGCAGAAAAAGCTATATACCACATTTTGCACATCTGCACTCCAAACATACATATGCATTCATAATAATTTTGAGATCGGAGACCAGTCTGAGATAAACAGTACTAAAAAGTGATTTTAGGAAGACCTGTATAAAGTGAGACTCCAAGTGCTCCCCAGTCACTGGATCTAAACATCACTGAACTTTCATTCGTCTAAATAGATGACCTACATTATTATATGACAATAATACAAGAAGGACTGAAAATAACAAAGCTGGACTTGATACTTGATATTTTCATATTATTTCTATATTATGTCCATACTTTGGGGCAATGTGAAGTAAGGTCTCACTATAATCATGAATAATAATAATAAAATACAAGCCCAATACTGAAAAATAAGCCCAAGCGTCATTTCAGTTTCATGATATTGCATTAGAAAAATCCAAATAAACGCTTACAGAGCAGCTGGATCCAAAAGTTTAAAACAACATCACGAATCAGCTTAACATTAACCAAAATATTCCTAGGCTTTTTGTTAAAAGATCTGTAAAAATGCACTACAACACAGACTGTGGGAAATTTTCTTTTCCAGTGTGGTGACAGGCCAATTGATCATAGGCAGAAAAGTAATATGTGTCCATAAGCATAATCTCCAGGGGGGAATATTATAATACACCTTATAATTATGAGTCATAAACCATATAACCCCTTAGCGGTTGTGGTAGATATCGATAATAACTGAAGTTGTTACACTTTCTGATTCATAGAATACCCACAAGAGGTGCAAACAGCAAGATATCAATATCTTCTATTTTAAGATACATTGTAATTTGAGAGGACAGTAAGTATTTGTCCAGTAGCAAACTGCCTGCTTAGCATTACTATCTTAGCTTTGTTCTAAAGGTCTACTTGTTACTAGTCAACTGCATGCACTTCTAGGTATTAAACCTGTCGCACAAACACTGAGATGGTGAACAGGCCTAACGAGTAGGCCTAATGTATGTTCTGTGTTTTTTGTTAAATTGATTTCTATTTGTGTTTTCTTAGACGTTTATAAAAAGGAACAGAAAGAGATTCAGCTGAGAGAAATGAGGAGAGAATATAGCTAGTTGTGAATAGCAGTCAGCCAACAATATTATATATTATATCTATAAGAATTCCCATACTGGTGGAGCTTTTGCTTTAACTACATACTAAAAATGAGTGTCTGTCACTAGAGGACAAGGCAAAGAATGAAAGAAGAAAAAGGACAGGAGGATGGAAGAAACTGCTGTCTGTGGAGTCTCTGATGGAATTTCTAATGTCATCATAGATTTTTGGGAGCTTTTATGTGACACACACACATGCACACTCAGATCTAATAGTTTTGCCTGGTCAGTTGTGGGCACATGACAGCAGACTGCACGGTGAGTATATTATATACAGGGGCAAAGTAAGAGTATTAGGATCAAACGCTTTCATATCCAGCAAAAAGGGAATTTATAAAAGCATATACACCACGCATTCACTCACCTCACATGTGTACAAGCGAGCCAACACTACAACCTTCTGCAGCTACACCCTGCATCTACTCAGAATACTACCATGCATACAGAGAAATACATGATTTATGCGTTAAAGCTTATATTGTCTGCGAATAAACAATATGTACCGTAATACACGCCAGAATATGGTATGGAACTTGATACTGTTTAATATCTACTTTGTATCGCCAAAAACAGCACACTAGATTTCAGTTATGCAAGCATCATTACTCTGTGCTCTCCAGTCACCATAGGTGTTTTAACTAATTTCTTTAGTGGAGGATTATATATTTTCCCAGAGATTATCATTCCCTTCTAATTAATTAATTATGCCACCAACTGCAAATGCACTGTTTGAACATAAACATTTGTAAACAATCAACACCTCTTCTAACACTCCTCCTGCTTTGCAGCTCCAGAGTCATCAGAAAGCTGTACCACAGCATAATTATAGTTACAAATTTCCTTTTTTTTCCCACATTTTGTCCGATATGCTGTAAGAATATCAAACTCTATAAATCAAATTGAATCATGAGATGGGTGCATCATTACATCCTTACTCAGTGTACATACCAAACATAATACTTGTTACAGGGTTATGCTGCTTCTGCTGAAACAAACATAACAACACTGTCAGTTGCCGGTACATGACAGCAGACTGCATGGTGAGTATATTATATCTGGGGGCAGGACATGGAGCTTGTACAGTGAACCCAAGTGTTCAAGCCCAAGGCAAAAACAACCTCATATCAGTTGTGATGGCTTCTCAGTTGCAGAGAAAAAAATGGGCTTGTAAATTAGGAGGGAGGAAGGAATAAACTTTGTCATACGGAGGAGAAATACATTTGTTTCAGCATTACACCACTGCTGACTAACATTTACTTAAGGAAGTATCCATGTCAAAAACCTTTGGCATTTGAGAAAGTAAGTGCTTAGTGAAGAGTACAAGGTGTCTACAGTGGCACTATGGTCCATGACCACGCGGCACGGCCCCTTCCAGTATGTGTGTTTGTGCTTGTGTTTTTGCCAATTTGTATCTTGTTAGCAACCTGAACACCCTTAGCTTACATGGCTAAATTAGCTTTTGGTCACCTTGTCCATGTTCATCAATGTAGACATTAATGTATATATATAGACATTAATGTGTATATGTATATACCATTGTTTTGTAATATATATATATATATATAAACATCTCTGCATAAAATTGCTAAAGAAAAAGCTAATTAGCCAAATATTTGAATTTTTAAGCAATATTTAAATATGACCACCTAGTGTACTCAAACAGTCTACTGTTTCAAGAAACTACTGGATTTTATCATAATGTGAAGTTGAATATATATGCATATCACATTTGATGCTGCAGGTATTCTGAGCAAAAAAATAAACAAAATGCATTCATTTTTTGACAGTTGTGGTTCCTATCTATCGAAAGGCAATTACTACTTTTATAGCTGGCAGAGTTTCGTAATCCAGTCCATTTTTTTTCTTGATTTAACTTCCAATACACCTGAGGCAAGTTATCAGTGACATACAGCTCCACCATTGAAAACTGAAATAGAACCGAGATAAACAAACTGAAGCTAACAAATACAATCCAGGTATACAGTATATACATCTGCAACGTTCTGTTTTACTACTACGGTTTTATAACTGCTATTTTAGTTTTGTATAGCTACAGTTTTCACTGTTCATATCATTAAGTAAAAATTATACTGAATACATATTTCACTTAAACAGGGTTGACTGATACAGTGAACTGAAGTGTTTTATGGGAATCAGTATGTACACAATGAAATTAATTCTTACTCTATTGTATTTGATACATTTATAAAAAATTTACTGTATCACATTATCCAAAAAAAGAAACAAAACAAACAAAATCAGGCTTCTTTTTAGTTACTAAATACGATAGAAAATATAAAATTTTTGCATGTGTAGTTCATAGGTCTTGTAGTGTTAAACTGCTTGTTACTGCATTGAGTTTTTTTTTAAGGTTAAACTGACAACGTATGTTTTATATTGGATGGTAAATGTTTTATTATTGTATTTCAGCACAATAAGATGTCATTTATGCATGCCAACAAATACACAAAAATCTGCCTACACAGTAGACAAAGATGGGGTAGCGGCACTGACCTTCTATAACCTCATTATGCATTTATTATGCAGATCTATTCACTCAAGTCAGCATTCTAGCCAGCTATTTTTTTCTGAATGATATCTAAGTTCATGGCCCAATCAGTCCTGTAAAACCTCAGTTTAGGTAAATATAAATAGCAGAAATAGCAGAGAATGACTTTTAGGTTAGGATACTTAATTGGTGCATACCAGCTTCCAGAACAATGTGGCACAAGAGCTGATCCCTCTTTTAATTATCTCTCTATTGTTGCACTACTATTTGGAAAGACAACAAGACAAATCTTGGATATCTAATGACCTTGTTAAGTGGCATAGCAGAATGAGCAAAAGTGTCTGCAGTCACTGTCAGTAAGCAATGCAAAGCACTGAGCATGGTTGTTAAAATGCAGTGTGTCTTTTTGACAAATCGTGCTGTTTCGTTCTCCTGAATATCTGATTCATTATCCTGAGGGAAAGGAGAGATTCTGTTAAAATAACCTCTATCCGTAAATTTTATGGTTGCTGGGACAAAGGCATCCGTCATGACGAAGGGCTAAAATGGACTATGTTCTCTGAAATTGAATTTCAAGCCACATTTCTGCTTAGCTAATCCCTCATTCACACTCTATCAAGCCTAAGCAAACACATTCAATGATTTTGCCCTAATCAGGCACCACTACAAACCAAATGCCAGAAATATTAAAAGTGGTATGATTAGAAACACTGGGCAGTGAACTGATCTCTCTAATGGTGCCACTTATACACTGTACCTTATACTGTACATTAATATCAGAAAAGGTGCCTTCGAGGTGCATGTGCTTGCCGTGACAGACTTTCTCTAGTCACATGTAGATGTAACCTTAACTTATCACATTATAATCTAAAATAAGAGTTACGATCTGTTGGAGCTAATTAAATATTTTGAGTTTGACATCACCGAATTTAGAATAGCATCAAAAGAAAAACATCCTCATAAAATCCATATTGTATGTTATAAACATAACACTGTGATGTCATGCTACCTAAAATATGTCTATGTAAACATAATCAATTGTATTGATTTCACTCGAGGCACGCTCTGAATCAGTATCGTCAATGGCGGCTTATCTAAAAATGGCAGTGATCCCAAGTGCATTGGTACTACTAATCCTGTTGAAATATGCATACACACCAATGGCTTTTCAAAGCAACTGATCGATTCTTGTGTGAAAGCACATGTTAAGGAGGAGTTGTGACTTATACGTGTAATTTATGACTGCTGTCAACGCTCAGTTTCACTAAACTGTTGTCGTATGTTTTGTTGCACCTGACCGATTAGAAGCAGGAACTGCTCTCATTAGCATGGCCACAGGAGATATGTGTGGCTGGTAAAGATTGCCTCAGGGGGTGTAATTAATTTTGCATGCTAATCTCAACATTACATTCAAGAGGTCTGACAACTTACAGAAGCACAGAGGTATGATCATCAGATCAATAATGTATCAAAGTTGTTTGGTCTGAGTGTCCTTTCAGAGCTAATATCTAATCACTATTAATCTATATGAGACGTTAATGAGGTACTCTTGTGGTCTAAGCTCTATTTGTTTGAAATGAGTGAGAGAATTGAGAGAGTTGTAAGAAGGTATGATGAGATGGGGCATGCAAACTGGAAGGAGAAAAAAAATCTGCCAATTCTCCATTCTATTCAGCCTTCAACTTCAAACACTGGCCTATTTTCCACAGTACAGCCAAAAGGCCATACTGTGCTGGGTTACGGTTTCTTCTTCCATCTCATGGGCTGTTAAATCAGAACCGGGTAAAGGTGATGAAAATGATAAAAAATGGCTAATGAAATGTGATTTACAAAAAAATTATGCAACCAGATAGAAATGTTGGATTGCTGCAAAACTCTGAATGCACTTATGTCTCAGGAGTGGACAGACTCCTGACAGCCCAGACAGACAACCAGTAGTAGGGAGGATCGCTTGATCCACCACCAAGGAGTATCTTTCACAGTTTTAGTATAGGCTAGACAAAGCCTGTACTATGGTGGCCAGGCCAGTGTTACATCCAGCTGACGAAGGACTGGACTATATATATTTCACCTGCTAATACAAATTAATCATTGTACGAATGCCACATATTGCTGCTGACCATGTGCAGCCCTCAATGGTCGCAATCTTACAATGGCTACTTCCAACTTGTCTTCCATGTCACATAGAATCAGATTAATTTTTTAAAAAAGTGAAAGTAAAAGTGTCAAAATCCCAACCAATGATTTCACATGTGATCACACATCTTTTCCACATGACTCTGTTTTTTTTTTTTTTGCATGTGTGTAAAACATTATCATAAGAGGTGTGCAAATAGTGTTTATTTACATGTGACCATCACATTGAAAAATCACTGAAACAAACCTCCTCTATGTTGAAAGGACCATTCATTTTCTGTGCAATGAATGGCCTGATTGCGTTTGTGCAATCCATTCATCACATATGTACTTTTCACAAATGCTCAGACAGCGATTAGCACTGATACCCACTCTAAACTAGGAGCGACACAACCTTTAAACCCCTGACACTCCTTTTTATACCATAAATTCTCAGCACAGCCTTTTGTGCCTGTGCTGTCAATCCAATACCTTATCAGTCATGAGACCCCTGCCAGATTCACTGACTGGTTCAATTTCACTCAATAAGCGTTTCCTGTTAAAGGGATATTCTGTGTTATCACTCACGCTCCCGAGTCTGTTCTCATTGTGATCTGATGTGATGTGGCTTGCACAAATGTTTGAGCTGTGCTGCATTAAGTAAGGTCCTTTTCCACAGTGTAAGGTGTACCCTTACAACAGAACTGTCCTGCTCTTTAATGTCCTTGATTCCTTTCTTCTTTTCAGATAAGAAATTGCTATACCTAAAAAATCAAAACCTCCCTTGAAAATACCAATTGGTCAACAGAATGCCTAATGACTGTTCCACACTTAATGGCAGAGAACCATGTATTGAAAATTTTTATCTCCATTAAAATAGCTTCCAGTAGGAGGGTGACCTGAAACAAATATGTTTTCACAGCCTCGGTAACATGGGCCAACATAAGTTAGCCCTGCTTCCCATCTGCACCAGAGCTCAGAGGGTGTATTGATTAAGACTGCAATGCGACGCTTCATTCAATCTGACTCCATAATGGGAAACTGGGAGTGGTAATAACTACAAGATGAATCTGAAAAATTTGCACACTTAACGCTTGAGGGCACACACTAACACAGTGCTTCAGCTAACTAACATCTTCTCCTGATCATACATATCTGCAGTATCTTGTATCAAGATCTTTTTGCATGTTAAGGTCCAGTTTGGTGATGTTTGTTTTTGGCACCATGACCATACGACACATGAGATAAATGATGAAGGCATTACCTCTGCCCGTTCGGATGGAGCCTGTCACTAATGTGACCCATTACAAACACTCATTAACTCAAACGGCCTACGCTGGCTCTTTTTCTTCTCTCTCATGAATAATTCACTAAAATATTTCACTTTTCCGAGAGGAGTGGCTGTTAAAATATACATGGACATGCTGTGAAACTGTGAAGAAGTGTCCTTTTTACTTTACAATGAAGAACAGCATAGGTGAATTAGCATTACTATCTGATCTGTGCAAACAGGATTTTTTTGTGAGAGGACACAAGTTTTATGTATTGATATACTTTTTAAGCGGGTCTAATTGGACTTTTTGATAGTTTTACATTTTGACAGTATTTCTAGGCTTTCTGCTTTTCCATTTGGTCACTTAATTGACTCTTTTGACTTAACTGACTCGAGTGACATACCATGTATTAGAGTATGTAATTTAAAAAATCCATTAATGGCTCAAAACATCCTAAAGACGTTTTAATCAAAATTCTTCACTGACTTATAGTATACATTTGTAAATGAAAAGTATTTGCCCCTCACCTGACTTATTCTAGTTTCGCTAATTTGTCACATTTAAAAGTTTCTGATCATCCAACTAATTTTAATGAAAAATACAGACAACACGGTAAACAGACATCGCAGCTTTTAAATTATTATTTCATTTATTGAATATAAAGATTTACTTCCCATCTTAAAAAAATAACTGCCCTAAACCTAATAACTGGTTGTGTCACTCTTGGCAGCAACAACAACAATCAAATGTTTGCAGTAACTTGCAATGAGACTTTTAAATTGTTGTGAATGTGAACGCAAAATTGTTTTCATTTGGCTTCACTGGAGGGTTTTCGGGCATGAACTGCTTGTTTAAGGGCTTGCCACAGCATGGCAATGGGATTCCAGTCAGGAGTAAACTGCCAAACCACATGGGTACATTACTTTACCACCATGGTGACAAAACAAGTATACAGTCACAGCCCTATGCAGCACCAACAATAGTCGGTTGAGTTTGGTAGGGAAATCATTTACAAAAATCATTTTGGGTTAACTTGTGTTAATTTTCTCCAATGGTAAAAGCAGTTTCATGATCTGAAACTCAAGTGTGGCAAGTATGCAGAAGTATGTAAAAGTATGAAACCCTTTTTCACAACGCTACAGATTCTGCTACTTGACTTTTCTGTGAAATTTAGTGTGCTGCCAGAAACCAATACAGCTCTGCTCTTTTATTCAGCTTGATTTATCAAAGGCTTTTCATATTGTCAGTCTTTTCACTTTTGTGTAGATATGCTATCAACTCCCAGCAATAGGGATGCCATTTAAAATCACATTTGTTAGTACTGATACACAGGGCTTTTCACATATAAATGGGGTCCAAAAGCATCTATAATTGAAACCTGAAGATTTAAGAAATAGCAACGCATGTTTTTTCATTATCTGTAAATATGTGAACAGATTACATTAAATAGATTTTTCATTTTTGCTCCTTACATATAATTGTGACGTACCAGCCGAATCATGTCCAAACGTCTGGAATATATATGAGCAATGTGTAATGCAAAGAATTAGGGAAACAAAATAATCTGTACAGCCACAGAGTTTACCAGGCTCAGAATGAAAGCAAAGCAAAGAAAGCATTACCAAGCAATCCTCACTCAGGGCTTTTATGATTGGATAAACTCACATTTATATCTGAACCATGGCAAACTGGCAAACAAATCCCAAATAATTCAGAAATCAAATTTGCAGAGATGAGGGAGAACCTGAAAGTTTACTACAGTGCCAGACCATAAAAAAATGATGTGTCTATTGGTGTCTGTTTTCAGATAGGAGCTACCGAGGATGGACAGCTATAAAGCATAACTCCATATTAGATTTGTATTACAATGATTTTCTTAAAAAATGACTAATATATGCCAAAATGTCATAATAATTTATACACAATTTTATGATTGGGACGTGCCTGCTCCTGACCATAAATAGATGGCTGTGGCATTACCAGATATCCTGTCCTAAGATAACATTCTAGGTATCTTTAGTTAGGTCATCTTTATGTTGGCACTATAGTATTTGGTCCTCTTTCATGCTAATCCACATTGTGTGTGTGTGAAATTGGCTCAGCATCACTGGGTATGACATGAAAGGTTATGAAAAGAAGTCAGCACGGTTTACTATTTATTATAAAACCCTTTTGCAGAAATGCCCCCATCATGCATCTCATCTCTCTTGACAGCTACTCCAAATCAGCAGCGGGCATGACATCACATCACGTCTCCATCACATCAGAATTCCATCAGCGACTATCCATTCAATTTACACTCTGTCAGTCACAGCTCCTGTTCCAGACATGAAATGGGAGAGTGCACAGTTTCTCATGGCAAATGCGCAATTATGGTGTACATGTATACTTTGAAAAAGAGGAGGTCACTCACTCCCTTCTGCTCCCTTCGGAAGAGACGGGCAGTGTAACACTGTTTGATTTGACTTCAAAGCTGCATCATCTGAGGTAATGAGTGCAAGCCGCTAATCTCTCAATAATGTAATCTGCTTCTGGAGTAGGCCATCAGAACTAATATATGATTACTTGATGCCCTGTTTAATATGATCTGTTACTGTACATTCATAAAGTGGATTACGGTGATTTAAAAGCCACACACTTTTTCCTTCACATGTGAATGAAAGTTAACAAAACGGACCTACCAAAAAAGGAACCAGACAGAGAGGCTTGTGTTTTACAAGGACAAACACAGAAGCTTGGAAGCAGCACAGAATGCAACGCTGATTTAAACGTGAGCGCATGTGCCCTAACAAATGTATAATGAAAAACAAAACGTGGACAGATACAGGTTTAGAGTAGGCTGTAACCCTCATAATAAATCCGTTCCCCTCACACACAAGACTTTTGTTGCAAAGTATGAATTATGAAGTTTGAAGTACCTAACCCTAGAAGATTTTGACTGCCCGACAATAGAGTAGCTTCTTGTAGATAACTCTTTGCTTAGTGTTGCATACAAACATGAAACAATCCATAGTCTGTATTTGACCATCGAGGGGAGCCAAATACTGATGGTTGCATGCATCTCAACTGTGGATGAAAGGAGCAAACCTTGTAAGATGGGTTTCATTATGCTCTACAGTGCTTCTGTCAGATTCAAGATGGAGGCCTTCTATTGTAACAAAAAAATAACTAACCCGTGTCCAATCATTACAGAATGTAGTGGTCCTTCATCAGGTGCACCACAGATGCACTATTCACTACCAGGGTTATGTATTGGCAAGAACAATATGTTATCTTGATCCAGAGATTACGATTCAATATATTGTGATATAGTGCAGTACTGTAGGTAAGTTGCCATTGTTTAAATCCAATTTTAGGCAAATAGCTTTAAGTATAAAAACTATGGTCACTTAGACTAGCTGTTTATGCTAGAGTGTAAAGATCTAATGGTTGAAGATAGATTATTGCACTGCTTTTTGTTTTGGGTTTAAACGTAACACAAAATGAACCGCTTTCATTCAATTCCAAATCAATAATGCATCACAAAACATAATATTGCAATGCTCAAGTGTATCAATATTTTTACACCCCTATTTACGATATGCATCACAGTCTACTACAAAGGAAAGTGAACACCATGACTACGGAAATGTAAAGATGTTTTAAACAATTACACCAAAAGATCAAGAAAACCTTTGACTCCCACAACCTAAATATTTATATTAACCTATACAAAGAAGAGAAAAGAATGTAGATAGCAATCATTCATAGAGTGAATTTATCTCCACAACCATGTAGCTGTACTTTAACAATCTCTTCAACAGAGAAATTCATATCATGCTTCTTTCTTAGTAAAATCGTGGCCATTTAACAAACACAAGCCACCTTGTGTTTATTCTACTACGAGCCAGCTATATATATATATGTATGTATACATATATATAAATGTGTGTGTGTGTGTGTGTGTGTGTGTGTGTGAGCCAGACACTCAATTATTAATGAGACAAGAAACAAGATAACCTGGTAGCAGCATTCTGGAACCCAGACGAAAGAAAATCCTGCTCTGTCTACCCATCTAATCACAGCATATAGAACAGATAAGTCGCAATTCATCTCTATTTAAGATGAGCATGTAACATACTGTGAAGGACCCATAGCGATGAGCTTTGATCTATGGTCATAATAAGTAGATTAGTCTGCACAATAGTAAATCTACAGGATGTTTTTTCATAACCAAGGCCAGCAACTAAAACATGCGCTCAAACTCACCTTAAACAGCCGCAGAATATTGGCCACCATGATGGAAACAGAACTGGCGGAAGCGCCGATCACACCCACAATCTTGTCTGGCTTTGCAAAGATGGGTGGCTCTCCACTGGCACAGCGCACATCAGAGGGGTCACGCTCAATGAGTGCCTGCACAAAGGTAAGCGACTGCTCCAGAGCGTAGGTGTCTCGTGAGCAGGTGTCCAGGATGCGAGCGCCCAGCGTAACGTTGGGCAGCAGGTCAGGGTCCTTGTTGATGAGGTCAATGGCGAAGAGCATGGCCTCTAAGCGATGGATGCCTTTCTCTTTCTTCAGCTCACCACAGGGGGCACCCCGTTCCCCTCGTGCATGCACTGGGAAGAGGCCTCCCAATATGATGTCACCGTCTATTCTGATGGAGTGAGCGTATTCAGGAGTAGGGGGCACAAGGGGATCTGGGCGCTGGGTGAAGGAGCATGTCACCACCGTCAGCATAAAAAAGCAGCTACGCCACGTCGAGTCCCTCGCCATGACAGTGCAAGGTTAGGGTATGTAAGCAGGCGAGCAAGCAGAGGCGAGGAGGGTCTGTCAGGTGCAAAGTGGCTACTGCAGCAGGTGGTCGGTATGAAACGGGCATACAAAGTGAAAGGAGTCACCAGTACACCTGCCCTGCGGGAGGAGGTCCCAAGGTAGAGTGACCATTCTCTGCGGTTCCCAAAAAACAAGATTGGTCATCTGTGTTAGGTCAGTGGAAGGCTGTGCGCAAGGAGGTGAAGGCAGGTGTTTTAGACAATCATACACCTGGTAAAAGTGACCTTCACTACAGATCTCACATGGGACCCTGTGTAGAAAACAGATGAGAAAGAAATGTGGGTACTGTTGGGTCACACATACAGCAGAGAAGCATGCTGGGTCACTCAGAGTGCTGGAGCCTAGCCCAGCATTTACCGGGCACCCTGGACAGGCCACCAGTTTATACACACAGACATACACATTCACACACAAACATTATGGGGTCAACCTAGCGTCTCCAATTCACCAGACCGCATGTCTTTGGAATCCACACAGACATTGGGAGAACATGCACACTCCACACGGAAAGGACCCTGGTCAAAAGCTCTACCCACTGCGCCACAGTGGAAAATAGGAGGGAGCATTTCTACTTAACCCAATTTACTCGTGTTTAACATAAGCCAAATCTAACAGTAGTCATCAGTTAACCTTGGCTTATCTACATACTTCTGTCCAATCACAGGCTCTTTCATTTCTCTATATTCAATATGGTATTTTATAATCTATAGTCTTCTCCTTTTCACACTGCTGTTGTGTCTTTGTCTTGCTATCCGGTGTCGACCAGAGAAAGATGGGCTCCCCTCTTCAGTCTTGGGTCCTCTTGTGGTTTTTTTCTCTCCCTCTGAGGGAGTTTTCCTTGCCACTGTCTCCCTCGGTTTGCTCACTGGGGGACTTGGACCCGGATTCTTAGTAAAGCTGCTTTGTGACACCAACTGTTGTAAAACTCGACAACAGGCGAGATAAAAGCCCTGCCACTAAAACAAGACATTTTAAAGACGTCACGAGAAGAGGCTCAGATTTACACACTGCACATATCAGCACAGCCTACCGAGGCTCCATCCAAGTAAACGATTTAGGAATCGACCCAAGACTTACTGCATTGACGGGTTAAGGCTTTTAGCCTCATGTAACGCATGGTTTAGAAACTGTGGCTATGTGTTACGGGCAAAGAGCCCTCAAACATCTTCGAAGACCTTTCTGAATTAAGAGCGGAGGTGTTAATGTGTCCTCTATGCTGAATGCTGAATGTGGAATCCTGTGGTCCTACAAGTCCAAGTCTCCATCTAGCACTTCACTATTCCAAAGGCATTCCTACAGTAAGGAAAACGGACATCTTAAAGACATCTTGCCTTTGCTACTATCTGAAGGAACATCTCCCTCTTTCTGTCTCTCACGCACACATGTACCATCATCTCAGTCCAGAGGGCGAAACAAAGCAAACACACACTGAAAAGCTCTACTGGGTAATAACTAGTTTACACGAAACCGCTACCCATTCAAACAGTCGTGCATGCTGAAAGAGAGAGGTTACCTCGCAGTGCTCGCGCTCCGGTCGCTTTTTCCCGCCTGTGCTCTGAGCTCGGAGTGCGCGAGCCTCTGCTGCGGCGCTGAAGAGAGTCCGCGCGCTCCACAGCATCACCTCTCTCTCCTCCTCACAGAGGAGAGAAGAAGAGCGCTACTCTTAACACCTAGCCCTCTCTCCTCACCACTGCTCGGTGTTTACTATTTATCCTTCATCGAGGCACATTAGTCAGGTCAGTCAGAGCAGCTACACGTCGTTTATCTCCACTAAACACTTTCCCCACTTTTGTCTTTCTTTCTTTCTTTCTTTAACGAGAGAGCAGAAGTAGAAGCTGTACGGTAAGCACTTATGTACCTGAAGCTAGTGCTACTCACTGCTGTCTTATATAGCCTGTCATAACTGCTCCGCATCCACTCGCTAGGGTATCCAAATGGCACAACAGCGGTGCAAACGGAGCAGCCCGAAGGCAGGCTTGTGCTCAGAGAGCGGGAACCTGCAACAAGCCCCGCATCGTTTGCGGATAATAATGCCATGGCGCCATCTGGTGTCGCTTCCGGGTCTCGGTTCACAGCCGGGCTGCACGTACCGCAGATGGGTCGTCGTTCCTCAACTTGGTGAAAACTGGTCGATTATGCAGTTGTACTATAATTGTTAGTTAGGCCTTAATTGAAGGCTAGTGTAATTACCTGCGCACGCTCAATATCCCATTATCCTGATTAACTGACTGACTGACTGATCATCCAGGAGATAAATAATTATTGTAAAGCGTTATTGACATGGGCGAAATCCTAACGCCTCACTCGCGTGGAGCCAACTCACACTGTGTAAGATTCCTCTGGAAATTTCACACTTAACGGAAAACATTTCCAACTCTTTAAGCCCCTATATGTCAGGATTAACAAAAACTAGTCACATGTGAATGTACTCACTGAGCCCTTTTGTACATACACCTACCATGGATCTACACTCAGCTTTACTTGCCATGTAGGGGCAATTCACAGCTCTACAATTACAGACTGTAGTCCAGCTGATTCTCTGTATAATTTGTTAGCCTCCCTTTATCCTGCGGCTCATCTCAGCACTGCGGTGACATTAGCGTGGTGGTGGTGTGTTAGCCTGTTGAGCTGGTACGAGTAGGTCAGAGACAGCAGTGCTGCTGGAGTGTTGAACACTGTGTTCACTCACTGTCCACTCTATTAGACACTCCTACCTTGTTGGTCCATTTTGTAGATGTAAAGACAGAGACTATAGCTCATCAGTTGCTGAAGTGTTTCTGTTGGTCGTCAGGGGTCACAGGACGTACCCACAGGAAACTGTAATGGTGGACTATTTTCAGTCCAGGAGAGGAGGTGTTTATAAACTCCAGGAGCACTGCTGTCACTGGTCCACTCCCATCAGCACAACACACACACACTATCACACCACCACAGAGAGTGTATGCAACATACGTGTGTAGCACCTGTTCACCTATTGTGAATAGCATTCAATAACAATAAGTAGTCCTGACACTGGTAACACTCATGTACTCATACTCATGATAACGCACTGATATTAACATACTGATACACATGTGACACAAGCCAGGTGTTTGCTGCCGCACTGACAATCAGATGACTCAGGCTAGCTGTAAAGCAAAATCTGCTTACACAGAGAATCTTTACAGACGCCATGGAGCTTCGACGCAAAGCCAGCAGTCCCTTTAAACGTACTTTGTACTGTATCCTCAGTTACACATTTTCTTGATCTTCTAAATGGAAAAAGACTTTCATATCGTTGCTGTGCAAAGAAAAACATATATCTTCATTTTTGCTGATTTTTACTTTTATGCCTCATTTGATTAAATGAGCTGCTGTTTACACTCGTGGGAATTTCATGAAGAATGGACCAACAGAAATGGCCCAAAACTGCTTGGCAAGACGTCTGGTTTCATTGACTTCCATTCAAATTAAATGAGGTTTTTGGCCTCTCCTGTAAAGTTGCCATTTTAGAGATACCTGTTTTGCTTTGGACAGCTACGATATACAACTTTACCGCAACTTAGAGCACAATATTTATAGAAGTATGTGTGTTTGTATTACACATTACTGATGTGAGAAGATGACAGATGGGAAAAAAAAGATGTAGAAAAGTGACGTGAGTCATCTCTAAAACTAATCTGACTGATGAAAGAGAAAGTCATGTGATATTTCTGTATGAGATTTGAGAAATGATAAAATATCCGAGAAAACACAAAGCAAAAGTCACATTTAAACTGATCACAAACTGACAAGATACAACATGATTACTTATGTGAAGAAAAAGATTAAAGAAGAGAGAAGACACAAAATGCAAATGTAATTTTAGCATCTTTATTTGAACAAAATTAATTCTATTAAGAGCAAGGGATAGAAAGGACAGTACTGTGTAATAACAGATATAATACAGGTTTTGGGAGTTATTTTTAAAATGTTACACCTTATGTTGAAAATGAACATAGTGTCAAGAAGAAGCATTCAGTTTGCAAACCAAGCCAAAAATTATACTCCGTTTAACCTAAAAGTCATCATTAATGTCAGCCAAAAGAACTTGTAATTTATCATTACATACTAAAAGTTGACAGAGGTCGTTCTTTAGGTATATATATATATATATATATATATATATATATATATATATATATATATATATATATATACACACACACACACACACACATATATATGTATATATATATATATACACATATATACATAGTTCACTATATGTTGTTAGCTAGTAATGACAACACTATACAAAACCGTTGCAGTAGTATCCAATAACATTTTGGTCACAGTTGCAACCTCTAATGAGAGATTAACAAAAGAGTCATACTTCTACAAAAAAAAAAAAAGATCTTGTTTTAGCACAACCTGAGCAGCACTGACTTAAAGGGCAGCGAATATTGGAGCACATACAGTAGGTACAACGCTATAGGTTTAGCAGCCTTTTCATTCATAGGGGAATGGTAAGAGATGTATTACAGATTTCATGTAAAAATGTTAAAAATGATTCATCTGAATTATATTAGTTCTTGAATAAGAGCTGAAGAAAACAAATATACAATAATTACTCTTGAGTTTAAGGAAGTTAGATTTTGCTATGTATAGTAACATTTTACATTTACAAGTAAAGTGATATCCATTCCTCCATTTGATCACTCATGTGTCGGGTGTCAGGGAGAACAACACAAAATCAGGAATGGAACTCATCAGGATTTGCAGATTTTATTTTTCTTAACAGATCAGTTCACAAAGATCAAATCAAGTCTAATTTTTATAGAAGTCAGAGATGAGCTGACTAATCAAAACTCAGAAATCAGGCTACTGTTAGCCTACTTTAAACTCAAGAACTCAAACAGCTCTCCAAAAACAAGTGGAGTAACAGCTATTAAAAAAAAACAACAACATAGCAGGTCAAACAAAAAGTCAGTCAACTACTCAAGCATCACATTACTCTGACTTAGATGATCAGTTCATTCAGAGCCATCATAGAACTGCAACACCACAGCACAAAAGGCATCAACTGATTTCAAAACCCATGTTGGTGAGGTGCCGTCATTCTCTTTTTGAAAGACTACTGGTCTACATTAAAAGCTTAGATGTGAGCAACAATGAGGATGCAGTCAGCAACAGGTAGCGAGAAACACAAAAAGTTTTTTTTTTTTAAAAAAAGCAACTAGAGGTGAGTGACCATATATGTCTAAGCAAAAGTATATCCTTCACACATATACTTCAGTAAAAATAGTATCGTCACAATACTCAAATTTATAAGTACATGTAGTTAAGTAAATGTAACTCATTACTACCCAGTGATACCTTCCATGTTAGAGAATTGTTCATACCTGGAGATCATTTGTTTGGTCACAGCTCCCTCTGCAGTACAAAACTGAAAATGAACAGTGGGGTTGTTCTTCACTCGGGATTTGTATTTAATCCTTCCATTCATCAGTGATCTTCCTTCTGTTAAAGCTTTCCATTCTAACATCGCTGCATTTTATTTGCTGAAGACATATACAGGACAGTCCAGTGAGAATGTGCAATGTAGCAGCTGAAGAAAACAATCTGAAGAAGAAAAGAAAGACAAGAGTTGGGTTGGTATATTACTTAACGAAGAGTTGAGTTGAAACATAGTCTATGTATTTTACTTCTAGCTCAAACAAAATGTCAAATGACAAAAACAAAACAAAATCCAGTAGAAATACAGGTGCTCGTAGATATACTTGTGGTTAAATAAATAAATCCATGGATCTTTTACCAAATATGAAACTTTCTATCACTTGTAAAATAACCCATGTCATCCCCATGTTTTATTTTATGGTTATCCACAGCTGAATGCAATTGAAAAACATACATTCTAACTGCATTACGGATAAAAAGTCGAGAAAGCAGTAAACCAGTAAAGTTAAGTATGTTAAGGGGACAAATGGACACTGGAAAACAATAGAAGTGCATACATCATGGATTTCTTTGGCTGATGCTGATTTCCATTTTAATTTACAACTTTTTACAGCCAAACAGATTTTTTCTAATTCTCCATAGCTGACACTGAGTTACACTAAATTACGTAGTGAAAATGTAGCAAGAGGCTGTTTAGCACAATAGGTCATGGCAAAATCATGACACATCATTTTGGTTTAATGCAGCAGCATTTATATACATGCAAGTTTTATGTACCTCAATTTAATACATGCTATAACAAAACAGATCCACCAAAATCTAAATAGTATTGATTATTTAGGCTCACTACACTCAATAGTAATATACATTATTGTGCATACTATGTAGGTAGACTGTTAGAAGTTTCATTATACACAGTGTCACATCAACGTATTTTATCTTATTAATTGGAAAAGACAAAGCTACATGAACATTTTAATATTAAAATGATGAATACAACAGCATACTGTTACACATCAAAACTTCATTCAATACAATAACAATAAAACCACCATATTGCACAGCACTAAAACTAACACACTGTATCTACAGAATATTGTTTTTTTTTTCCCTACATCCTACATGTTTGCTTTATATGATAATGAACACTAAGCAGTCTTGAAACAAACTAAATAAATTGTGACAGGCCTTCCAAAACATTCCAAAACCCCCAAAACCTGCTCCGTAGAGCTCTATACTATGGCTGCACAAAACCTCTCCTTTATACCCCTTGTTATTTAGCTAAAAAGCAAAGATGTGTTAATTCAGTAACAGTCCAGGTACTGTACATTTTATTCACTCTGCTAAAATATCAAAAAGCTTGTATATGAAGTAAATCTGTGGAAATGAGGTCAAAGTACAGATTGGCTTTTTATTTCTGGGCATCTGTGTTTACATTGCGGTTATTATTTTCGATTTTGTTTTACACTTCATTTTGCCAGTTCCCAGCACTGCCAATTCCCACCTGCTATCTTAATCTCCCCTATTGCACAACAGCTACCATCCTAGGTGGATGTGGGCTAATACATGCTACCTCTGTGACACACATAGCCTCCACATCTTTTTGAACTCTGCTGTTCAAGCAAAATTGTACAACTCCAATAAGGAACACCATAAGTCCACAGTCACATAAAACTGGGTGCCTCAGCATCACATTACGAACCGACATTATACTAAAGTTATAATAAAATGAGATGTAAATCAAATAAAGAAACCCATGCAGATGCCTAAACATCATCTATGAGGGTCGAAAGCGTATGTAAATACATGAGGCACAAGCACAAGCATCAGCACATATTCAATAAACACAATGTTTACTCTGGTAAACATCATTTAACAGAATGGAAGAGTGCTGAATTAATTTTGCTTAATTAAATACATGTAAATCTTTTCCAATGTAGGAGTAGTTGAGTCACATAGGTAATGTCAGCGAATCAAACTTACATTGCAGGAAACAAACAATTACTACAGGCTTCCCACCTGAAACCTTTTTTTAATTAAATGACAAAATATGCCTACATATATAAAAAGTGAACAACAGATTAGAAACTTGACAGGGAAATAAGCTGAATGTTCTGAAAGAATGACTCACCATATCAGCGCCTTTGACCGAGTACTCCTTCCCTGTACCTTGGTCCTCGTTGGGGTGGGGATGCCGACCCTGTGGCTTCGTCTGTGAGTCTCAAGGAAAACTTTTTTGGCAAAAGCCCGACCACACATGTCGCATCCATGCAAGGAGAAGTTCTTTGTAACCCTCACCTCTGTACAGGTCTCCTGACTTCTAGTAACAGGAGGTCTACTAGAAGGGTTGTGACTGCGAGTAATGTGTGGATTCTTTGGCTCTTGAGGTTTCTTTTCTTGTTTACTTACTTTGGTGGGATGTGAAGGTTCTTGTTTTCCTGCATTCAGAGATGTGAGGGCAGAATTCTTACGAGTGCTTGGGGAGATTGAGGGGTCAACTTTCAATCCAGGGGTCTCTTCATAAATTATTTTAGGAGGTGCTACCGGCTCTGGTGTAAACATGCCGGGTGTTGAAACGTGGAGCTTCCCGGAAGCTTCCTCTTTTGAAGCTGTCCTCTTGGCAGTGCTATTTAACACAACCTCAGCTGGCTTCTTCACTGCCCGGCTCTCCAGGGCTGGCATAATCTTCGCCAGGTACCGGGAGGACTTCTTGTGAACCACAGTAATGTGACGGATGACGTCTCGCTTCCGCCGTGATTCATATCTGCAGATTGGACAGGCGTAAAACTTGATGTAAATGCTGTCATTCCCATCCATGTGCAGTTCAGTGATGTGCTTGGTCAGGTTCTGACTGGAGCTGAACTGCCGCTTGCACAGCCAGCAATAGATCCGTTTAAAGTCAAAGCTCACCGTGAGGCTTCCACTGTCCTCTGTCACTTTAGTCTTTGATGCGGAGGACACAGCACTCCTATCTGCATCCTTTGAAGGGGATGGACTGGAAGGAAGGACACTTTTCATAGGGCACGCCTCATCTTCGGGTTCAGGTTTTATTTTGGCTTTTCTTGTAAAGAGGGAGCGGCTGGCCGAAGAGCCATTTTCAAAAGTGTGAATCTTATGGACAATACGCATATGCCTCCTCAGCATCACTTCAGAACTGTACTTCCTCTTACACAGCCTGCAACGACATGTCGATACATTATACTCTTGTTGATCTGGCTTCATAGAAGCACTTGGCTGTTTTGGGGAAAGAGGTGAAACCTCAAGTGATAGGGGCTGACCAGGCCGGGTGGCAATATCAGGTGTAATGCAGTCTCGCTTCAAACCCCGGTGGACCTCATCAAAGTGCCTACGGACATTAGCCTTGGTAGCAAAAGATTTCTGGCACACGGGGCAGCTCTTGCTGGCAGATGGTGTAGGCTCCTCTGTACGCTTGGTCTTTACCATAGACAGCAAACTGATGGGCACCGTGCGGGTCTCTGTGAATTTGCGCAACTCCTCTACCTTCTGTCCATGCATCTTGCGGCAGTGGCGGCGCACACTGCGCCTAGAACTAAAATCCTTCCGACAAAGGCAGCAAGATATTCTTGTTTCCTTCATCTCAGAAGTGGTCTCCTCTTCATCTTCCTCCCTCTCACCCTGTTCACTGTTTCCTGTTTCTTGGGATTTTGGACCTTCAACATCTGGGGATGTATCAGGTGCTGTATCCATGTCATCCTCCATGTCATGCTGTTCAAACTTTTTGGGAGCTATAATAGGTTTGCGCCGATTGTGTTTCTGGATCTGGATTTGTGGCAGGGGATTAATGGATGGGGTTATATTTTCATCTTCAAACTTTTCAACAGACAGATGTTGAAACACAGCATTAGGGTTGGTGTCTATTGCCTCTAATCGAATCACATGCTCTTGTTTGTCCCTTGGATAAATCGCCTCCAGAAGATCTTTAATGGCCTGGTTCTGGCTGTCTGGCTGTGAAGAGTCTGCAAAATAAAAATATCACCTTCCATTATAATCAGTAAAATAAGTTTTACACTGAACTCAGGGCATATCAAGTTTTAATAACAACAATAAATCCTATGCCATGTAATTAAGAGAAAAGACATTAGATTAAAGAATGTCTCATTTTTAAGAAGTATGTTCTCCATTTGATGAGAATTTATATAGTCTGCTATAGAAAAATAAAATATTAGATTATCGTTTTATTAGGTGTTTGCTATTTAGATAATCAGAAAGTAGAGATAAGGAATGTGAGAAAAGAGCCATACTAACCATCTTGCTCAGGACGTGCAGAAAAGCAGTAAAACTCTTTGTGTGTGACCAGATTGGGCAAACCACGGAAAAGGCTTCGGCAGAGCTTGCACTCAAAGATGGTGTCAACTTCCTTCAACAACATGTGTCTGAGCTGGGTTGTACCTAAAAAATCACCAGCACACAAAGAGGGCATGTGACGACCATTAATCAGTGAGCTAGCATATGCATAAATGTACAAGGAACATACAATCTTTTCACAGATTTGAGCTGTCTTGCATTTAAAGGTGACATACAACGCTTGTTTTTAATGTTAGCCTTTTTTGGGGGGGGGGAGTGAACTGGAATAAATTTAGAAATCTCCCCCTTTAAAATACACCACTGTCTTTTTATACCTCTGTCACATGGCCCTCTCTGTATACCTGTCATAACATCCAATGGTTTATGGTTATTTAGAAATCTTCTCTTGGTTATTCTCTACCTTATGTAGGTCAGTTACTGCAGCTAGAATCTGTGGCCAAGTATAATACATTATTCTCCAATTACTTTAACGTAAGTACTGTAATTAAAGTTAATACGTCCTATGGCCTTTTGTCATTCCAGTCTGCCACTGTTTAAAACATTCTACCAAATAATTCATTTTAATCACTTTACATTAGGACATTTTTAATAATACTTGTAAATGTTTTATTGCTCAAGTTTAATCTTTGTAAGGTTCAATGACATCTGTAAAGAAAACCTCTTTTGTTTGATTAACTGTTTTATTTATTTGCTTTCTTTTATTCTGCCTTCTTCTGAACTCCCCCCACAAGTGTCTATTGGCCCTTGCCAGGCTCATACTGTAAAAATTCTATTCCAAGTATCTTGCCTGATAAAATAAAGCTTAAACAAACAGTTCATATGCTTCAAACATGTGTAATCACCCTTTGTCTAAAACACTCAGTCAGAACTGCTGTGTCTTTAAGGCCCATTCTTGATGAGCCTAGTGTACTCTTATTGATCAGTTTGCCCACTCTGCCCTGACTGGTCAACTCCCAGAGTGGCTGAAGGCAGTAGTGGCATCCTGCCACTGGTTTCATCCCTTCAGGTGGTAGAATAAGGATTGTGTTATGAGATGACTTCACCTTGTAACTGAGAAAAGTACTGAAAATTCTAATCAGGCAGCTGTTTTCAGGCAGCTGTTTTCAGGCAGCTGTTTTCAGGCAGCTGGGAGAGAGTTTCTCGCTCTGGTGTGTACTTTACAACTTTGCAGATTATTTACATGCACAAAAATCAACAACACACGGAAGGAAATGGAAAAAAAGACAGAAAAGCATAATATGTCCCCTTTAAAATAGGCTTGTGATCAGGAAAGACAAGGGAAGCAAAAGAATGAGAAAGAACTTCTGTAAATGTGATGTATATGATTCTGGAGAATGACTTTTAATATTTGAACTCAACAGCATAACAAATGCACCCCTCCCATTAGTGCTCCTTCAGAAGCTTAACCGTGAAGCCGAAATGCGATCTCTAGCCTCTGCCAGAGCTGTAAGACCTGAAGCTAGTGCAGTGTAAACCAAGCTAAGTGCATGGACCCTACCATGCTAAAAGAAACAACAACAAAGGCAGTTACAGCTCTGCATGTTCACAGAGCAAGTTTACAACAGAATAAGGGCTAAATATGTTGTAATAAACTGGAAATGTAAAAAAAAAAAAAAAAGAACTAATGACAAAGCTGACTTCAGCCTCTCAGAAATTTCTTCACTGTTGAAACTGCTCACTGCTCTTCGTCCCTTGCCTGATCTAAAAGCTTCTTTCTGGACATTTGTTTTCCAGATACAGATGGTTTGTTTTCAGCCATCTCACCTTTTTGAACCTGTGTGTGGAGCTCAGAACATAGCTCCTAACTTCCTCCCCTCCCATGAACGAGCATGATTGCATGTTGGGATGTTCGGTCTGAGTCACTCTGTTTATGTCTCATTTACAGAGTCAGGACTGTGTACCCAACACCAGAGTTTTTTCTGGCATGCAGATGAAAAGGACAGCTAGCGGACCAAAATGCACTGAATTTTCATCATATACATCGCCTTTAGAAAGTGGAGAAATGTCAAACATTGTTGTACCTGAACGGAAACACTCAATTATTTGTTGAATTCCTGACTTGGAAGTCTGGAGCTGCTGCTGAAGTAGAGGTGGGTCTCCTGGCTCAACAGTATGCACTGAAAGACACACCAAGCATAATGTTTTTGGTTATGCTTTATATGGAAAGTCTAGTTTTTGACCAGTCAACTTAAGCAATGGATTTGACTGCCTATGTCACAATAACTATGCCTCAATCACAGCAAACTTCTCAGACATCAGCCCTGGGTCTTTTTGTTCAAAACCAATATACTGTAGGTATTAAATGAGGTTTTCTGAAGCACAACCCATTAAACAGAAGTGAACCTAACAACCTTGTAGCTGTGTTGTGGCAGTTTCTTCTTTTCTTTAGATCAGTGACAACAAACCAATAAAATACTGAACTTATTCATTTAATTGACATCACCCCTAATTAGGTTAATAGGTAATTATTAATTCATAGCAATAATTTCCTTTCAAACCTATTTCAAACCCTTAAAGGCATATGTGTTATTATTTTTATAAAAGCTCAATACATAAACTAAACATATAAAGTGTGTTATAAGGATGGTGCTGCTGGTGATTACTTTCATTACTCTCCATATGCACCCCTTTCACTCCTATTTTCTTTATGGATGGAGTATTACTCAGTGCTTTCTGTTTCGAGGCAAAAACAGCCTCTCAAATTTCCTCTTAAAATAACAGTGGGAAAGGTTGGTCTAGGTCAACGACTACTAGCAGTAGAAAGCCAATAACTTGCAATAAGAAAGTCATAAATAAGAAAAGTCCTCAACTGCAACACACATGCACGAAATCATTTACATTTGATCAGCCATATTAAAGGTAAAGAGAGTTTACCTTGGGTTTGGTCACAGTCTTCTTGATGAGTTGCAGCTGGCTGGCAACAGCAGTGCTGCAGTGTTTCAGTCTGACAGCACTTGTCGTTGGTCATGGTCACTTCAGTGGCACTTTCCTCCATCTCTCAGACCTGTACAAAAATACACAACTATTTATTCCAGAAGCAGTTGCCAAAGTCCCTGCTAACTTTAAAATTTATGAATTATAAATAAACAAACATACATGCATAGATACACACACACATACATAATGTATATAAACACAGGGAAATGTAGTAATTGAGCGAGCATTTAACGGTTTTAGGAAAAAACAAACTTAAGACCTGACCACATCTATAGTTTATCCTTCCAGTCATGGACACAGACTGCTAACGAGTAGAAGTGACAATCACATAAATTTTTATAATTTACACATTATTAAATGTCTAATTACACTACCACACATTATAACACAATACATTTTAAAGGCTGTGAGTATTTGTCTTTGAATATTTTGTGGTTAAATTAAATGCCCTTGGGTTTAAACGACACCCAAAGTTATTTATTTTCCAAATTTACCACATGTGGAGCTCTTAGTCAGCTGAAAATGTTTGCCTCTGCATATCATTAATATATTACATTTATAGAATATTTAGAGGTAAGCTGGTCTTACTTCAAACCATTGCAAACAAGCTCTGCCACAATTTTGAAATTTTAGCTGCCCATTAATTGCCACATAAAAACTGTGATAAACTATTTAGTTGACTTTGGTTGGCTATTGCATGGAACTATTATAATGTAAAATTAACACAGCCACAGCGTCTTATTAGTTATCTCGCTTCCTCGCCACCAATACCAGGTAGCTCTAACTGACGACTGACACATTATTCACCACTGCCCTCTAAATGTGTTAAAGCACCAGTTAAAACTTTTCCTGTTTTGGACTTGTCTCAATAAATATATATTTTTTCCACGTAATGGCCTTAAACCAAAAAACACCCAGTTAAATTCTGTTATGTTGATCTAAACAAATAATATAAATGTTAACTAATTTGGAAACTAAGTGTGGTCTGCTTTAAAAAGTGTGATCAAATCAAAACAATCTGGTGATTATGTAATTATTATGACAGGTTATGACACATTCAGTATGTTTTCTTTTTTTATCCAATGCATTGAACATAGTAAATAAACAGAAGTTGTGCTCTTAAAGTGTAAATGCTTTGTTTACAATAGAAGACAATAGAAGGCACTTTAACTGATTAGGTCCCAACTCTGCTAGAGTCTGCTGTAACTGTTGTAGTGTGTTAACACTTTATACTTTAGATCATTTACAAACAGTGAAACATGAGTAATTATTAGGACGATAATTAGCAATCTTGCTCAAGATAGGGGCAAACTAGGGGCAACAACGGCAACTATTTGTACAAAATTTCTGAGGAAAAAACAAAAAATCAAAACAACAAATGTACAATTAGTAAAATGAACTCTAAAGTCTATTTCAGTGAGAAGCTGACGAACAGGCAGTTTCCCAGCCTTAAAGGTGAATTATCGACTCAATTAAAAAAACTTACACAATTTACATAACACTCTGGAAAAGATCCTGCCATTTTATTCATTATTTGAGGACATGCGTTATTACGTGTTTGGAAATTTTCAAACAACAGCAATTATACAATCTTATCTCCCTTGAGAATGCTATCTCATCCAGAGCATATCAAAACAGAAATAATGTGTAATACGAAGGGCAAGTCACAGAGCACACTACTATAACGTTTGAATTAAAAGTACTACTGGTTTTGAATACACAAACGTCTTTCCTAATTAACCACAATACCTATACTGCTTCCCACACATTATGGAATATGAATGTTTCTGCAGTGACATATTTGATGTGTACTGTGTCTAGCTGTGGATTTCATCTGAAAGGGGGGTGGGGGTGGGAGGGGGGCTTAAGGTTGGGGTTAAACAACACAAAATAAACTACTGTCTGCCACAAATCTATACATGTAAACTATTGATTAAAAGATCAATACTGTGGTTTTGAGAATTCCTAAAGTATCATAAAACATGACTGTGATACTCAAGTGTATCAATACTTTATTACACCCCCAATAACTCATATGAAACAGTGCTTTAAGGTATTGAGTAGAGTCACTGGTATCATCAGTAACCAGGAGGACCACCTTGGTCACAGACACAGAACCTGCTGTTTCAAGATGACAAGAGAAAAGATGCTTTTCATAATCAGGTTAAAACAGTCCAGCCCTAATATCAGCAACGATGATGTGTCCCAGCCTGCACTGTTACTGTAACAATGGGCTTTACACACAGCAGGCAGTGGATTACATGAAAGCAGGAGAATGGAGTTTCGTTCATATTGAAATGGGCAGATAAATATTCCACAGGTTGTAAATGATTCAGTGGCGCACCAGAGGATGCACCTGCAACTTCAGCCAACAGCCACAGCGGGAAGCAGGCAGACTAGAAATACTCAACATAACAATAACCCGATCTGACTTTTAAAACCAGCCGAAGTGAGGTGTGTTTCAGAAACCCATTCGGCGGGCACTCCGGCTGAACTTCAGCAGCTTCGCGGCAGCGCGTGAGTGGGAGGGAGGGAGGCTTCCACACAGCGTTGAGCCGAGCAAAGCCCTTCACGGAAACAGACCGAGAACTACGCTCGGAGACTGGCGCAAGGTGATGCAGCAGACGCAAAGAGTACTGGTCGTCGCGTCGTTCACACGAGAGAGTCCTGCACTCTGAACACAAACACCGAGCTCCCACGTTGTGTGTCTGCATGGTGCCCAAAAACAGTGGCGAGGCCACGTGACCGGAAAAATGATTTAAAATGATAGACGCACGTCCCCCACCCCCCAACACCGCCCACCCAAGTCTCGTCTGGATCCAAAACGCTCGTCGTTAAACAACAACTTCACTTGGGGACTAAACTGGTCCTTGTGGATGGAGCGTGCAAGCTCCGCCACGTCCCACAGGGCAGACTGACATGTCCTAGTGGACGGACAGACACGCTTTTCACCCACTGTCAGCTTTAACCATCACATTCACCGCACAGCCTTTCCACAGTCACTACAGCACCAGCACTGTTCCCCTCTGCAGGAGTGCACTGTGAGGAGCAGGATACGTGCAACGAGCTACAGAACACCAGCACCCAAAACAGCTGTGTGAGACTTAAAAACGGGGACCGGATACGTGCACCGAGCTAAAACTTTATCCCTGCCGTTTCTCACCGAGTGTCCACACGGTCGTATCCGCCGTTATAAGAGGTCTCAGTTGCTCTCGCTGGATACGCGAGTTGGTACGCTTTCCCCCTACTTTGTGACACCGGCTACTAGCGCCTCAGCAATGGCTGCCCATGTGGGAGTCTGTGCGAGAACGCACGAAGCCACGGCCAGGCTGAACCTCACCAAGTCCGCGGCTGCGAACACGAGAGACACGCAGCTCAGAAACGAGCACAGTGCGAATAATAACAGTCACCCTGAACAGGATGTTGCGGTCACTCCGTACTGGTCGAGTTTAGTGAGCTGTAGGCTATCGCTTGGCCGATAACGCTCGCGTGCACGGTTTGCGTTGTTGCCTGTCCTGCGCAACCTGGGGCCCATCCTGGCACAGGCACGAGCCACAGCCTCGTTTTAGAAGCTTTCTGCCCGTCTCTAGTCAACGGCGTAAGGCAGGACGGCGACTCGTTTCCCAAGGCCCGCGTGCGTCTCTTTATGATCCCGCAAAATCTCATTTGCACGGTTGCAGCGTGGCCCATCAATCCGCTCCGTTCCAGCCCGCGGTTGAGCCGGATTAGGCCGGCCAGAGGAGCGTCCAGGAACGTCAAGAAACAAATCGGGCCGCGCTCGGCACCCGTTGTTCCCTTGTAGCGTGCCGTGCGGCGAACAAGCGAGCTGAGCCCGAAGCGAAACCCGTACGACAGAGCTCCCAACACCACGCGCCCAGCGGAGCGGCGCGGTCCCGTAAGCGCGTGCGCTGCGCCGCCGCTCTCGCAAGCTCGCTCGTTCGCTCCTTCGCTCGCCCTTCCGCGCGGGTTTAGCGCCGTGTGCCACGAGCCGTGCTGCCCTAACACTCTGCGCTCCGCTCAGCGCAGCTTGTGCCGCCTTCCCCTTCCCCAGGGCCGCTCTAGCGCACAGCTCCGGTGACCCTTCCGCCTTTTACGCGCCCTCCCGCAGCCTCCGCTCGGACGCGGAGCGCCGCGATATCGGCCAACAGCCGCGAGCGGCTCCACGAGCTTCCGCGAGGACTAAAAGCGAGCAAAAAGAGTTTGGTGAGCGCTTCAGGAACGGGCGCGTTGTTTCCCCTCCCTGGCCTGCCTGCCTGTCCAGGAAAGCACGGCTCGCTCGCTCGCTCGCTCGGCGACGCCATTTTCTGCTAAGCAGGCTGGGAAAAGGGCTCCGAGCCGCCACGCGATTCCGGGACTCGAACGACCAAAACAGCTCGCGGCAGCGAACCAACGACTCCTACCTTTGTTCCAGATAAGCCAGCAAGGCTCGGACCCGGGCCTGGGCAGATAGTATCCGCAGCGAGGGTGGAGGATTAGCCGAGTGGATGTAGAGCCTACGAGTGTGTGCGTGCGTGCGTGTGTGTGTGTGTGACTCGCCTCTCTGGCGCTGCCCTCTCGGAGAGGAGGCTGCCTTTGTGCACCCAGGGCTCCTTCCCAAACGACACGGGCGTTGCGCAAAAGGTGCAGCTAGCCACAAAAAAAGCCCCACGGAAACGGCGCGGTGTGGCCTCCGCTTCAGACGAGGGCAGATGGTCTGGGCCCCCGCTCAAAGAAATGCTTTTCTAGCGCCTTATTAGCGGGGCTTTCTGCTCAGTGTGCATCGATTCGCAGCGCTTGGCGCTCAGGACGGCGGACCGCCTAAACTTTGGGAAAACTCAAACTAGCCACCAGTTTTCATACAGACCACACTATTTATAACCTGTTATTCAGAGAACGCGGGGCACCCAGCAAAGTCCACACAGCTAGCTGAGTTTTGGTGCTGTATATAAAATGATCTGTTTGCTGAAGTGGTGGTTTAGTTCTATTTGCTGTAGAGTTTGGCTTCTCGTTGTAAACCGACTCCCTGCTGAATCTTCATTTTGCGCTGATAAACGAAGCTTCTTGAAAAAAGAATCTGTTTTCGTGAGCTTTACACTGAACTTATAGAAACCCTCTATTGTATGACGTAGCGGGTGATTTGGGGATACCCAATGTTCACAACCACCAGATTAACAACATGAGCAGGATAGCCGAGTGTCTGCAGAAATCTGGCAACTTTGCCAAAAAATGACTTTTTGGTTAGCGACTTTTCTCTTATGGTTCCATGTGATATTCTGAACAGTGGTCTTGTTCCTGTCTAAGACGCCCGCTCCTTCACTCCTAACCCGCCATGCAGTGTTTGTTAATAAGCAGAGCTGAGTCAGGAGGATGGAAAACGCTGGACGTTGGGAAATGTGCACTGCAGGTGTACTCCAGCACCAGCGCCGGGAAACACTGGGCCACCTGTCATCTAGGATATATTGGGGTATAATTGTCTCAGTAAGAGTAAATTATTACTTTCACTACCCCCATGTTACCAAACACTGACAGCAGCACCACATTAGTTTGCACTTGTTTTAGAGCTGTGCCGATACAATGCTCAGTATTGGTCCGATACTGGCCAAAGTTACTGGATGGAATATGTGAAGAAGAAAACAGTATAATGCTATATGATCCATTATCCTACATTATCTCATAAACATTGGCTTATGATGCACTTTGTATTTCATTTATTCGTTTGACTGTGCTGACCTACCAGAAGTACTTTACTAGCTACTAGCTGTGTGAAAAAGTATCAATAAAAATAAAAATATCAATAAAAGAAACTGCAGTGTCGCAGAACTCAGTCAAGCTGTGGACTGTTTATTTCTTACTTGGTGCCGGTCTTATACCAAACGACTTGTCAATGATTTCACTGTTGCAGACAAGTTTCCAATGTTGAAATAAAATCTTGCTAGATTTGCAGCACACTCCTTTGGTGTAAGGTGGTCAGCCTAGCTGTCTTAACTCATCCTTACTCTTCTTCACATCACGTTACAATCAACCATCTTTATTATTACCACAAGTCGTTAGTCTTGGATCATGAAAATAGTGGACATGTGAGAGAGTGTCAAACTAAAACTCTTTTAGAAGTTTATAGTGTACTGTCTGTGTCTAACACTGACACACTGTGTGAGAGCATGTCAGACTTTGATCTTTCAGAAGTCTTCTAGTGTATGGTGTAATGGAGCAGAATGTATAATTTACAGTGCTGTTGTTTAAGTGAGGAATAAAAAGATGGCATCAGAGTTGTAGGTAATGGTTAGATACCTACGGTTGTAGTATCAGTATCAGACATAAAGATACGGTATAGAGTCCTTCCTATCTGTTTAGTCTTACAACATTTAAATCTACAAAGAGTCTTCAAAAACTAGTAACTGGGATTTGAATATCAAACGTATGCAGTAAACTAGAGGTGGAAAACTGTTTCTCGACACAGTTCAGTGATTTTCCTGCTCAGGCACCCCGAATAAACTTAATTACCAAGTATTGTTGGTGTACTGGAGTAGGGAAATCACCAGACTGCGGTACTCCAGCTCTTAGTTCCCCAATCCCTGCAGTAAACAATTTCAGGCAATAATGTTTTAGGCTCAGTTTATTCATAAAGCAGCCAGCATAATCAAGAAATGTTACAAGGAGTCTTTTGAAAACAAACAAGACAGTTTATTGTATTCCCACATGCATCCAGATTATGAAGATTAAAGAGGATATTATTCCGCTGGAGAAATGCATCTTGCATTCATACAACAATAAAGACCATACCAAAAAAATGTCCAATTTTTCTTAGTCAAAATTCCTGGGGCCCCATGTCCTGGTAAGCGGATTTATCTTGATCAATGTTTTTTGACCCCTGATCCCAATCCAAGTCCTTTAGTATTGATTACGTGCTGAGAGCTAACCTGACTTGCATTTTTGGAGACAGCACAACTAACTTGACACAATCCTGAAATTTTACCAGACGATTAACTGGCTAATAAATAGTTGTGATTAGCACTGTAATTGTCAATTCTGTTCACTGTATGCATCTAAGAAGTTCATTTATAGTTTTCAACACTGATTAGTACCTAACTGATTAATGTTGGAACTATAGCTTAAATAAGCAAATGGAGCTCACTGCTGCCCTCCACAGGTGTTACAGTACCAGTCAGTAAAACTTCAATAACATGGCTTTATAAACACATAACCGACTGATGAAAACACATTCAGGTTTGGCAAACATATAATTGTAAAAGCTAACAAATATGGAAAGCAGCTGGGATCCTCCAAAATAAATGCAATCAGGCAACTGTACAATAATTGGGACCGGAGGTACATTACAGTTCATTTATTTCATAAATAATATTTCATAGTAATATTAGAGTTTTACTGTACATCAACAACTGATTTCTTTTTAGATTATATTAAATTATAACCATATGGCGTATTAATACATACAGCCTTTTATTTAGTTTGTCTTAATAATAGTGCACTAAATTCCTTTTCTTGGTTTTGACCATGTTCTTACCACTATGTGTGTAACAGACATACACTCACATTTTAAAAGTGGCTACTTTAACTATGTTTTAAGAAAAGAGAAGCAGCTAGATCATAATCAAAACAGAAACCTAAACTTCTAACAGCACAGACATGGCAGTCGCACTGGAAGAGGTGAGCTGTGGTGAGACGTAAGTCTTTGAACCCCTTTTATTACTACCCATGCATTTTTACATCAATCACTAGCCTACATTAGAGGAGTGGCTTCGACTGAACAAAATAATAAGTAAACAAGCAAACTGTGTTACACAGTTTCTTTTATTATGTACAAAATTTTCTTTTCCCCAAATGATCAGAAATTATTACAAGAGCACAGATCCCTCAGATGGGATGAGGTAACAGGATAATCTCATCATTTGGATGAAGGAAGGGGACAACTTTAGGGTACCTAGGGTACTGCAAACAAAACAGGCCAAAATATTTACCATTACATGCCCTACAGCATCTCAGCATTTGTTTCTTTAGTTTTGCACTGGAACTACTGCAGCTGACATTTACATATAAACGGGAGTATTAATGTTCCCATTGAAGTATATGAATTCATTGTCAAAAAGGTAGTTGCAAAAATGGCTGCACCCAGAAGGAATCGACCGACAGGAATGAAACTTGGCGGGTAGGTCGGACATCATTAGACATGCCAATGATTAGAGTTTCACGCTCAGCCACGCATGTGACATAAGCAAGCACGGGCCTTATCAGTGTACCTGACTGACCCAACAGCCATAATTATGGAAATTCCAAAAGTCATCCCGTTGGTGCCAGCCCCATTGGCAGACGTAAGACTACATGCACACAGACCATTACAACAATTGGCCTCAATACAAAGACTGCAATGTTGTCATACCAGACTGTCATGGAGTCATTTAGTATGCCAGCGGGTCATCTTCAGTGACAAGTCCCGCTTTTGTCTTAGTGGAGACAACCAATGAATCTGTGTGTGGAGGCAGCATGGTCAGCGCCAAGATGAACAGGTTGTCGTCATGAGTCACATGTCCAGAAAGCCTGATGTCACTTCACCGCCACCCCTACCGCAAAGGTCTGCAGGAACTGTGTGAGAATATTCTGAAACATAGCGGCCCGAGGCCATACTGAGAAACACTACTGCTGTATGTGTGGTGCAATAAAGACGGGCAGATCACAGTCTAAACTGCTCATTATTTATTGTTTCTATGGTATTGTTACTTTTATCTTCCTTCCAAGTTGCATTGCAATCCAACACTCTCATCTGGTGAATTCTTCCAAGTTATTATTGTAATTATTCCCATTGTCTTGTTCAACAGGCTTAACCAATATTACTAATTAATCTGGCTCAAATCTGGCTTTTCCCCCCACTATGAACCAGACTGCTTCCACAGTTTATAAGGGGTTCTACACTGCCTCATCAACTGACAGCATCTCAATAATGTAAAGCGCTAACATTTAAACTGCCTCAAATATGCAAAATATGCCTTGAGTTCATGTCTCATTCTCGCTAAACTAAAGCTGCATATAGTTTAAATCCCTATCAGTCTACAATTATGTGTGTGTACGGCAGCCTCCTATTCTTACATTAGTTTAAAACTTTTCATTACGTGTTGTGGCCATGACTCACATCTCCAGCATGTACTGATGGCTGTTGGGTAATGTTTTTGAGCAAATAGTACTCACAGACTCATGTCACACTTCTGAAGCATAATAACTTGCCCCAGGCTGTGTTGCAGTGATCTCAGACGTTCTGGTTATTTACCCTGATGTCATCACATAGAGTGCAATACAGGAGTACTGTGACATTACAAGAAAGAGCATTTTAGTATTTCTAATACTACACTTTCACTGCTATTATTTGCAGAATGCATACCTCACACTTCAGAGTGTGAACAGTGTAAACGGACAGCAGACAGAGCCTATAGTTACAAGTGGTGCTGAATTCCTTAAACTGTTATAATAGAGTAATTCATGGATTAAAATGTTAGAATATCTTCTGAAAGTCTAGGACACTGGACTCTTACAACATTCAGAAAACATTTCTCATAAATGTCATAAAACTGTGTGTGTGTGAGTGAGAGAGAAAGACTAGACAGCAAAATAAGACAGTAAACAGCCACTTTCAAAAACAAAATATCACAAGGATATAACAGTACAACAAAACTTCAAAACTACAGGGACAAACATGAATGCAAAGAAACAAGCAAGTTAGTTACATCAACTTGGTAACGATCACAGTTTAAAATAACTTCCTGAAAACCTATACAAGTTATTATATGTGAATGTAGTTAAAGGAGCGCTCCGGTACAAAACTAGTGTTTGATGCTATTATTGCTTTATAGTGCAGCATTCTCTCTCACATACGATTACCGATATGATAAGGCTTCTTTCACGATATTCTCCACAAATGGGCCTAAAATCTTCATCAGATGTTGTTTACCTTCCTGGAATTTGTTACTTATCAAATTAGCACCTGCCTGTATGTTTGTTGTGAGCTAGCATTTCTCGATTGTGGAATAATAAATGTTTTCATTTTCAACTACTCAATTTAGTAGAAGAATTTCTGTGTAAATCATACTCATGTGGTAAATATGGAATGGCAAAGTTCAAGCCACACTTGTGTACCAGCTCTAATTATGGATGCACCAATATGAGGATAGTTAGCTGTTAACATGCAGGTAGCCATCTTCTTGTGCCAATACCCAGCACAGTTAAAAGAACAAAATAAAAAAAAGCTACAAAAAAAAGCATGGAAACTGACAAGGTATCAAACTTTAGCTTTACCTTTTTGTCTGCCTCAGATGGAGAGTCACATCTGGCATTTGTGTACATCCTTCTGTCTATGAAGATTATTTGAAAACAATTAGAATTGTTAAAAAATATACCACTGCAATAAGATATTTGGGTTGCTAACCTTAAAAGGAAAAAAAAACAGCCAACTGATTCATATTAGGACTTCTGTTGTTAGTTTGTTTTATGATCGTATTCGGTCTTCACACCATAATGTTTTGTAACATATTGATCTTCTCCACTGACAGGCACAGGCAGTACTAGTATATTTTAGCACACCAGCTACCTTTTGTCTCTCCAAGGCAACTACAGGCTCAGTGAAGTAGTGAAGTAGCTTTGGCTATTTTGCAGGGAATGAAGGTGTTGGGTGTTTTGGGCTGGCAGCAAAACCATCTCTCAAAGAGATGAGCTCATGGACAGGGATATTGGGCCCTGCACCTTCGTTCATAAGCATGTGGATCTCTTGCAGTTTTTGTCTGTGGGATTTACGACAGTGACTGCGCACCCTACACCTTGAAAGGAATTTCTTTCCACAGAACCAACAGTAAACCCTCACATTATCAAAAGCCTTTTCTGTATGCTCAACTTTTGTTTTCGCTTTCCTTGAAGGGGGAGAACGGCTTTTTTCCAACACAAAGAACTTATGGGCAAAGCTCATGTGCTTGATCAACACCACTTTGGAGCTGTACCTCCTTTTGCACAGGCCACAGCCAAAAAGGTCCTTTATCCAGAGATCAGAACCTACATTGTTCAAATGTACTGACTCTTGGGAGGATGGACTCTCATTAACAGGCTTTGAACTGGGTTGAGGAACAGGTGTAGTCCGAGTTGAGAGGTGTGAGGCAGAGGTTGCACAGTCTTGCTGTGTTGCAGTGTTCAAGTCATGGCACACCTCATTACATTGGCAATGAACATTTTCCTCTTTTTGCAAGGATTTCTTGCAAACATGACACTTTTTACCAACAGATGAAAGAAGTCCCTCATAGGCCTCTCCATTTCCCTTCATATATCCAGGTGTAAATTTAGTTTTGCCTTTATTTAAGGAGTCTTTTAGTAACGTCCTGGTGTTATGGTCAGTGTTCATGTGCTTTGTCAGCATTCGGGGGGAATTGAACAGCTGCTTGCACACTGTACAGCAAAATAACTTTTTCGGAGTGAGAACAGGTTCTATATTACCTTCCCCTCTCTTCCTTTCTCCCACCTTAACACGGCTGGCCTTATGGGAGGGTGAACGCTGCTCTTTGAGATTTGATGGAGATACAGTGTCCCGTTCTAGATTGCCTTCTGGTTGTTTAAGCTCTGTTGATCCAATTGTGTCTTGCGCATCTGAGAGAGAGACCTCTTTTCCATTTATCTCAACCTGCACAATGCCCCCTGCCTTTTGGGAAACAGGAACTACTTTATAAGGTAAAGCAGGTGGGTGCTGGAACCTTCTGAGGACCACAATAGGTTCACGGTAACACAGTTTCTGGGGCACAGAGGTTTGCTGTTGGGAATTAGGATGGTCCTGATGCACAGGACCAGGGGTGGTACTGACAGGTGATGTCTCCTCCTGATTTCTTTGTGGAAAAACAGCCTCTAGAAGATCTTTCATAACCTGTGAGGGGTCTGTAGAAAGATGATACAATGTTTATACCAGAAAAGGGGAAAGGAAAGAATTATGAAAAAACTGGTACCAATATAACACAATCTATTGTGTAACGCTGCAAGACCCTGTTGTTTTTCATTATGCATTATTATTATGACACAACACACAATAAGCCCATCTAATAAACATATACAACATATAAACAAACACTGATCATCCCATAAGAGGTGCAGTAATATACACAACTCGGGTACTAAGGAAGTGAATGGAGAAATGCTGACCATCTGGTTCAGGTTGTCTGGACAAGCAGTATAACCTCCTGTGCTCAAGTAGATTAGGAAGACAACGAAAGAGACTCCTGCAAAGCTGGCACTCAAAAATAGTCTCCACCTCCTTCAGTAAAGTGAGTTTAGCCTGGACTGTACCTGGGTGTAACCAGAACGCAATCACTAAATGCATCACAAGCTGAAACAGATGTTTAACACAAATTTTTAAATTATAGAAAATGACGGCACTTGAATAATGGGGAATTAAAGGGGACCTATTATGCTCATTTTCAGTTTCTACTAAATATTACTGTATTTACAGGCTTACAGGCCCAATCTACATCTGTAATCACCTACTGTCTGAAATGCTGTTTTAGAGCATCCATGTCCTGTAATGGGGTTCCACAAGGCCTTTCAGAAAAGGAAACACCAGAAAAGCAAAATAGGTCCCCTTTAAAATAAAACCAACATAACAGAGAGGGTGTCGGCACTGTGGTATTGGAGTGCTTGAATACCTGAGCGAAAGCATTCAATGATTTGCTGAATTCCAGTCATAGTAGTATACTGCGGCTGCCGAAGCAGGGGCGGATCTCCAAGTTCAGTAGGCGTCCCTAAAGATGTGGAAAGTAGCGTTTAAGAGTATGACTCCTTCATGCACTCAGTCAGGTGAATATCCCACTAAACTAGCAATTCAGATTACAAATTATTACAGATTGTTTCTATCATGCAAACAGGACATCAAATGGTACACACGTTTATCCAAACTGGTCATTCTCCAAAGTATAGAACACATTTTGACAAATAAACGATAGTGTACTTTGCTTTTATTCTGTAACATAATTTGCAGTCATGAAGGGTCTTTTTGAGCTAGTTGAGCATGTATCATGCCTTATATGACCAAAGACACAAATACTGACAACGTCACTGTTAGTGACGCTACTGAAGTATAATAGTATAATAGTGAGACAACACTTCACAATTTACCACTGTACAATTTACACGATTAGCATCTAAATGATAATCTGACAATAGAGGCCTACCTAGGATTTCGTTAGTAGGAGCTAAATACATCGGAGTTGGCTGGTTCCAGCTGTTTCCAGTTTCGGTTTGCATACGTTTGCCATCTGACGGTTCTTCAGTGACATTTTCCTCTATTTTGAGCTAAAGGCACATAAAGTTGGCAACTGAAATCATTCTTTACAATACTCATTATCTATCAACAGTTGATGTTCTTATGTGTACGTCTAACCTGCATGGTCACTGTCTGGCAGTACGTGTCAGCCAGCTTCCTTTTATTTTTGGAACCAGTTTTCCGCATCTCAAGCGTTTGCTTAGCATCCTAAACAAAAAGATTAACTAGATCATTTCTTCACACTGTAGACATGCAAATTAACATATTCATTTACACAGTAAGAAAAAAAACATTCTGATAAAGCAAGCAGAATCCACAGAACTGAAAAGACGGGTATTGCTCATATTTCACAAATCACCCCCACATTTACCTGAGCATGCCTAGAATTACGCCTCCTGGTCCTCTGTGAAGAACCACACTGCTCCATGTTACTCTCTTCTGAGGCTATGGCAGCTCAACACAGCATTGCTGTAGGTGATGAAGAGGTAGAGAGAATGCACATAGACGCTGTTCCTATAATAAGCATATGAATAGATACAGTAATACACCAGCTATTGTGGTGTATTTCTCGGCTGGTCTAAAAAACTGAAGCTAATCTGGCGAAAGCAAACTGTATAACTACTGAACCAGAAGGAGATCATGATTATCAACACTTAGCAGACATGTTTCTCCTTACCTCGGACTCCCAGCTAGCCAAATTCAAATTAGGTGCGCTGCTTTCCTAACAGTGAAAAGAATTGAAGTGAGCTAGAAACGCTCAGTTTGCGAGGCACCGAGCAGTTACACATGCTGTTATCTAGCTATGTCGTTTCGCGCTGCTGCTGCCCGTGTAGCCCTTCGTGTGTCCCTTACCTGCCTCGGCGCTCCGCTGGACTTTGACAAATCGAGGGGCGACTATGGGGCGTGAACACAAACCTTTATCCACACTGACCACCTAGTGAAGCTTCTTGTGAGCTGTTTGGTGCTTCCATGAATCCTTCAGGGTTGATAGCGCCGCCTAGCGTGCTGGAGGAAGCAGCAGTGACCGGTAGCCAACGGCAGCTTCACTTTGCTTCACCGTGGAAGCAGGTAACTAAATAAATAGCAGCGGTAGACAGTAACGGAGAAAAAGTACTTAATTACTGTACTAAAGTAGTTTTTCCTTGTATCTGTATTTATCTATATCTTACTTTGTACCCACTGCACACTACATTATGCAAAATTGGTAATTCCTTTTGTCTTATGTGTGATGTCAAAGCGAGACAAGCTTGTTCATGAATTCTTAGCATCCATTGAAATGTCCATTTCAGGCCTGGACTACATCAAGCACCACCTGGAGGACGGTAGGTAAAGCAGAATGGGGTCAGTAAACACATGAAGTACATGGTTTGTGTACCTTGTCCACCACTGGTTTACAGTGCTGGTGATGGGAACCAGACGTCTGTGGAGTTTAACGCCTCTAAAGGATATTAAATGAAATGCATACGCTGTCTGATGTCTGACACTGTGGTTTACAGCAGTTTTGTTTATTATAATTTGGTCTAAAGCATATTTTAAGTGATGTGCTTTAATTAAGTGGTTTTAGAGAGATAGATGAAGTGTGATCCAAGGCAAAACAGTCTCCAAAGAAAGCTTATTATTCAGACGTTTCATCAACGTTTCATCGCTGGTTAGCATTAAATATAAAACCTTATGTAACTTGGTGGTTTTGGAAAGTAAATAAAATGGTTATATTTGTGTTGTCCTGGTTTACATCACCACCGTTAAGAAATACAGAGTTCTCTGCAAACCAGCTATTTTACATCAGACCTCTATGAATGACATCTGAACTGAACTGTGATAGGCCTTTACAATAACATGTTATGTGGTTAAATAACTTTAAGAATGTCTATATTTTCTTACAGTTTTAAGGTGATATTTTAATTATAGAGGCACATTGTTATTCACTTAAAAATAAATGTTTTAAACATCTGTCCATCTGGGATAACCGCTCCTTTAAGAAAGTGACCTTTGACATCTTTGAAATCACAGCTTGTATATTGTCTTATCTTGAATGGACTGACATTTCAGCATGTCAATGTCAAAACTAAAATTGTTCACCTTTTTTACTGTGCACCGCGCCATGACAGGGTGGGCACATGCACAATAGGGTGGACATATATACATTCCTTTTCTTGTTAGTTCTTTTAGTTCCTGTAGGTTCTTAGTAGCTTGTATTATCTGTTTTTTCTATATGTTAGTTTATATCCTGTCACTCATCACACTGTAATAAAAGCGCTTGAATAAAGCATGACCAAACACAGACTCGTCATTCACTCCTTATACACCCAAAGCCCTCTCCACTTTCAAATAACCCCAGGTATATGAACACATTGGTAACTACTGCCATTTTTGTATATATAAAAAGTTATGCCTGTCATGTCCTGGTCCAGCCTGTCGTCTTCATGTTTAACTAAATCAGTCATCAATTCTTCACAGGTAAAGAACAATTAGGATTTATTTATTATACATAACAGCAGGTCAAGATATTTTATTCCATTTTTTTTCCAAACCTGTGAGGATGTATGACAAGGAAAGAAATTAGTCCTATAGCAAACTTCCACAGACAGGAATTAAACTTGTGCATGGAGGCACCGAAATCAGCACTAAGATGAATGTTTTGTTGTCACCAGTCACATGTCCAGAATGCCTGGTGACACTCCACCTCAAAATCTGCAGGAACTGCATGAGAATATTCAACCTGCATGGGATGGATTATCACAAGACACTATTAGGAACCTCTACTGCTATGACGTCTGGCATGGTGCCTTAGTAAACACGGCACTATACTGAGGGGCACTATACTGAGAGATACTACTTCTGTTTGTGTAGCCCAATAAATATTACCCATGTCTAAATTTATAATTATTTATTGTTCCTGGTAACCTTTATCTTCCTTCCCAATAGCACTGCAACACAACACCTCTTTCTGGGAGAAACTATTCTTTTGATAAGGAGTGTATTTTATTTGCGTTTCTCCATGACAGGGTGGACACGGCTTGGTTGTGTCATAAGAGGTTGACTTCTGGGCTTTTAAACTGTGCACTAATAACAAGCCTGGTGGTCTGTCTGCTCTTTGGCCCAGAGGATGAAGCATCCATAATTTCCAAAACTAATTTACATTCTAAATTATTAGATCACAGGACACTTTTTTATAACCAGTCATGTTAATGACCTGTTACCTAATTAGTTGTGGGATGTTCCTCCAGGTGTCGTTATTGCATTACACAACTGTTGGTAAGCCCTTTTGTTGCCACTCACAATTAAAAAAAATGTGTTACAGGCATCATCCAAAATGGCCATATTGTTTTTCGAAAAAACAATAAAAATTCTTAAATTTGACATTTAATATGTTGTCTTTGTAATGTTTTCAATTAAAGCTATGGTTTAAAGAATTTTTACATTTTTTTTTACATTTTTTTTTTACACAATTCTGGTTTTATTTACAATTGTTGTTGTTTATTTACAACTAGGGACAGACCTAAGCTAAACCACTGTGTTTTCCAGTCCCTCAGTTAGCACTGCTTCATAAACCGTCGTTCATCCAGATGTGCTCAGGATTATTTTGTCAAGCAGTCCAGTATGTATAGTACAGTTTTAACACCAGTAAAAACTTTACTGTTCAAGCACGAAGCTTTTTGTTAAACATGTCCAGAAGCACCGTCAACTTCTCTGGGCTTGAAGGCGTCTGGAATGCATCATCACAGAATGAAAATGTTAGACAAATCAATATTTTAGGTTTTGTTTGAGAAGAAATTGATATGGTGTGCTCCCTGACCAAGATAACGAGGGCATCTAAACTGTTACCAGCAATAAGCCCAAAAGCCAGGGTTTATCATGGTATGGAGTCAGTGTGTCAGTGCCCTTGGAAAAGGCGACTTACACTTCTGTGATAGTAGCACTAATGCTGAAAAGCACAGAAAGATGTTGGTGCTGCATTTCCAGAGAAACCCTGCAATGACAATGAAAAAACACATTCTGCACATTACAAAGCATAACTGTGTAAGAAGAGTGTGGGGATGCTGGACTGGCCAGCATGCAGAACTGTCCTTTTACTGTTTACTGGGGTTCAAATCCTGGTCTGTGTGACGATGCTGTGCAACACCAATAAGTCCTTGGGCAAGACTCCTAACAAGACATTGGCCTACCTGTAATATGATTAACCTTGTAAGTCGCTCTGGATAAAAGCATCAGCTAAATGTAAATGATCGCCAAGCCTTCTGCTTGATTTTGACTTATTGTCAATTGACCTTTTTAACCACAAACATAATGCAGTTTTTGATTATGAGTCAATTAGAAAGTAGTTTTACATAAAATCAGATGCAAGATAATATCCAGGCTGAATTTGGAAACAAAAACCTGGTAATGCTATGACAAAAAGGTTTGGGAGAGCTGAGATAAGAGCTGAGCTAAACCACTTAATCTGACCTGCTAAAGGAGTACCAGAATACGGTTTACCTTCTGCACCAAGCTTTCATGTGTTATGAAGACAGTCATCAATTATGCACTGAATACAAGCAATAATGTGGAGTTCTTTAATACAAAAATCTGGTGCATAAATGCAGCAATGACATAAGTTTCTCATGATCTCTCTCATCTCATTATCACTGGCACTTTCACTACCTCGTTTTGGAAAGCACACTGCAGAAATGTCATGTTAAACTTTAATGTAAAGTTTAATGTGGTTAGCCCATCACAGTCTATCATATAACACTACTACCCACAATAAAGGTATAAGCTCTCTGTTTAGTAAGCAGATTTCTTTATTTCCACACTGCATTGAGAGGAACAGCATCAAATATTTGATCTGACTACGCCAAGGGTGTCCAATCTTATCCACAAAGGGCCTTTGTGTCTGCAGGTTTTCATTCCAAAGAGCAGCAGCACACTTGATTAATTGTTTGACTCAGACTAGTTGAATAAACAAGTAGAAGCAGGTGTGTTCCTGCTTGTTTGGACAGAAAACCCCTAGCAGCACCAGGTCTTTGTGGATAAAGTAGATAGCTCTGGAATAGGCCTTATATACATCTATACCACATATCTCCAAAAAACACCCATGTGTGATGTTTATTAAAGCTAGACATTGCCTAGTTAACTGATTTCTGTATTACCACACTTCACTTCCAAAGTATAGATTTGAATATTCTTCCATTACATGAATACTCTGTGATCAGTGTTACAGCATCACATTAAATAATGATGGCATGTACCCAACACTACTCCATGCTTTTCCTCTCATTGCAGCTCAGCCAGTGAACTTTTAAACAAGCACTTATGGAAGATGGAAGATAAAACATTTATTACATCATTACATCTTATTATTAATAATAATCATATCAGTCTTTCTTCTGCTACCAAGGACAATGTTGTCATATTCACATAAAGACAAATGATTACATCTGGAATGTTTCTGTACTTCTGAGAAGGCCCTCCTTCCTAAAGGGAGAAAATACAATTAGCTGAAAAATCCATGTTCTGTTAATGTAGATGAAGCTCACATTATAAAAACTTACTCACACAAAACTAAAAAGAATTTTAGTTACAGGATTTTAATATGGCATTTTTTTTATCAATAATGAAATTACAGATGTCTAACATATTGAGACATGAGAGAAATATTTCATATTTCATATTTTTGAATGCTACAACAGGGGTAGGGGAGACCGGGTATGGTTGTAACATGGGGAGAGTTGTAACACCACCAATTCCACCAATCATGGATAAGATAAGAGTCATATGATCATTCCAGTGTTTGCCCATTTCCTCCCTGATCCCACATGGTGGTTGTCAAGGCTGGAAACAGGTGCAAGCAGATTTTATAAAGAAAAAACAGAAAGAAAGTAAATTTTTGAACCAAAACTATATTTTGTTCAGTACCTATAGTAATGCAGATAAAACCATATGAATTATATTACATTAAATTGTAGTTTCTCAGGCAAAATGTGATGCATTTTCCCCTGCTAATTTCAAACCACTATGCTAATACAGCTAGCTAAACAATGGCTGACAGGGGTGGGGTGGGTTGTAACACATTTTTAAAAAGTGTTACAACCATTCCCTTACATACAACTAATAAAACTTTCTTGATTTTTAATAATTATAGAGAATGCCTAGGCAGTGGAAAAGAAAGTCTGACAGAAGTGTGCCCGCAAATGTTTTTTAAAAAAAGCATCAGGTGAGGTCACAAAGAAATGCAAGTCAGTCAGATCAGTTGCAAAGACACACGGGATCTGCTATGTAACACTGAGCAGAAACTGCAAACCACTGCAGAAGCAGAGAGACCAGGGGTCCAGTGATCTTCCCAGTGTAGGGTACTGGAACAGCAACAAAGTTTTCTCTGAGGTGCAGGAGGAAGTGTTGGTTGACTATTTGACTCAGGCAGCAGACCTGTATTATAGACTCACGCCACGTGAGGTAAGCATATGACAGGTTAGTCACTGGAGACCAGAGAGGAATTGAATACTAGCATAGGTGTCAGACAAATTGAAAATCTTTTTGTTTCTCAGGTTTTCTACTTTCTACTCTTTTAGGTCAGAAAGTTTGCACATCAGCTGGCAGTAATATATAACATCAAACACCCACAAACATGGGATGAGAAGCAGATAGCAGGACCTGACTGGTTCACATTTTTTATGAAGCGGAATCCCAGCCTCTCAATAAGGAGTACAGAGGCAACCAGCCTTACACGGGCCACAAGTTGTAACCGCACAAATGATGAAAAACTTTTGTGCTGTCTGTATGGAGCCTTTTGGGAACTCAAAGTCAAAGGAAGTGTGGGTAAAATGTGCCCTATGCAGTCTCTGGGCCCACCAAGCCTGCACTCCAGGGTTACCAACATTCACTTGTCACCATTGTGACTCTGATTAAGAATATACACACATAGACACACACACACAAACAAACACACATAGACATTGTTTTAATTTGACCTACATGTTCTTTACACAGGTATATTGTAGTGGAGTGTTCATTAAGCATACATATTATTTGTTCTAGTACGCTTATTTACACACACACACACACACATGCGCACACACACCACACTCCTGAGTCAAACAGAAAGTGTATTTGGGTTGTGGTCAGTAACAGAGAGAGAGACACTGTTCTGGATTGTTCCTTTGTTACAACCTACCCCAGCATGTGTTAGTGGAGTAGGTTGTAACAAAGGAACACTGTGTATTTGACATCAACTCACGAGGTCTGTGATAATCTTGCAGAGGTTTGAATGGGTGCCATTTGTAGTAAACAAATGTGTGTACTTTATATAAAAGTTTGAGATCTCTAGCTCAAAAATTCAGTGACTTACAGGTGCTGAAGCAAAAAGCGTTACAACCATACCCGGTCTCCCCTAGTTTAAAGCAGACTGTGAGCCAGTCCTGTTGATGTATAGTTTAAGAATGCATGAAACTGACATTTATTTATTTAAATTTTAGAAGATTTTTTAACTGAAACCTGATTGAGAGTTGCAGAAGAATGTCTGATTTGTAAATTATAAAGGAACAGTGTGTAACATTTAGAGGAACCTATATACAAAACTATGCTTTCATTAATGTTAGCTTAGAATGAGCCCTTCATGTCTACATATGTGGTGGTTCCGCCAACAGTGACTGCCATGTTGCCCCACCAACTTTGTACAGTAACTCAGAAAGTACACACCAAATCAGCAGCATGATTGGTGGTGCCAGCACCAGTTGGACATTTGGGTTTTTAAACTGGTTTCAATCTGTTGATTTGGTTTGCTCTCTTGGTTTTTCTTACACTTAATATTTAGCACAAGAAAAACAAGGGAGGGTAAATCCTTGTCATCAGAGAAGTGAAAACCGGACAACCACTGTAGGTTCTACGGCTTGCTTGTGAAGGGGAGGGAATTAAGTTGGTTGCAATCTGCAATCTCACCACTAGATGTCATAAAATCTTACACACTGCACTTTAAAATAACAAGGGGCACAAAAAATCTAAACATTATTTTCTACTCCCATGTTTTTGGTATTCTCAAACTGATGCACCTGGTTCTCTTGGCTGCCATTATAACATGATTTACTTTGATACAAGTATTGTTCGAAAATACTTTTTCATGTTGAAAGGTTGAACTGAAATGTTGCAAATTACAAAGTTGAAATACGAGAGAATTTGAATTGTACATGAAACAAGGTGACGTACTTAATCATCCACAGAATTATAGATCACACATTAAAATAAATTCTTATACAACTGTGAATTCACATTAAGTAGTTCAGCACTCACGCTTCTCGTTTGAATGTTTCATGTGATATCCTGTCGTTTCCAAGACCCTCAGGGCACTCATTGAAACTCTTGATACCAAGTGTCCTCAGTGCTATGAGTACAAGCATGTTCATTAACATGTAATTTAAATCAGCACATCCTGCATTAGGCTAATCAAAGCAACGTAAGTTAATATTTAAAAAGAAATTAGTACTGAACTTTCACTCTCCACACTTCAGTGTTACATATTTCAATTTGTTACATTTACCCTTTATTTTCCATACAGTTAAATGTACTTTCAATAGAAAATCCTTTCATTCCAACAAACAGGTACACATAGAGTAGGCCAAGGTCTAATCTATGTCCAGAAAATCATCCATCTGTAATGTTTAGTAGCCTAAGGCTTCAGACACAACACAAATTATACTGAAATAGTTGTAGAATAAAGTATTCTTCAATTCCCTTACCCTCTTTGTACTGTGCATAAGAGATGTGCCCTTGATTTGTAGGATCCAGAATCCCAACAATTGCGTCCAAATTGGAATTATCGAAGAGACACGGACCGTCAACTGCACGATCCCTGGAAGCTTTCATTTGTTCAAGCTGGGATATCAGAAATTCCCGGGGTCGTTCTAAAAACAGGAAAAAGTCGCCGTGAGTCACGATAGAGAATCAAGTACAGATAAATATGATCGAGTTACCTAATCCTATCTGGGCTATAACAGTAAGCCTTAATCAATCAGCAGGCTCTCTTGGGAAGAAATGTCGAAATGTCTCTTTAAGCATTGTTATGTCAAGCTCACTGTGTACGAACATAACTGCCCTGCAATGCAGCTTATTTTTACCCTGACAGGACGTCTTACCTGGCCTGTAAAAGAAGAGCATACTAGTTAAATTCTTCATTAGTTCGATAGTTTTGTGATTTCTGAGGTACGCATCAGCCTCCTCTTCCCGAGGTGTTGACATCTTGTAGCCCGGATGTTGTTGCTCTCGGTTGCTATGATACGATCGGACTTTTTGTAGAAACTGATGTCATTTCTGAATAAATCAGTCATTAATGATTATCAGTCGGACATACTGGAATTATACTGACACAATCACTGTAAAGCAGTTTGTGTGAGGTTTTATTGTGCACGGTGCTGTATAGTAACTGCTTCTTATAATACTTTAAATAACAGTAATTAGTATTATCACTGAATTAATTTTGTGCTTTTATTCATCTGCGTCTGCGCTGCATTGGGATTGGTCACACGTCTAACTTTGCTTTTAATTTTAGTCTAAACTTTTTTTTTTAATTTATCATTTTATTCTGATAAGTTGTGGGAACTGAGGGGAGAATCTGATGCCCTTGGTTGCTAATTTAATTTAATTTAATTTAATTTAATTTAATTTAATTTAATTTAATTTAATTTAATTTAATTTAATTTAATTTAATTTATTAAATTAAGTACCAATTAACAAATTAGTTTGTTTATAATAATGTAATTTGAATTCGGTTTTGGGAAGATATTTTTACTGGAGTCTACATAATGGTATAATAATAATAATTATTATTATTATATAAATAATTATTATTATAATTAAATATAATTATTATTATTATTATTATACCATTATATAGACAATTAAATTAAATTAAATTAAATTAAATTAAATTAAATTAAATTAAATTAAATTAAATTAAATTTAGCAATTATTATTAGTTAGTAGTAGTAGTAGTAGTAGTAGTAGTGTTATTATTAGTATTATTAGTATTGTATATCATTATATTATTATTCGGTTCCCAAAAACCGAATTCAAATTACATTATTATAAACAATAAAATTGTTTAGTTATTTAAAGTTCAGCTTTTATTATAGCGGAAGATATGACGTATTTACTGTGCGACGTTACACCCCCTCTCCTGTCTGCTCCTTGGGCTCTTCTGCGCACGCGCCAATTGCTGAGTCCTTGGAGGCGCCGAGTGCTGTAGGTGAAGCGATCTGTGTTCAGGACACTGACAAAATGCAGACCTGGAACCAGCTGTACCGGGCCCTCGCAACGGTAACTGCCATATCGACTAACCTGACACCCTCAACAAAAGTGTATACGATGCTCTACCGACAGAAGTAGGGTGTACTTGAGGATCCATATCGGTGTTTGCTGAGATTGTGCGCTGCGAAGGCCGAGTTAGCTCGATAGCATGGTGGCTCGCCAAGTAGCTCAGTTTACATTAACACTAGCTACACCAACAAGAACATACTGTACAACACGTCTCTTAACTGGACAAAATATACACGTAGCGAACAAACTGTGAGGTTTCGAGGTTGCCAAACGTATACTGGTATCAGTATAACGTGTATACCTAAATTACTTTGTTAGCCAGCTGGTGTTTGGCTGAAGAGCTAAATAGACGAGTTATTCTTATAAATTAAGTTAAATTAAAACCAACCATAATCATGTTACCCGCAATATCCAGTGACCTTACAGGTTACCACAGGTTTATGTGTTGTCTTTTTGTATTTTCTTACCATAAGTGTAGTTTCAGTTGCTGTTTGAGAGTTTGTTGTGGAATTCACTATCTGGATCATCAGTCTTTACTCTGGACATTTTTCTGTACAGCGAAGTCAGCACCTCCCTTGCAAGCTGCATGGGGCCACAGCAGTATCAGTGAGAACATATGCTGACAAAGCACCAAGTAAGAGTTCTAACCTCTATAATGGTAACAGTGTTTGTTCATGGGGTTCTTTTAAATGATTTTGTGAGTTATATATTAGGTCACAGTGATGGTGTCTGTTTTTAAGTTTATAAACCATGATCTGGCGTGTCTCCCCATAGTTGATGCTGATGTGACAGTTGTTGGCTCTGGACCTGGAGGATATGTTGCTGCCATCAAAGCTGCACAGCTTGGCTTCAAGGTAGACAGGCAGTCAGGTCCTGAATATCACAAAACAGGCTTCTCTTTGTAGATGACTAACGTTGTCTCCTCTTGCAGACAGTATGTGTGGAAAAGAATGCCACCCTTGGAGGGACCTGCTTAAATGTTGGATGCATCCCATCAAAGGTATTTTAGCCTTTTCAAACTGGCATCAAAGGGCATCATCACAGACCTTTATCTGTACTTCCATTACTATACTTGTGTTTTGTTCACTATCTTTGTTAAAGTTGATGGTTCACTTTTGCATTATATTAAAGGCCCTGCTGAACAACTCCTACCTATATCACCTGGCTCACGGAAAGGACTTTGAAAGCAGAGGCATTGAAAGTAAGTACTAAATATTGATAGAAATAGGAATCTTCATGGCCAACAAAGGATATGAAATTTCCTAAATAGAGATTTGGTAAGTATTTTATTGGTACTAATAATAATGGTGACGATAATGATGACGATTGATGATGTGAAATACCTTAAACACACTCCATTTTTCATTGTTGTGAATAGGCTACATGCACACTGGGGTGGTGACGTATTTCCGCTAAAATCTCAGCCAGCTCAGCCACTTCCACTATCCACACTGTTGTGTTGAGTTTAGGGAAATCGCGATAATGTCTTAAGCAAACAAGTTTAAGTTTCAGTGAACTGACAGCGCTACAGCTGAACATTGCTGTGTACCTTTTATGTCAGGCCTCCAGTAAGTACAACAAAGTACTTCGTTTTCATACGTTTCCCTCCGATGCGGAAAGTACACTGGCAGCTTTGTAGCTGCACTGGATGAGAATCTCTAAGCACAATCTGTGAAAATACACAAACCTGTTATAATACATATTGTGTTGCAAGTGCAAATAAACATAAAACCATTCATTTCTAAATATGAACTTTTTTTTATACAGGAGAATACATGAAAAGCAGGTTTGACAATGAGTGAGTGAGTAAGAGTGAGAATACATGAGTAGAGTGAGAAGTTCTGAAAAACAAATAAGGACCATATTACTACAGTTCATCGGCATAAAATGTGAAAATTTAAAATTGAAGCCAAAACATTGTTTATCTTACTTTACTCATTGACAGTTCACACAGTCCATGTATTTACATACAGATTTTACGCTAACATTACTGATGGAATATAATACCAATTATGTACTTAACAGTAGCCTTTAGCAGTATTAAACTTAAAGCTTTGATATAATTCACAGAAACTTGATTTGACAAACAGGAACCTGTCTCATGAACCAGCCTGCACTGAACCAGGATAACTTTCCCTTACGCTCAAACTGTGAGGTTTTTGACTTCTCCTCATTGATCTAAAGCACTCTGCCCTAATCGTAACACTAGTAATGTTAGCACTGATTAGTAAACAAACAGTTTAGCCAAGGGCTAACATTACAAGACCGGATCTTACCTTCATAATTGTGGACGTAGCTTGAAATGTAGAGTTTGAAGCCCTTCTCTTTCATTGTTGCTGACGTCTGACACGATGTCTGAATAATACGAGTGACGTCGTTGACCGTAATCCTGGGCAAATCCTGAAGCAAGCGAGTGAAAAACACCATAGCTGCGCTGTTTACTAGCAAAACAGGAAGTGATGAAGCTGGCTCGGAATGCAGAAAAAAGAGTGTGCATGTAGGCTATGACAACCCTGATGAATTGTCAATCTGCATAATGTATTAAATAAAAAAATAATAAAAATGTTTAGTTTTGTGAGCTCAGTTTATACCCATTTGTTATTTATAGTCCAGGGGATTTCACTGAACCTAGAGAAGATGATGGCGCAGAAGAGTGGTGCTGTTAAAGCCTTGACAGGAGGCATAGCACACTTATTCAAACAAAATAAAGTAAGTCTGAAAATGTGAATGATCCGCCTTTAAAGGATATTCGTTGTATGTACATTATTTCTGTAATTAAACAGTTAAAGGCTGTTGTCAGCATCGTCAGTGTCTGCTTTTCTAGGTTACTCATGTCAACGGTTTCGGAATGATTAGTGGTAAAAACCAGGTCACTGCAAAGACTGTTGATGGCGGGGAGCAAGTCATTAACACCAAAAACATCCTGATTGCTACAGGATCAGAGGTCACACCTTTCCCAGGCATTGAGGTTTGTTTTCAAATATATATATTACTTTTTAAATATATTTTTCTTTTCTTAATGTAGTTTTAATGACTAATTTTGTCATACAATTAAATGCACATATAAGCATGTTTGCCTTCAGCTTCTACCGTTCTGTCTTGCAGATTGATGAGGACACTGTGGTGTCCTCTACAGGAGCACTGTCCCTCAAGAAGGTCCCAGAGGAGCTGATTGTTATTGGAGCTGGTGTGATCGGAGTTGAGCTGGTGAGTAGGCCATGGGCATATGCGCATGTTAAAAAAATGTCTCCAAATTGATCATAAATTTTAAATAAATATTTTGCTTTTTTAGGGGTCAGTGTGGCAGAGACTGGGCTCGAAAGTGACAGCAGTTGAGTTCTTGGGGCATGTGGGTGGTATGGGCATCGACATGGAGATCTCCAAGAACTTCCATCGTATTCTCCAGAAACAGGGTATGAAGTTCAAGCTTGGTACCAAGGTCATGGGCGCCACCAAGAGACCTGATGGAAAGATTGATGTGGCGTAAGTCATGGCACTGGCTGCAATATACCTATGTCAAGTAAATAAAATGTCAAAAGTTATTTCTTGTGTGAAAATTAGCTAGTTTCTCTCTCAGGTTTATCTCTCAAACTGTAAGTTAGGCTTCAACGTGATATGTGTAAAGACACTCACCCCCTTTCCACTGAATCCTGGTGGTAGGGGAGTGTTTGTGGTTTTGAAAACTAATTGAAAACCAGGTTGGATTATAACGAGTCATTGCTATTCAGTTCTGAATCTGTATTCTTTAAATAGAGAGTAATGCTTCTTCATCTATAAAAGTTACCATTTATGAACTACTGTTCTGCTACTTTGTATTCTCAGAGTGGAGGCTGCTGCTGGAGGCAAGAACGAGACACTCACCTGTGACGTCCTGCTGGTGTGTATTGGTCGTCGCCCTTACACACAGAACCTTGGTCTGGATACTGTTGGCATTGAACTGGACAATCGTGGTAGGATCCCCATTAACAACCGTTTCCAGACCAAAGTGCCCAGGTATGACAGTTTCAGATTACACTGTTGTTAATGCACAGTAAAATAATTTCATTGTCAGTAGACGAACATGGATAGCAGGTGGAAATGTATTATAGTGATTTTCCCTTCCACTGTCCATCAGCTTTTTGGAAATGGAAATAATGTTTTTTATCTTAATCTCCTTTTTTTGAACATAGCATTTATGCAATTGGTGATGTGGTAGCTGGGCCTATGCTGGCACACAAGGCAGAGGATGAAGGCATAATATGTGTTGAGGGCATGGCAGGAGGAGCTGTTCACATCGATTACAATTGCGTTCCCTCTGTCATCTACACACACCCTGAGGTGGCCTGGGTTGGCAAAAATGAGGAGCAACTTAAGGAAGAGGTGAGACCCCATTTCACATGTGCCCTATTCTTTACTGTGCAACTTTATCAACAGCCTGGTTGAACACTCTGTTTCTGCAGGGAGTTCCATACAAAGTTGGCAAATTCCCTTTTGCTGCTAACAGCAGAGCTAAGACTAATGCTGATACAGATGGTTTGGTGAAGATCCTAAGTCACAAGGAGACAGACAGAATGCTGGGAGCTCACATCCTTGGATCGGTGGGTGTCCAAAAAGACACAGTAATTAACACAAAGCTGGTATTGTTTGTTTTCTCTGTACATCCAGTGTTTAAACTGAAATGTAATATGACTGTGGCTTGCAGGGGGCTGGTGAGATGATTAATGAGGCTGCGCTAGCCATGGAATATGGAGCATCATGTGAGGATGTTGCAAGAGTGTGCCATGCCCATCCGGTATGTATCTTCAATAAGATTATGAAAATGCTGCTGAATCATCTTTTAGGACTAGTTGACCAAAAACTCTCTCCCTTTCGCAGACGGTTTCGGAGGCCTTCAGGGAAGCCAACCTGGCTGCTTCGTTTGGAAAAGCTATCAATTTCTAAATCATCATTCGATACATGTATATATCTGTCAGCTTCATAACTGATTTTGGAACTTTCACTGTGCTCCCTGGAGATCATCAACCCTCGGTTTTCAAGAGACCGCTTCATGACTACAGAATAACATTACACCTACATTTAGTATGTTATTTAAATGTTCTAATAAAGGTTTTGGGTCTTACGTTGGGCTGGAAGTGTTTGACTCCTTAGTGTCACATATCTCTTAGTGTTAGTGTTGTTTCAGTTGCTAACAATAACAAACCGAGTCACATTTCACCAAAGAATTATAGGATTATATTAAAAATATGAGAAAAATTCAAATGTATAGGAAGTCTCTGTTATTACAATATGCAAATTCAGTGTGCGAAGAGTAGGATATAGGTATGCTGTTGTAAATAAGTGAGAAAATTGAGGATTTTTGGTCCCAAACTGGGACAAAATGTTGAGATGAGATATTTTGTGGTTGTGTGAGTCAGTCAGTTAAATATTGTGAGTGCATCTGGTTTGTAGAAATGTAAAATTTCTGCTTAGCATTCTGAATGATGCTGCTGTTGTGAGTGATTTTATCTGATGATGAATCTGAAGAATGAATCCTTTTGGTAACCAAGCACAAGAAAGAACATAAACGTTTTAATCTCATTAGTATATTTCTGTGTGATTATTTTTCTCATAATAAAATCGTATTTCTGTGTCATTTTCTCAGTAGGAAGGTTAGGATTTGACTCTCCGATTTACAAAATTCATACTCGTACTCTAGCCTATCATGGAGGACAAGGCAAAACAGTTCAAGGTGTTGTGCAAGAGCCACAATTACTTTTTTTTATTTTACAAATACATGCAATTACAATTTTACATGTTAATAAATGCTTTAATAATATTACCTTCTATAAAATCTGGAGGTTCTAAAAGGATAAGTAACATGTGATTTTGATGTATGTGCTGTCCAAGACAGGATGTGGTGGATGTGGCACAAATTAATGTATACTAAAAGTAGAAACGTATTTAAAGGATGTATTAAAGAATATTTGTTTGAGGATAAATGGGAAATACTTTAGTTTGAACAATCAAAATATGTTACTTCTAAAGTGGAGCAGTCAGTTCATAGTTGAATGGGAGCCTAAACCTGGTCCTGAAGATTTACCATCCTGCAGAGTTTACTCTAAACTGCGTGTATCAGTGTAGTAGAGCCAAGTTTGTTGATCCTGATCTCTTCAGGACTGTAGTTCAGACTGTAGTAGTATGTTTTAAAGTACTGTATGTTTAAAGCCCAATATTTAAATCATGTACAGTGGCATGCAAATGTTGCACACTGGTCAAAATTACTGTTACTGTGAACAGTTAAGCAGGTTGAAGATGATCTCCAAATGACATAGCGTAAAAGATGACACATTCCCTTTGTATTTTAAGCAAAAACAATTATTTATGTTTACATTTTACTTATTGCAAATAAAGAAAAAATGAAAAGGGTCTGACACATCTGATGAGTCGTCCCTGGCTAGCTAGCAGTGCTAACCTTTCAAAAAGTTGGTACAGGGCCATTGTAAGACAGCAAAGTTGTGTAACACTAAAGAATAAAGAAAACCATCTGGTGGATCATCTCACAACTAATTGTGAGGGCTGCATAAAATAAATATTCTAACAGCATCCGATCTTTCAAAAGTAAAGATGAAGAGGGCTCATCACTTTGTGAGAGACCGACAAGTTGTGCAACACTTTAAGAATTACGTTTCACAAAGAGAAACTACTAGGTACTTTGAGATTTCAGCATCTTCAGTGCAGGATTGTAGAAATCTCTGAACGCACGGAACAAGGCCGAAAACCAGTATTGAATAGCTGTATTCTTCGGGCCCTCAAGCAGCACCACATCAGAAACAGACAGGATTCTGGACAGGAAATCTCTGCATGGGCTCAGGAACACTTCTGAACACCATTGTCTGTGAACATTTATTAAAATACTAATGTCTTTACTGGGCTCGAGCTTACTGAAGATGGACTGATATGCTGCTGGACATATGCTGTCACTTAGGCTAGATTTATTTAGATAAAAATATGCCAATCATATCATGAGAGGAAAACTTTCTAAACCACAGCAGTGGGTCAGTTCGCAAAGTCTTTGTTAAAAGAAGAGATGATGAACACATTTTTGTGTAACAACATTTGTGAAACATGCTGCTGGCATCAAATTAAAAATATAGTATAAAAAACATTCTGCGTTTCAAAATTTTTTGTTGTTTCATTTAAATATAACGATTCACTAATTTGTACATAATTTGATTTTGTTTTTATTTATATTTTGTACAGCGTCCCAAGTTTTTAGATATGAAGCTCTATTCGGTCCTACTGGGACACTGGCAAAATTTTTTAAAAAGGTGATCCAGCTTTAATAGTCACAGTTAACAGTGATACTGTAAACAGGCACATTTAATACACGGAATTACCTGGAATTACCAATGGAATAGAGAAGGAATAGTTTAATTAGCTACATTGGTTAAGACAGTGAAAATCCTGTTGCTTTGATCCAATCATTTTGCAGTAGGGGTGGAGGTGAAGTGACACCAGGCCTTCTGAACAGGTGATGCGTGACAACAAACCGTTCATGGTTGGCGATGCCCACGATGCCTCCACACATGGACTTGTTGGTCGTCTCCACCAAGACAAAAGCAGGACTCGTGACCAGCTAACATTCTCAGGTCACTCAATGACAGTCTAACAGTCTTCTCTGAGGCATACTTTGCTTGCAAAGGATGGTACCAACACAACAGCACAGGTTAGAATGGAAAGCATGTGCAACAGGACGATCTTACATACACTGCTCAAAAAAATAAAGGGAACACTTTGAAAACACATCAGATCTCAATGGGGAAAAAATCATGCAGAATATCTTTCCTCATATAGACTGGGTAATGTGTTAGGAACCAAAGGATGCCACATCTTTGATGGAAATTAAAATGATCACCCTACAGAGGGTTAAATTCAAAGACACCCTGAAAATCAAAGTGAAAAAGTGATGCAGCGGGCTCGTCCATTTAACCCAAACTCCATTGCAGCAACTCAAAATGGTACTCAGTAGTTTGTATGGCCTCCACATGCTCCTAATGAGCCGACAAATGGTGTCCTGGGGAATCTCCACCCAGATCTGGACCAGGACATCACTGAGCTCCTAGACAGTCTGAAGTGCAACCTGGTGGCGTCGGATAGACCAAAACATGATGTCCCAGAGGTGTTCTATTGGATTTAGGTCAGGCGAGCCGGTGGGCCAGTCAATGGTATCAAGTCCTTCATTCTCCAAGAACTGCCTGCGTACTCTCGTCACATGAGGCTGGGCATTGTTGTGCACCAGGAGGAACCCAGGACCCACTGCACCAGCGTAGGGTCTGACAACGGGTCCAAGGATTTCATCCTGATACCTAATAGCAGTCAGGGTGCCGTTGTCTAGCCTGTAGAGGTCTGTGCGTCTTTCCAGAGATATGCCTCCCTAGACCATCACTGACCCACCACCAAACCAGTCATGGTGAATGATGTTGCAGGCGGCATAGCATTCTCCACTGCGTCTCCAGAGCCTGTCACGTCTGTCACATGTGCTCAGGTAAAACCTGCTCTCATCTGTGAAAAGCACAAGGCGCCTGTGGCGGATCTGCCAATTCTGGTGTCCTGTGGCAAATGCCAGTCGAGCTCTACAGTGCTGGCCAGTGAGCACAGGGCCCACTACAGGACGTCGGGCCCTCAGGCCACCCTCATGAGGCCTGTTTCTGATTGTTTGGTCAGACACATTCACAGCAGTAGGGCTGCTCTGGCAGTGCTCATCTTGTTCCTCCTTGCACAAATGAGCAGATACCGGTCCTGCTGAGGGGTTAAGGACCTTCTACAGCCTTGTCCAGCTCTCCTAGAGTAACTGCCTGTCTCCTGGAATCTCCACCGTACTCTTAAGACTGTGCTGGGAGACACAGCAAACCTTGTGGCAATGGCTGTACTGATGTGCCATCCTTCAGTAGTTGGACTACCTGTGCCACCTCTGTAGGGTCCAGGTATCGCACCATGGTACTAGTAGTGACGCTGACCCAAGTCAACTGCAGAACTAGTGAAACATCAGTAGAAAAAGATGAGGGGGGACAAAATGTCAATGACCTCGTCCTTTTAAACAATTCCTGTTTTTGTCTCATTGTTGCTCCTCTGCTGCACCTGTTTGTAAATTGCATTAACACCAAAGCAGCTGAAACTGATCAACGGCCCTCCCTACTATATCCCTGAAGTTGAACTGAGTTGATGCTATACTCTGATTAAAAAATGTTCCCTTTATTTTTTTGAGCAGTGTAGTTCGGCAGATACAGCAATAGGGCTTGTCCTTGCTTACGTGTGCATGGCCATGTCCTATAATGTCAAACCACCCCACCATGTTTCATTCCTATGGGTTGATTCCTTCTGGGTGCATGTTATTTTTAGTAAGATTACTGTATGTTATTATTGTTATCGTTTCATTTGTTGGGTATTTTTTATTTTGGACTTTTGGCAGTTCTGTTTTTGTTTGGGAATGGGACCATTTTAAAGATTGATTGTTTTATTTTTTAGTATAATTGCTCTGTAAACCCCAGGATAACTAGCAACCACTCACTGAAAGCTATTGGGGGTCCAAATAAAGAAGAAGAAGAAGAAGAAAGAATCGCTGAGACCATGTTTGTCTGTAATGGTTGTTGTGTATTCCCTACTTGACATGTATGCACTACTTCTGTGCAGAAACAAGCCCTTCTCACTGTTTCCACTGAGCCCGGGAGCAATACCTGCACACACATCATCCTGGTAGTTCTGCCACTGGAGTCCTCAAGTGTGACTAATACCCATTGATCCATCTCAGAGCTCGTGGACACTCATGGAGGTCAGAACTCTCAGAGACTGGCCCAGATTGAAGAGGAGGATCAGAAGAATCACACAGTGTCTGCTGTACCCTCGTTTACCATCTCATGCCCAATCCACTCTTTAGTGAAATGAAAGTAAAAGAGGATGGAGCTTCTGATTGGATAGCTGCTTCAAGGTCCTCTCAGGCCATGTTCTTTCTTGGACTGACTGATTCAACCATTCTGGCTGAAAAGGTAGCACCATTATCTTCACTGTTTGACAATGATTTAGCTGTTTTAGGAGAATTACTTGTAACTCTTAGCCACTCTTTTCTTAACAGAGGTGGAAGAGAGAGAGCATGCACTGCAGACTCATCTGAGGAAAGTGAGGGAGGAAAAGGAGGTGCTGAAGGACAGGTACATCCAAAGTGCTGCTGTTTTTCCTCATCTGTGCCAGCTCATTCGCTGTCCTTTTTTTCAAAATTGAATATTAGTGGGAAATACAATAAAACTTGTCAAGTCAAGCTTAAAACGGGATGTTAGATGTGTTTCTAAGATGTACAGGTATGATATCTATCGCTTTGAGTATTTCAGTGTTACAATGAATCATTTAGTAGAGCTTTCAAAGACCAATTGTATCATAAAACTGCTTTTGTTTTTTTATTAAAACATTTAATTTGATTTGCAGACATCATTGTTCTTCAAACCCTTATGGTTTTGTAGTAGCATATTAATATCACAGTAATATCTATATTGTGACCCGATATGGTATAAGAAAGGCCTTCTTTCAAATTCGGCATTTCGTCCAGTCACTTTTTCCTCATTTCCCAAACCGCCCCCCCAAAATCTTTTACTGATAATTTTTTTTCTTTAAGCCCAACAAAAAAACGCCTTGTGTCTGTAATTTACGATTTAATTAATTCTATGCAGGCTAAACCTAATCTATGTTTCAAAGAGCATTGGGAACATGAGTTGGGGACTAGCATCTCAGATGAGCAGTGGGCTGCTGCTCTTAAACGGGTCCATTCATCCTCTATCTGTGCCCAGCATGGCCTTATGCAGTGTAAAGTGCTCCATAAAGTCCACTTTACCAATGCTAAACTAGCAAAGATATTCCCGCACAGAAATGATGCCTGTGATAGGTGCAATCAGTCTCCTGCTAACCGCTTTCACATGTTTTGGGTCTGTCCTAATCTTGCACCCTTTTGGACGCAGATATTTGAAACACGTAAATCAGCCCTTGACTACAAATTTACTCTTAATCCCTTGACTGCCTTGTTTGGCACACCCCCGGAACCTCGAATGCCCTCAACCATGCAGCATGTTATTGTCTTTGCGACTCTGTAAGCAAGACGAGTCATTCTGCTTAATTGGAAATATATCTCCCCTCTGACATATAATAGGGAAATTCAGGAATTCAGGGGTACTTCTGGTCTTTTTCGTAAGACCTGGTCCCCCATTCTGGAATACATAAACACCAATGTTGTTTTGAATGACTGATGCTGAGTGAGTGATGCTTAATTCTTTTCCTTTCAATGAGAGTGACCAATAAAAAGAGTTTGAAATAAATGAAATAAGAAAGGCCTGTGTCCATGTGGACAGTTTTATTATAATTGTAAATAGCAGCAGGCAGGCTCAGTGAAGTAAATGTGACAGCGACAAAACAGCATCACTTTCTCACATGATGAGCATTTTCAGAATTGAAGAGAATTTCCCAGGTGTGCTAGCATCAAAGATAACAAGAGGATGGCTTCTGGCCCGTTGGCTTGTTGCTCAGTGTTTTCCAGGCTGCTTACTAGTGGTTAAGCAGCATATGAGACAAGAGCACTATTCAGTGCTCATTTTCCACTCACACTCCAATGAACTTAATTCCGCTTCATTCATATATATATATATATATACAGTTATTATAATATAGAATAAAGGAATATCATAGTGCAGGCCTAGTCATTCTCTCTCATTTGTTTATGTGTCTTACTTTATTTTCTATGGTTCATTTTGATTATATACACATATCATTTTATATATCATCTTGATATACACAGTAAGTTAACTACTAAACTGGCAAACAACATTTTCTCATTTAGTTTCTTACTTTTTTTCTGCTTTTTCACATCTGTGGGTATTTTGCTTTCAATTATTCCTTTCTAGTCTCCTGTAAACTGTTCTATTACACCCCACTATCCTATAATGAATTAAATAATTATGTTTTATGTAATTAAAAATACATTTAAAATGTATTTACCCATTTATTTAATTTACTTATTTCTGCTCCTGTGCCCATATTTTACTATCTTCTATATACTGTCAAAAATAAACAACAGTGTCATCAATATGGTAGTTAACAGTGAACTTTCTCTGCTGGTTGTACATTGTGAGCACAATACAACTTGAATTTTGCATCGCATCACTAAAATAACCTAACTACAAAGGCTGTAGCCTAAACTAAGCAACTCCTAAAACTAGCCTATGCTGATATAGCTAACCATTCATGTTACAAGTGGACCGAATACAAGCCTAGTTAATGAAGCTACAGTCACCATCTGTTAATTACCTTTATAAACTCTCATATGTTATCTCAGCTATACTGCTTGTTTGCTTATGTTTTGCATACCTGGAAAAAAATAACATATATCCTTTTTAAACTACCAAGGTCCTTGGTATCCTCATAGTAGTTATTGGGGATGGGCAGATCGCTACCTAAATATCAGCATATGCTGCTATATGTGATGCTGCAGTATAGGAACAACTTCTGCTCACAAAAACAGCTGGCAGACTTTAAACGTAATGTACAGAAGTGTCACTGAAAGGCACTTTTTTATTGGTAGACTTTCCTGAACAAATTACCAAAAGGAATTACCACAAACTAAGAGTATAAAAATAATAATAATAAAAATAATAAATAATGTCCGGTGGCCGGCACTACGAGGCTTCCTGAACAGCCACCAGAATATTAGATCTACTTAAGCATCCTTTATTTTACCTGGCATACTTTAATACATAATGAACTTTTTAATTAACTTTTTAACTTTTCATTAAATTATCTTCAGAGCTGCTTATCCCTCTGGGTCACAGGGGATGCTGGATCATCTGCTGGGTCAAAACCAGTGTTCCTGTCTGCCTCCCCAGTCAGTCTCAGACAAGTGCTATGGATGCGTGACACTGAAAGTTTGACAGACAGGGAAGCCTTGACTGAGGCAGGCAGCCTGTAAACCTGTTAGCTTCAGTGAAAAGTCTGATCCAGTGTCCAGTTCAACATCAGATCAAAGCCACTGTGACATCATAATATTCCTATAGTGACACTGATCACCATGCAGACTGTAGAGTGCAGGGTTCTAAGCCACAAACAGACCTATAGACACACATTCACAAACTCTGATCATTTCAGCGTGTTAGTTTTGGTTTATTGTGAATTACCTACTGAGATCCTGAATTAACATAATGCAACAGGTGAGGCTTCTGTTCTTATGCTTAGATTTTATTGAGAAATTTGAACAGCCACCATATTTCACCCAAATTTTATTTTTCCATTACAGGACAGTGCGAGATCCTTCGCTGAGCAGGGCAGCAGTAGCGATGCTTCCTCACACCTTAAATTGCCAAGCCTGCCACAAGACTCCACACGTGGAACAAATGCCTGCTCCTATGACTCTAAGATTTTTGACTCACTGGAGGTCAAAGGTAGACGGCGCAAGCAGCCCAGGCCTCAGCATGTGGTCCAGATTGAGGAGGAGGGTCAGGGGGATCATGGTACATCTGAAGTATGTAGCACCATTATCTGCGCTGTTTAACTGGGTTGGTAAAATGGCTTGTCTTGCTTACCGAAGTTTTTTTTCTAAACTCATTTAGACCACAGATAGGAGAAGAAGGGAACACGAACTGCAGGTTTGTCTGGGGAATCTGGAAGACAAACTAGAGGACAAATTCATCAAGAACGCTGCTGTTCTTCCTGATCTGCAGACTAGACTTCCTCGTCCACAGGAACAGAGCTCCACACTGAGTCTGCATAGGCGAGAGGAACCTCTGCTGATTCATGGCCACAGTGTGTCTGAGTACCAGCGCATATACCATTCTGTGGTAGACAGGATGCTTAAAACTCCAAATGGAGAACAGCAGGCCTACAGCCTGAAACTGGGACTCAAGATCAAGCAGGAGCTGTGGGAGAGGCTTTTCTGCCCCGTATTGACAGATGCCCCAAGAACTGATGGCCATTACCGAATCACAGGGAGTTTTTGTAGAGCTGGACTGAAACGTAAAGCTCCTAAAATCAAAGTGGACATCAGTGGGGAGCCCAGATGTCAGCCACCAAAGAAGAAGACCAGGCGCTGAGATCTTATCTGATTCTAATTTTAGGAAGATCTTTACCATTTCTTCATCCACTTCCTGTTCTTTTCTTACCATTTTCATTAAATGTCTTTACTTGAAGCACAGAAACATTCTTCTGAAATTCACTACTACTGGTGTTGTATCAGATTACCGATCACGATATTTAAAAAAAAGAGTAAAAGCTATTTAATTGTCTTAACTGCAATAATCTAAAAAAGTGTCCTAGCTACATCAGACCATCTGCCCTTAGTGTCCACGGTTAAACACTTGATTGCAGAAATTGCAGAATTCAGTTTTAAAGCACAAGACAGAGTCTTGAAAGAGATGGGTATTACTTGCATGAAAAGTTTATTTGGTTGTCAAACACAATTTGGTCCAGACATCTGTAGAAAAAGTACAAGTAGTTTTAATTAAAAATATAGACTAGAAATAAATCAAATTAGGAAGTAAATGGCAGAGGCTTTGCAGTCACATGGCCATGTGGGATATTTGTCTTTACATTCATTCATTAGATTTTTGGTGTTTGGGTTATTTTAAAGTCCACCTTACATTCTACCTTGGTACAGTCAAATTATTTATATTTATCTGTAATAATATATCATTGATTGTCTTATGCCTAATGAGTTTTTCTTAAAACAGACAGGTACTGTATACAGTGACTTTCTGACTGATTTCTTGCAGCAGCTCTTTCACTGCCGTTTCCAGATCCACCAGCTGGTTGGCCTTGTCCTCTAGCGTCTTCTGGTTTTCATCATAGGATTTTTCCAAATCTGTCGGCATATTAGTTCATTATTATTTAAGTTATATTTGCTTACTTTAAAATTTGAACCCATTATGCATACTTTATGGACAACAACCTGTCAAAACACTGAAAACGTTATTTACCTGGAAATCATCATTTTATACACACATGCAGTGTACCCTTAAAATGATATTATAGTACCTCAGCTAGTGTCGTGTTGTTAACTGCATTAAAAATAACACAAGATGTATTGTCCTAAACTGAACACAGGAAGAAGGGTTTTTATTGCAATAGGGTAAATTACTTTAGGTTTGGAATTCAGTACTCATTATAAATTACATATCTAAAAATGTAATACCTTTAAATGTAAATTAAATTAGATTTGGATTTATTTTGAAGTATGCTTTCTGATCTAACTGCTTTGTATGTTTTCATATTGGTAAACTAGTAAAATTAAAGCCATTTAAAATGCGCCCTTATATCCCCTCTACCCTCCGTCTTTCTCCCAAGCCACATATGACTTTTGTTAGCAGGCATAGTGACGCAGAGATTATGCAGTTATGTGAATTTACACTAGGTTGTTTCTCTTTGAAAACAGGCGTTTTCAGCACAACTTAGGAAAGCAATTTGCAGAACCAAGTATCAACATATAAGGTCACAAATAATGTGATAATATAAAGTAAGATAATAAGAAAATTATAATGTGAGAACAGTGTGTTTGGATGCTTTGACTGTGTAGTACCTATTAGCTTAAACAGATCAATTAATTAAAGTTACGATGGTGTCAAATTTATGTTCCACATCTAAACCAACAATGCAAGAGCTGGTCTGGTGGTAGCAGCATCACACTGTACTGATGCACGTTTACACATTAAAGAATCAAGCCTAGGACAGTGAATCTATGTTTGTGTGTGGAGGTATAACAAGTCTAACCTGTTTTGTAGTGGGTTAAGTGATAAGCTCCACTGTGCTTTTCTTAACACTGATTGACTTTTGGTAATTGTATTTATTGTTTAAGGTTTATTGAGTTATGAAGTGAAAATATTGCTATTTAAGCTTCTAATTAATAATAGCCTGTTGGGAGTGAAAGGTAAGAGAAGGAATTTAAAAACTGTGAGACAGGAAGGCGTGTACAAATTCCCATAACTAATTATGTTGGTAAAGCTTGTATTCTTAATTAAGAGTAGGGGTGTTAAGGTTAATAGATGCTTCTATACCTATTGTGCTTCCTGGGCATGACAACAATCCACCTAGATCTAAAATTATTTAACAAATATTTTTTAAACCCAGTTTATTTCTAAATTGTATCAATTATGACTTTTTGTTTTGACTGATGTTTTGACAAAAACATCCCAGCAGAAAAGATTTACCTTTAAGTAGCTGTAGTTTTTCACTAGCTTGCAGAAGCAGATCTTTGGCCTCCTGTTGGAGCATCTCAGCTTTGTTCTTAGCATCTGCCACTCCCTGGGCCTTCTGAGTGATCAGCCCCTCCACACGACTGTACTTATCTTTCAGCTCATTGTCCAGATCCTGTAAACAAGTACGCACACACACGTTCAATCAGAGAGCCATGCTTTATGCTGGATGTACCAATAACACTCATCTTTCTAATTTGGGATGCCAGTGAAATACCTCTAAATGACTTTTCTATATGATTATACATGTATTATGAATTTGAGTGTATGGGTACCTTTTTGAGCTGATCTGTCAGTTTATTGACAGTATCTGCATTTTGTTCTGTCTCGTCGGCACTGGCAGAGGTGCTGAGGGCTTTTTCTTTTAGCAGAGCCACGTCCCTCTCCAGTCGTAGTAGCCTCTGGGTAGCGTTACTCAGCTTGAATTCTGAATCAGCCGTCTCTGACTCCACCTGTTACCACAGACCAAAAAAATTCAAACCACAGCTTCCCTTGATGTCAGTGTACATTCTAATGCAAAGTCCTTATGCAGAGTGCTCCTGGTGAAGTGATGATTTTTTATATTCTAAGTGAATAAATTACACATCCTCTACAAGGAACATATGTCTGAATGTTTTAATGCGCAACTAGTTTTTATTTCCTATATTTTACATTTTGAGAAATACAAGGTTAAAAAGTGGCCTCCCCAAAGTTAAAATTATATCTTTTTATCCACACTTTGCCAGAAGAAAGCACAACAGGCCAAAACAAATAAGCAGAAACTGTGCATAGTTTTTAATTAGAAAAGCCATATTTACGTTTGTTCCCTACAGAATGTATTAACTTCTTTTTAACAAAACATGTAATTCGTTCCCGCTTTTGCATACAACTGTAAACAGCTTCCCAGTAAAACACTGAGTGTTGCAAAAAGGATCTAAAGATGGTAGCACATACAAATGTGCTAAGGTCATATGCACATGTTTTAGCTCACTACTCATTTCCCTATGAGAAAAACAATTAAATAAATGAACCCAGCATTAACTTACAGACACAAGAAGATCCTGAGTTCCTTTGATGTCACTGGAGGCCTGCTTCAGAGCTTCTGTCACAGTGGTCTGAGCTCTCCCGGCCTGCTCCAGAGCTTCCTGCACCATCTCAGCTGTGCTCCTCACATCTGATGCCTCTTTCCTGTTATAAACAGCCATAAGGAATACAGCAAAGACTTAATGTTTCTTCGGGTCACTTGATGATGTTTAGTGCAGATAAGTACACAGCTGTGATCTGCTGTTGATCCTCCGTGATCTTGTGTTGTGCAAGAGTCAGACCACTAGGTGGTGGCAGCACACCACATACTGGGACTGCAACCATTCCGAACTCTCAAAACAGACCTTCCTGCAGCCAGTTTGCAGCATAGGCTTTGTGGTGATCTGTGTGTGCTTTTAGGAAGCAAATCTGTACAGTCACACCTTCTAACCATCTAAGATCTTGAGTATCTCTAGACATCAGATCCAACTCATGAATGGCTTGATAATTGGATAGTGAGTTAAATAAGATGTGGTGGGGGGCAGAGCATACTAAAAATGCATTTAAACTTTAATGTAAGTTCTACATCAACATAATGCCAAAGGAAGACAAAGTTACGTTATGAAAGATGGCACTGACTCAGTCAGCATGGGACGGATTTTAGTAGAAAAGGTATATATAACTAATCTAGCCTAAAATACTACATGCTCACATTGTGTCATATTAAGCTATGGATTTCTGCTTCGTAATATTTTTCACCATTTAAGTGTGTACTGACCTGGCTTTGCGGGCCTGCTCCAGCAGATTCTCAGCCTTCTGGATGTCAGCAGCGCTCTGGTTAAGGATGTCTTCCACGTCAGAAAGGCTGCCCACACGCTCCCGGATCTCGGCTGTCAGGTTCTGCAGCTGGGCTGGTGTGGTGGGCATCTGCATCTGCAGCACCTCGTTAGCTACTGCCTCGATGCTCTCCAGATCGGCTCCCTCTTCTGAGAGAATGGGCAACATTGGTGCAAGTGTCAGTGCGGCACAGGGGTAAAATAATATTAATAAACAATATGAATAATATTTATATTAATAATTTAAGTTTAAACAGACACGATTCATTGGGAACCTACGTGTGAGAAAATCTCGAATCTGTTTGATGAGTCTGCGCAGCTCCTCATTGCTGTCGTCCACACGCCGCTTGGTCTCGTTGGTCTTCAGCAGAACCTCTTGAGCATTTAGCTTGGCCTCATCTGCTTTCACTTTTGCCTCAGAAACCTGAATACACAGCAGCTCAGTTTTCCATTTGAAATTCAATTACAGGCGGTTTACATCTAAACCGCTCACTGTTCATATTAGTTACTATACTTAACTAACCATCTTGGAGAGTTTGTCAACTTCTTCCATGGCACTGACAATGTCCTGGTCAAAGTCTTTGGCCTTCTGCCAGGCATTATGGGCCAACGTGGTGAGGCCGAGACATCCTTCTCCCCCGCACTTCCTATTTCCTTCTGCATCGAGACAGCCCAAACCGCCACATGGGGAGTCAGCACAGGCCTCTGAGCCAGCAGGACTACCACAGGTCTGGGATCAGATCAGAGTAGAGATAATTACTGCACAGGCCTCAGAACAAGTAGGAACAAGTTTAGAATGAACAAACATTGAAATGTTTTAATATAACTCTGCTATTGTCATCAAGTTCTTTCGACTCATGGTGACCATATGGATAGTTTTCCTCCGAATTCCTGTTTGTGTGTTCGTGTCTTTAGACTTGTTTGATTGCTTTCATCCATCTGTTTGCTGTTCATCTTTTTTCTTTCATCTTCATATGTTTCAAGGATAACTGTCTATTCCACTGAAATTGATCTTTTTCTCATCATATGCTTCAGTTTGGTCATTTGGACTTCAGGTCAGAGGTGATTCTTTGCCATCTAAGAAAAGGCCATAGCCTGAACAATACTGATCTTTGTTCGTAGAGACACGTAGTTACATCAAGATCTTTTTTAAGCTCCTTCATTTACGTTCTGCTAAAAGATGTGTTGTACTTCTTGACTGCTGAATCCTGGGTTGTTAATAACTGATCCAATGTAATTGCAAATTACACATAATAAAAAGAACCTCTTCATACAGGAAACACTACCTATTTATTTTAAGGCAGCATTATAGCTTATAATGAGCTTCTCACCTTCTCACTGAGCTCAGACATGTCCAGAGTCTCTAGTTGGCCGGCTAAGTTGTCCAGTGCCTTGGCATGCTCATCTTGCTTCTGGTGGAACTCTTCTTTAGTCCGGTTGATCATGTCTTCTGTTTCCCTACGCAACGAGGAAGACTGCTCCAGCAGGCTGTCCGGGTCACTGGTAGAGGCATTGACACGTGCCTCTGCCGCCTGAGACTGCTGGAAGTACCTGCTAATGCTGTCTGATGCTCCTAAACACAGACAGACAAAAATTTATGATAAGAAAACTGTCAAAAGAAAATTTCTGTATTTATGAGAAGAAATAAGCACTACATGCTACATTAAATACAAAATGATTTAAAGAAAACTGTAGACCTAAAGCAATAGAGGTATATATTTGTAAACTGAAACTTTTTACTCTAAATACACACTTCTTAAAATGACAGTTTGGTATAAAGGAGCATAAAGGAGTACATATTGCAACTTGACTAATAAACTGAACTAGTGTGTTTCAGGTGTCAATTTAGTCTTCAAGTAAAAATATGCTATAAGTTAGAAAGGAACCACTGACCAATTAACTTATAGGAAAAATCTGAAATAGATTTAGTTTGTTGATTTTGCAGAAATGAAAAATCAGGTGCAGAAAGATTGATCTTATGTTGCATCCTGGAACCCTGAATCAAAATTTCATGGAATAGTGATTTGCCCAGAGAAACCCATGCCCATCAAAACTACTTTTTGTCAGGTGCAGTGCTGCTTACCTCTCACATCTGAGTTCTTCATAAACTCAACTTGATCTTGCAGCTCTTTGACAGTGTGCTGTAGTTTCTGAGCCTCCTCACTGAATGTTTCCAGCTTGGTGTCTGTATTGTTGATATCAGCTGAGATTTCAGACATGAAATCCTCTGTCTGATTCAGCTTCTCATTCATTTCAGCCATCAAGGTTCTGGAGGAGATATGAATTTCAATTAAACTTTTTCACAGGAACATTTTTATTTTAAAACAGAGGGTCATGCATTGGCTATACTGTGTGACTTCAAAAATAGGGACAAGAGATTTTTCCTTCTTGCAAACTACACTACTTACATATTTGTTTATGTAGCTACCAAATAATATTTACTATTAACTGAACAATAAGCCTACAGTGTAATAAGTTCTTTAGTCATTTCAGTACAGTCTTAACACACTAGTCCTGATTGGAAACATTTGGACAATGACGTACGTGGCTTGCTCGAGCAGGGCCTGGATCTCGGTGAGAGGCTGAGTTGCAGGATTCTGGGCCAGAATGTCACGGAGGGAGTTAGCACTTCTTTCCACATTGTTGATGGTGTCCTTGTAGGGTCCAGTGATTCCGCTGGATTTAATGGTGTTGACTTTCTGCATCAGTCTGTGGGTCTGGTTGGTGAGCTCTCCTACGATCACATCCCATTCGCTAAAGCACTGGTGGCAGCGTTCGCAGTGCGGGAACTCACCAAAGTAACCCCTGGCACAAGTGTCACATCGGGGTCCGGACACGCCTTCCACACACACACAGTGGCCTGTAGCTTTGTTACACTGCTGCTCAGCAATTCCACGGGGGTCACAGTCACATGCTGTAAGGACAAACATGCAGAAAAAAACTTAGACTGAAAATCACTTTACATTTATGGCATTTAGCTGACGCTCTTATCCAGAGCGACTTACATGGTTAATCATATTACAGGGAGGCCAATGTAGTGTTAGGAGTCTTGCCTGAGGACTCTTATTGGTGTAGCACAGCATAGTCACCCAGACCGGGATGCAAACCCCAGTCTCCCACGTGTGGTGGTGGCTCCCCGACGGGTAGTGGTGTTATCTGCTGAGCTACTCCAACCACTTTAGCTCATTATAGTGTCATTTACATAGTATCATTTAGAGGTGTGTTGAATGATCTCAGGGCTTAGTTATGTGGAAAAACTGGACCCCGTAGACCTATCACAGGAACAAGTGAATATTTAATCTATTTTACATGATGGCTTAAAGCCTTCTTTGACAGTGTCCACATATCTGAATTTTACTGAAACACAATCATTATTACATAAAACAAAGTATGGCATTGGATTTACTGGATTCAGATACTTACATCATTTAAATGTGCTCAATACATTAAAACACTCTGAGCACAATGATTGCAAAGCATATATATAGAATATTTATTTTGAGTACACGACCCCTGCACTTATTTTTGTAGTATTCGGGCAATGCTGGTACAACCAAACAACATCAATAATTGAATAAGAAAAATGAATGGTCTACAATGTTAATGAAAAGTTTGCTGTGTTGGTAACAAAGCTGGGGTTTGATGCTCAAAAGCAGGATCTAGACTGATATATAATAATGTATATTACATGTTCTTAATATAATATGTTCTAAACTAGTGATGTGGATGTCATGCATGCCTACAGTAGTCATTGTTTTTAGGTAACACTTTACATCTACTAGGCTACATAACATAACTATGCCATGAACATCTCATGGTAGGGGTCAAATGCTGACATGAGTGTTCCTGACAATTTCCTGACAGATTTTTTTTCCTGACAGACTTTTTACCGGTAATAGTAATCACATGTGTCATAGTGTTATGAGAGGTGACTATGAATTACACATAAGCTATCATGACATTTAACAGAAACGGTACTGATATAGTGCGGTTTTAATGCTAAATCTAATCTGTTGTAGGAGAAGAGACCACGGCAGGTTTATGGTACAGTTATGTGAAGGTCATGAATTATCTAGTGCACTTTTCATTCTGAGCCTCTGGGTTTGAAAACTAGTGGTTTTTGCACTACTCTGTGAGCACTGGCTGTGACCACCTGGCTAGGAACTGAGAAAACAGGAGAGGTAGAGAAGAAGAAAAGAGAAAGATAAGGTGTCTGGAGAGCAGACAGCACATTCTAACACAAGACTAGGGCACTTGGTCAGTCTTTGAGCCTTTGGAGACAAAGAAGTCTAAACTAGCACACAATGAGGTGCAAGACACTGAGCAAACATAACACCCCAACGTTACTCTGGCCTCTTACACACAGAGAAAAGCCCCCCACAAGCACAGACTGCTTCTGCCACAGGTGTTTATATTCACATCCCCCCACACAGCTTCTATCTAGGAGAGTTCTTTAACTTGAAAAGCATTCCAACCTGAAGTGTGTTGCACACACACACAGACACACAGACACACACACACACACATGCAAACATTCCCCTAGAAAGGACTTTGTCACCTAAGGGTCCTAATATGGACAAAAGGCTGTGTGGAAGTGGGGGCTTAGCATAGAGGTTAATCCTGCTATTGTAAAGGGGGCCTCAGGGCGCGTCTTGCTGGAAGTATGCAGTGAATGTGACCCCTTCAGAAGGCCTTTTGTTTGAAGGACAAGAGTATATGGTATGTGCGCAAATTGACAGGGGTCTTCATACATGAGGCTCACTCAAACGCTCATTCATAAATACCATCTCATCTGTGTTCAGTAACTTTGCAACTGCCTAAACCAAATAACTTTATGAGGTTGGAGCTGTGCTGTTAAAAACAAACCATATTAATATTTAACTTCTAATTTAAATCTCCTCTCCCTTCATTTACACAGACCACAGCTATGTGGAGATGCAAGAATTATTCCACCAGACTGTATGCCAAATGGCTTGTGCTTAACCTCCCTACTTCTAATTACATAATAATCACACAAACCTCCTCAGAAAGCATTTTTAGAGCAATTTATACCACATTTTTCAACTTTTAAACAAACTCTTAAACAAGCCGTGAATAATGCGACATACTCTTCGCGTTTTTAACATGAAAAAAAATATTATTTCTCAATATTACTGTTTAATAAGATTGTTAATTATTTATTAAATAACCTTGATTAAAAAAATTACACATGGGCATATACTTGAGCATGGAAAGGGTCTGAAGTTAATTCCTGTTGTCAATACGAACATGTAATTGTGCCTGTATTCTTGCATTAAAAAAAAAAAGCATAATTTTTTCCCTTTTTTTTTTTAAATACCATGTTAATTATAAATTTGGAGTAAGTATATTTCAGTATGATAAACACGTCTGAGTTTTATTTTCCTTACACATTCCATTTTAACTGCAGTCTTTTGATGGAATGACTCACTGGTGTTTAACACACACGTATAAACACTAGCGCCGAGAGAGCTGCTGGAGCTACTCCGAAAGAAGCGTCAGCTAACCAAACCACTCGAGCTGTGCCATGCACTTGGAGTTCAGACTGCATTTTTACAGCTTTTTAACATTCATGACAGTGTTAACAAGCTTCCTGAATCATAAAAGCCTTTCCACTCAGGTGAAAATGCTCTGATAATGCTAATTCAGTGCGAACAGTGCCATGAAATAGAGCAGACTTTTTCCAGTAGGCACAGTTGCATTCTCCACTTTTATGAGGCAACAGATTGGATAAGCACAAAAGGGTGCAAATCAGACGGTGGAACTGATCGACTTTCTGTTTGAAGAACTTTTTAAGCAGTTGTCTAGTTTCCTCTTTTCCACACATCTGTTTTCTATCCTCATGGAGATAAGACCGGTGCAACAAGGCTATAGAGGACGACTGGATCATGTTAAAACAAAGGCCTGTAACTGGGATTCTGTTCACAAGCAGTTTTACTCCAAGACAGAGCAAGAATTACTTCATGAATACACTTTCAAACACAAAGCGACACACAGAACGATGGCTTACAGATTGGCTCGTTATTTTGCCAGAGACCATCTAAACCTAAACGTGCCTCCTGGTAGACTTTGGTCTATTGTGATCTACTTTTTGCACTTGCCTAGGGGTTAAATTTGCTAATTAGCATTAACACAGTCACACAAAAGGTAGACTTAAAGAAGACAAACAGAGAAAGTTCTCATTCCTCTGTTGAACCTGACAGGGTCTTTTTGAGGGTAAGTCAACACACAGGACAGTGAGGGGGTAACTGGATCGTAGGGAAAGATATTGGGGGGGGGCTTCCTGCTATGTCTGGCCTTGCCAAACAAACACAGAGGGAGGTTTCTGTCAACACACTGAGTCTTCAGCTCAGAGAAAACACAAACTCTGCCCTGCTGAAGCCTGGTCTCCTGCAATGAGCCACTCACCCTGAGCTTCAGGAAAAACTCCAAGAATGTAAACCAAGGACAGAGTCGAAAGCTCATCCTGTTCATGTTCATGAATGGTAGCAGTACGAGCAGCTAGGTAGTCAGACCTGGACAGACCACAGTAGGTCTGCTTACAACAACCTAAAAGCTAAATCCACATTAGAAAAAAATGTTCTGATTGGACTACTAAGCATGAAGAGGGCTAGACATAGTTTAACCCATAGATAATGTCTAGGGTACTACTCTCATCACTTCTTCATTAAGCAGTTCAACCTTTTTATCAGTGGCTTTTCTTTAGCAACCTTTGAAGCATCAGCAAGGTCCTTATCAAGCCTTGGACTCCTTAAGTCTTAACAGCATGTTGTAAGACGTGGTTTGCTTCACTCTAGTGCTGTTAAGGACAAAGAATGCTTTCTCTTGGCTGGCACTGCGTCAGCCACAGAAGACCCCTGAGGGAAAACCCTCTAGAACAAAGGTGCATTGTAACACTGTAGGAGAAGATAGTGGGAGACTTCGGCAGATTCAGCCCCCACACCCGCCAAGCTTGTCATGGTAAAGCACATCTGGAGCTAATCAACCTGAGCGCTGAGAGCTTTTCTATACTGCTGTAATCTAAAGTCTGGACAAATTCCCAGAGACCAGATCAGTTATGCAGTGAAGTTACCAGCATTACATTAATTTCAAGTGTTCTCTGCTTTTTCCAAAACCAAAATGGGAGGAGACTAATTATTTCGTAATAATAATAATAATAATAATAATAACAATAAAAACAAAATGGAACATTCTTTACTTACCATGACATTTGACCTCAGGGTTCCCCCAAAACAGCTCCCTGCACTCTCTGCATGTTCTTCCTCCGAAACCAGGCTTACATGAACACTGGCCACTTATCTACAAAAGAGTTACCAATTATGCAAAAAGAGTACCAATTATGCAAACCATGGAAACACACTTGAATTCCTCCATGCCAAATTCATTCAGGAGCTAAAAAAATGCAATAATTACATTATCATCACATATCCATACCGGTCACATTTGGCCTGTCATCACGGTAATCAATTGCAAAAACATGCAACATTAATGACGTTAGACACATCAAGAAAGAGACGTCACCTCATTGCAGGAAGAGCTGAAGGAGTGATTGGGATCACAGTCACATTGCTCACAGCCTCGGCCGCTGGCCATGTTCCATGTATCGGGAGCGCACAGGTCACAGTGCTGTCCCACAACATTGGGCAGGCACTGGCACTGCCCGCTATTAAGGTCACAGTGGCATTCGCCCACAGAGGGACAAGTCTCCTGCCTTGTGCCCATGTGGTTGCACACACACCCTGAAATGGAACACAGGGTAGAAACAATTCAACATCAGGTGGAATTAAAAAGGCAAACTGCAAAGGTCTATAGTAAGTACAGTCATATGTGCCAGGGTTAAAAAGCTCTGAAAGGGTCTCTGTTAAACGAACGAAAGAAAAACATTTAATGGCTTAGAAACGGTTAGAAACATGGGATGACGATCTTTGAGTAAACACAAGAAACCTGGACACTTACGTCTGCAGTTCTGGGTAAGAGCGTTGCCATAGTAACCCAACCTGCAGCGGTCGCAGCTCTCGCCCTCTGTGTGGTACAGGCATTTGAGACAGGCGCCAGTGCGGGCGTCACAGGACCCTGGGTCCACCATGTCAATGTTGTTATTGCACTGACAGGGACGGCACTCTCCACCTGCCTCGTGGGGGTTACCATAGTAACCAGGTGCACACTCATCACACCTGGCACCTAGATGGAGCAGACAGAGTGAGAGAGAACTAAGACCTTAACTGGTAAACATATATGAAAAATAACATCCACCTTTCAGTACTCTAGAAATAACTCTAATTTAGGGATTCATATTGAGACAAGCTTCAGCATGAGAGCCATTACACGTTACCTTTATAGCCCTGGTTGCAGACACAGAACACCTGGAGTGAGTCATGGTTCTTATAGCACGCCCCCGCAAACTGCCTGCTGCTACTTGGGCCATCTGGACACATGCAGGGACGGCAGTGGTCCCCAGAGCCCAGAACAGGGTCACCATAATAACCGTTCGAACATCTGCAAAGACAGATAATACTCAGCAAATACCAAAAACAGTAAATTACATCAACAGATCAGATTTTAGAAATGTGTTTGCACTGATTCGTACTGTGCTCTGTATTCCAGCATATTGGAAATAAAATAATTAGAATAAGGTTTTAATTCAGAATTTTAAATTTAAATATAGGTGTAAAACTGGTTGCAATTGGAGACTGAAAAATGAATTTTTTTAAAAAAATTGTAAAGATTTAAAAAATGCTAGAAAAACTGCTATGACGCAAAACAAACCATCTTGTAGATGAAAACAGCAAGGCAACAAAAGAATGTTGGCTTTCCATCATGAAAAAACAGCTGATGAATAGGTCAAAAATGCTATTCAAGATGACAGCGCGAGGGAGAATTCTGAAGTGTACAGAAATGTTTTGACTGCTCAGATTCATTGCTACTGATAGAACTGTACAGTTCTTTTGGGTCAAAGTGGAGCCAGTCTCTTATAGTCAAATCAATCATTCAAACAGAACGCCAGTGAGCATGGCATTTCATTTATGGAAGAAAAGGCTGGAGGCAAAAAGCCCTCAGAACAAGAAGAAGCTGGCATGTATACAGTCCTGTAAATCTTTCATGATTCAGCCTATAGGAACACAAAATATTTAATATCATTTTACCTGAGAACAGAGTCAAACAACAATCATGTCACTCTACAAATGCACCCCTGAATGCATTACAAACATTATGTACCTCTCACAGTTGTGGCCGGTGGTGTGGTCCTTGCAATTCAAGCACTGGCCAGTGTGGGGGTCACACTGCTCTGCATGACCATTACAAGTACAGGGCCGGCAATTAGGGAACCCCCAGTGTCCAGGGAGACAGCGGTCACACTGGCGTCCATACGCTCCAGGAACACAGTCACACTGACCGGTGGCCTCGTGGCAGAACGCATGCACTGAGCCCTGAGGATCACACTCACAGGCTGGGGAAAGGGTGGGGAGGGGAAGGATTACCAGTTAACCATCTGCACAATATATGTCTACAAACTAGAACCCTCTGCAACAAGAAGAGGCGGACTGCCACCACCTCTTGGGGGTTTACATAAATAAAATTACTGTGTTGGAAACAAATGCAAACAAAATCAGACTTACGTCTACAGCCTTGAGGTCCAAAAAGGAAGGTAGCAGGGGCACACATATCACAGTTCCGGCCCACTACATTAGGGCGACACTGACACTGTCCACCATTCGGGTCACACACTGTACTGAGAGAACCCTGAGGGTCACACTCACAGGCTGAGAGAGAGGGAGAAAGAGAAAAATTAATTTGAAGACCAAAACAGATGACTACTCAACTAAAACACCCCCACCTAAAATCTAGATGTACTGTTGTATATTATTTGGGTTATTTCTATATTTATTTTTGTTATTTTAAGTCATATTATGTAGTGAAATTGTCTTATTCTGCTGGTGGACTTTTTAACATTATCTGCCCAATAATAACTCACATACCAAATTAATAACGAAGAAAAACTGTCTGCATTATGTCTTAAAACAAGCAAAGTAAATCTAACACTGTATCTCTGGACAACTGTGATGCCTTTTACTCCTATTCTCTCTATCTGACAGCCTGATGAAATGGTGCTTTTACAGCTCATCTCATGCATACCATACGACTCCCTCCTCATTCATCATGCTGACAGGAGAACAAAACTACGTCTCTGATGGAGCAAACTTAATAGCGCTTAGAAAGAGACGTTCACCTTATGATGCTTCACAACAAAGAGAGTCTGTGTGTATCGAGCTATCCATCTATCTATCTATCTATTCATCTATCTATCTATCTATCTATCTATCTGTCTATCTATCTATCTATCTATCTATCTATCTATCTATCTATCTATCTATCTATCTATCTATCTATCTATCTATCGTTGTAACAGAACCTTGTATTTCTGATTTATTTATCATTTATATGCTCTTAATTATTTGTTCAAATTTGATGAACAGACCAACAGCAATGGTTGAAAAAATTAAGTGGGGAAATTATTAAATAATAATAATAAAAAAAACATTAATGAGGTATTTTGGTTTTCCTTTTGTAAAGTTTGAATTTTGCAGATACTTTATTTTGTTCTGATATCAGGGACATATACTGTATGCATATATACAGATTCTAACAACCATGCTGTGGCTCAGAGTGTAACTACAAAAATGTCAAATGACCTTTTGCAAAGCCACTGGGGCAGAAAATATGATAGGTAAATTTATGACTGATAACACGACTCAATTCAGCTGCTCTTGCCATCCTCAATGTCAGAATGCTCTACAATGCAAATGTACAAAGATATAAACATGACCTGATTTTACATTAAACTCTTGATTAACATCAGTGATTTCACTTGGCAAGGAAGTTCTTTGCTTACCAAAGACTACAGTATGACATAGAATCTGATCTTTACCTTTTTATATCCTCCTCAGCATATCTCTGTAGTATCTGAATAAATTCATAGCCTTGGGGCCTGGATAACGTCTAGGTAAATCCCCCCTGCCAGATTCATATATCTGTAATAACTGCAATTAATGTTTGCTTCCTGTCTCTGGGAGATTTTTTTCTTTCTTTCTATATGGCTGCAGGTGAGATTTACACTACAGAAAAGTGTGCCTCAGTCAGGAAGCCTTGTAGCATGTAAGGCCCTATAATCAAGCCTGAGGAGCACATGCACAGGCTGTGACATGCAGAGGGTAAGCAATAAAGAGTACCGGAGGAGAATGACATGGGAAAAAAAGAACCTGTAAACTGACATGGCTCATAAATTTAAAAGGCTTTATGCTGAATAAAGAAGCACTGAATGCAATGGGGAGAATGATGGTAGAGGGAATGTGTGTGTGAGTGCCTGTTTGTTCAGACCTTTTGCCCCTTGATGCAGCAGAGCCGACACACTGAAGATGTAGTTCTTGCAGATGTCAGGCATGGGGGTCTTCACTACGCTCTGACTGTTCTCCAGGCAGCGGTAGCGCTGGAAGGTGTCCCAGGCACTGTTGGTCTCCAGATCACCACCTTCTGTCCCAGAGCCAGTGAAAATCTCCAGATTTTTACAGTGTGGCATCAGTACAATCTGAGATACAAAAACCAAGACTGTCAGGAGATTACAAGCACACAATGATCTACATTCTGCTGACTCAAGACTGAATGCATAATTCACATATAGCAAGACCAGGTAGCAAAATACTGTATATTGTATATTGTACTGTATGTCATATATTAGAATATGCAAATAAGCCTCTAACTAACCACTGAGCATTTTGTGAAAACACAGTTGAGGATGAGCATTTTTCTTTGAGCGTTCGATGAATTCAGACATACATGAATTCCAACAGAAGTTAATTACTCTGCCTAATGCAGGTCTTTAACCCAGTAACACCACCAATGTATTTTAATATGTCGAGAGAGATATTGAAGTCAAAATATAAATACTACACTTTATATATGTCAGTAAGAACAGTATTGTTTGTAGTTATCATCCAACATCTGGTTTGGCTAATCAATGCGTCATTACATTACATCACTTGTTCTGGTGATGGATTCATGCTGTGGTTTTGGAAAAATCTGGACTCAAACCTTGATCTATCTATCGAGCTCTCAAGATAAGTATTTTCTGATTATTTCTGTTGCATTAATGATTGCTTACATTTATTCTAAAAATGCTATATGGATACAGTACAACTCAAAAGTTTGAGGTCACTAATTTTATTCATATCAAACCATGTTCTTTGAAGACTTTTAAGACTTTTTAAACTGTAAACATTCTCATTCTGGAATCATTCAAGATTGAAAGTGTGTAAAATGGAAATGTACCGAGTCAATAAGTGTGTAGGGAGACTGGATGTCACTGCTGGTAGAGTAACGAGGAAGACTCAGGCGGACAGTGTAGTTCAGTCCCTCCTCAAAACACACCGGTCTGGGCAGCACCACATATCTGAGAAGAAGACAGAGCATGATGTACTCTTTTCCAAACTCACAAGGCAAATTTCTTTTTTGTAATCTCTTTCATTCTGTCAGTAGGGGCCTAAAAATGACATCTGTCAAATGCAAAAGCACTGATTGCAAAGACACACACACCGGAAGCCAGGATGGAGGGACACCATCTGGTTGTCATCGTCTGGCATGGTGTTAGCACAGCGGCTGTCAGCAGTGATGACACGAGGCCTGATGACAGTCATGAGTACTTCCTCCCACTGTTCTGGTAGCTAAACACACAGACAAAAATGAAAGGAAGAAAGAGCACACCATGTATGATGTAATGTGGATAAAGATATATGCTATATCCAGTGTCTATCTTTCTAATATACATTTCAGCAGTCAGTGACTATCCAAGCTGTTAAAAAGCTGGTGTAGAAACTCACATTAATTAAATATGATGTAGAAGCATGCAGGAACTAACCTGAGGTTCATAGCGAATAAGGATATCGTATTCCATAGAGAACGGGACATTGTCGATACTGAACTCCAGATAGGCTCCTTCTGGAACATTCACAAAGCCAATACCAGTCCAAGTCGGAGTACGATCCTGAGGAAAAGGCCTCTGGACAACTGTCACTCCCTAGACAAAAAGGGACACTTTTAAGCATGTCCTAAACAAACAAAGGTTTCCAGTTCAGCTTTGCAAAATAACATCAGAGATAAATGTGAAATAAGCGACTTACAGGCCCAAACTTAGCATCCTCTGCCTCATAAACGTAGTGGTCCAGAGCAATGAAGTAAAAGCCAGACTCCACCTGATCACAGCGCCTCCCAAACATATGTTCCCGACACTGACACTGACCGGTCTCTGGAGAGCAACTGCAAAACACACAAAAAACTAACCTCACATCACTGCCATAATGAAAACAAAACCAGCTGTCAAACTTTACAGTGAAACTGTGCATTGTAATAACAAAGGGGTGGCGTTTCTTAACTCTATGTCAGCTGTACTGGTACCTTAAACACAAATTTCATCAACAAACTCAGGTCTAACTCATTTCTCATCTCTAAATTAAGCCATCATGTATGTGCATCCACATATCCATCAGTCTACCAAAAAAGGGGCAAAAAAACTGCAAGTGTAGGCGAACATTGGATCAATGATGACACAATCTGGAGAGGTATTCAGTGGAGAAATGGGTCAGACCTTTATCATTAGAGTCATTAGTGTTTAATACAAAATTACTGCAGAAATAGAGCTGTTGTTAAAAAAATCGTCCCTTCAATATTAATGATAATGATAATGAATTAGTGAATTTAGACAATGAATAAAATATCACACAAGTTTCACAGGAAAATTAAAGTACGTCCAGCAAACAGACCACTCCAGCTTGTAAATAAATTCTAACAACCAATCAACTAAAATCAGACTGATTTAATGTCGTACTTGTTATTGAGAGCTCCTCCAACGTCGCAGTCACATGGCCTGCAGCCATCCATGTCGTTGCTAAGACCCCAGTGCTGAGGCTGTAAAGAGAACAGTTTGTTAAAACATTTATCTGGCACTTAGCAGGCTGTTTATGACAGACCTCCCAAGAAGAAACCGAGATTTACAGTGGAAAGCCAGGTTTTTGCTTTCCAACCTTCCAGCTGGATGCGTAAATTAACATAACAAAAGGCTGTCTAGAGAGTCCTGGGATACAGAATTTGACTGCGGTTCATGGAATGAGACTACAATAATGCTACTTTATAGTGAGACAATGCAGGTTGTAAAGAGAATTATCACAGCCTAGTTATTGAGTATCAATGACAAAAACAAACAAACGCCTTACTGTAAATGCATCATCAACAGCAATGACAACCTACCAAGCACTGGTCACAATCTCGCCCCATGACCAAGCGCTTACAGAAACAGTTTCCTGTGGCTGTGTCACAAGGGTTTCCCCCAGGTAGTGTTCCAAGAGTGTTACAGGTGCATGCTGGATAAAACAAGATGGACATGGTCAACCTCTTTAAGAAATTTGTGTTTGTGTGTGACACAAATGTTTTATTGCTAAGTGAAAAGCATACGGTTCTTACTGACTTTACTGTAAAGCAAATCATATAACATGTAAACAGACTTACGTTTACATCCCAGCGGGTCATCACTGAGGCCGTAATGGGCCTGTCTGCACTGGTCACAGCGCTCCCCCTCAACATTGGGTTTACAACGACACTGACCCGAAATCAGTCCGAGAGAGACATCCGTCAATGCGTCACAGATTCCGCCGTTCAGAGAGCCGACAGGATCACAGTTACAAGCTGGAGAGAGACATACACATTAGTTACAAAACAAGCAGAAGGATCGTTTCCTGCTACCTGAACAACTTTAAATTATAAGATGCTGATAATTTTAACACTTTGACATGACTAACGGTAAAACTGAGATCAGTTATTTCATTAGTACACCAAGGTTCTATGCCAGTTATGTCAATTCCAGACTGGCAGCTAGTCTGTGTCTCTTATTGCTGTTCAGGAACAATTCTCAAATCCTGGCCCACAGTTTTTGCCTTGTGGTCAACAGAGTGGATTTATAACCTCAGTGGCCACACAAAGGGAAGTGTGAAACTTAAGACACCACTGCATTGTGGGGTTCAGTGCTGTGGTGACTAGGAACACTTCAAAGGCCAGGTGTTTCCCACTGCAGCCCCTCCCCCAACTGCTCCAACCACAAAGAGTAAAAGAGGTTCAAAGGGCCAGGCAGACAAACTAGACCAGACAAGATACAAGGAGGAACAGATGACTGATGGAAGAAAAGAAAGAGGGGATGAATGAGACGAGATGAGAGAGAACACGTACGCTCGCAGATGTTCGGGTCGCGGATGTCCCTTTCGTGATGCTGGTAGAAGAAGGGCTTGCACTGCTCACAGTTGTGACCCATAGTGTTATGAAGACAGTTATCGCAGACACCTCCGCTGACGTTACCCGAGGCCTGATACACAGCCATGTCGAAGTGGCAGGAATCACTGTGCTGATTACAGTTGCACTCTAAAGAAAATTTAGACATTTAGACTTTCATTCACCCATGTGATCATTCATTCATTGATTCATTAAAATTCAGACATTTATAATCTGTGCAGAGATGAAAGGATTTTAGCTGAATATCACCAGTGAAGTTCTTTTATTACTGCTAGGATATTAGCATGCACATTATGTGAGTGTTTACAGGCTTCAGTCATATATAATCAATTTCATACTTTTGCAAGCGTTGGTGTTGCGTCCCTCTGCAGGCCTCCAGGGCAGGTCGTGATAGAAGTCTTGACAGCGCTCGCAGTTCAGACCCATAGTGTTGTGATTACACATACAGTGGCCATGGACCTGCAGGAATAGCAATCATAAATATTATTAGAGGGCTAGTGTCATTGAAAACAGAACATTCCTAAGTTCCTAAGTAAGTAAAGGTCGGATGTAGTCTGTAAATTCTGGTGCTCACTGGTCAGTCCATATATGAAATTAATTACACAAAATTATATTGTATGAAATTTACACTACAAAAAATATATTATTAATATATTATTGAATATAATGTTTTGTGAAATCTACTGATCAGCCTACAGCAAGTTGGTGACATTGACTATACAGACATTAGGGTTGGCCAAAATCTGGCACCGACCAAAAGCGTATACTCATAGCCTTGATGTAAACCTGCATGTAAAGGCAGGACGTGTAGGCCTTATTGTTCGGGCTATATTCTCTCCTGCACTGGCTGAGACTCTCATTACTTATAGATAACTACTCAGTTATTATTTCAGCGCTTTCCCTGTGATGAGAAAGACAAGAAGAAATGGCTGCAGTTGATAAGTTACTTTACAGTTTTTAAACGTTAGCTAGCTATTAAACTTAGCTATGTTAGCACCAACCTCACAGGTTGTGTCTTTAATATTTTGATATAAAGCATCACACTGAGTGAGCACAGTGGAGCTGAGACGGTAATATTTACCTGTTTTGACAGTGCAATGAAAAAGTCATAATTATAGCACAACACTGTCCAGACAAAATGCATTTTACAGATCTCCCTTACTGAGTAAAAAACAAGAGACTTTCCGAATCCCCAAAATGAACATGAACACCCACTCATCTGAATACCCGGGTCCAGTCCAAGCAGACATGTTAAGTGGAGCTCAGAATAAATAAAAAAAATACACAAGAAAAATGCAGCCCTTGTGGGCCCTCTATAGTATCACCATAATCATCATCAACACTCACAAATTATATAGCAACATTTCAAAGTTCAAGGTGATTTCACAATGAATGTGCACAGCCGTCACAAACAACCTAAGCACACTAGAGGTGGGGAAAACAGACAAACTATCTTCATCAACAAGTTAGAGAGCATCACAAGAAGCCAAGGGAAGGAATTTCACAACTCTGGGGTTTTTAAGGAGCTAACTGAGTGCAGACCTAAAGGTAAAGGAGCTCTCTCAGGTAGTCTGCAAGGTCATGTAAGCCTTCACAGCTTGTGAGAAGGTTTTGTAATGGACACAGTACATAACAAATTACTAATAAAAACAAAGAGAACAGATTCCACTGTTCTACAAAAACAGGATATGAAAAGAACTCAAAAACTCAACAATGTGTCTTGCGGATAACCAAGAACATTTTTGAACTTAAAAATGTATTAAATTAAATAAATAAAAAAAACTGGCATCTTCAAGCACGCTGTTTCATTCCCATTTGTTTTTTATAAAGGAACAGAAAGAAGAGACGCCATGGAATGCTGTTTGATTAAAAACAAACCCCGAATTCAAAAGACTTCCTTCTTTGCATGTTTTCATAGTTCTCAACCACGCCATCACTATGAGCCGTCAATTTCTCTCTAAAAGACAGAGATTCTTTTAACTGAAAAGACAGACACTTCAAGCGGCAGGAAGTTAGGCAAAGGATACAGCTGCTCGGAACGAGCACAAAATCCCCATCCAGATGGCAGCAGAAACTGTTTATACTGGATGCATCTGGACTGCATTAACAACCGCCAGCGCTGGCAGCGGGAACAGACACTCAAGTAAGCTCTCACTGTACTGTGTCATTACATGAGGATATCTGGAAACATTACAGCGCTTTTCAATAATATTCAGAGAAATGTCTGACGCTGAGATCCAGATTTCTGTTCAGTGACGTGAAGCTTGTGCAATGAAGATGTTTCATTCACAGCCAGAGAGAAAGTATATGGGGTTAAAAGAAGACTAAACAGAAACTTCTTTGCTAGGCTGCTCTTGCATATACAAGCCTTCAGGTAGACACAAACACACACTCTAAACCCACACGCCACAATCGCCTCCGCACGCACAAAAGTTAGAAACTCTTGCATGTATTAACCAGAGCCTGCCTTAAAGAAATGAACAACATCAGAATCATTACAAGGTCCACATTTCCTTGCCTAATAGGAAACAGATTCCGAACAGCTTAGCAGTCTGTTCAGCAGTGCAAACTTACTGAAGTCCGTTCTTCCCACAAGGAACTTATTTCAGTGTATTTTCACTCAGAGCTTATTTTAAGGCCTAGACAAAATAATCAAGGCCTGTTTCCTCTCCAACACGCTGAGATATCTAAGATATCAGAAATTGCTTCAAAAGTTTTCTGGAACACCTAAAATGTTCTTTTCACAGAAGGAAACAGCATAAAAACAGAAATATTAAAACTTCTCAGAGAAATATGCATCAGCTTCAAGCCTTCATAGAGCCAGGCTTGCATTGCACGATCTCTTCTATAACATATGAATAACTCATTCAGTTTGCTGAGTACTTACTGAATAATAAGCCTACGCATTTAAAGTGCCTGTTCAGAGTTTATGTATAATTAAACTGTTACGAACTAAACTAAGTAATTCAGAGTGATATGATGCGAGATGTGCTGTTCTAAAGAAGTTCTGTCAGAATTGCTTACAGTGATGGTGATGAGAACCAGAAGTCCCATCTAAAAGCTACCTTACATCAAATGGTTACCAATACATAGACAGTTACAATGTACATGCAGAGCAATCATTACGAAACACCACTTTTGTAGGTTCACTGGTCATTTGGAATAGTAAATAAAAATTGATATTTGCTTTGTAGATGACGCCTAGCTTCTATTACTACCACTGTAAAGACACTGCAAAACGACCAAATCATGCCACAAACTTAACAAAATGACTTTTTATTCACTTATAAACTGTAACTCTGCATTTAACTATGAGAACAAAGAGCTAAAACGTGGGCCTGCAAACAAGCCTGCAGATTTAAGGGGTGTCTTAACCCAGTAACATATAAGCACCACAGCCATATACACAATTTTGTCCATGCTACAGTTAACCACACTCACCATTCCGTCCACCACATCTCCTGATCCGTCGACGGGGGCACACTCGGAAGCATGGCCATAGCAGAAGCAGTTGCCTCTCACAACCATGTCATATATCGCATAGTAGTACTTCTCCTTGATCTCAATACGAGAGTCCAGCAGGTTATCCCCCAGTGTGTGCAGCTTAGTGAATTTCACTCTCAGGTTGGTGATCTTCAGCATATCTACAATCAGAGGAAAGATGTTGTGGTCAATATGCAAAAGAAACATACAATTCTTAACTCTTCTAAAGATTAACAAACATTTAGTTTGTGCCACAAATCAGGTGGTATTACTATGGTTATTGTATGTGTCCACACGTGTCACATGATCATTACATAATTTTTCTGCTGCTCTTACTTTGTATCCTGGGGCTATAAGGATCATCAATTCTGAATGCTGGATCCAAAACACGGAAGATGGCCTAGAACAACAACAATTTGTTAAAAAGGTGAATTATCGCCTTGGGTAAGGAAAAGTGTCCACAATGCTGTGTAAAAAGTCTTGTAGTACTACAAGCATCTAAGCCTGTGAAGCTTACCTCGCCCTCAGTGGATGGCTCAATGTCAGAATAGCGAGAGTCACAGATGACATCATCCACCTTTTTCATTGGGCCCTGAGATACGGAGGGAAAAGACGACTCGCAGTCGTAGGCAAAGTACCGGTAGACCTGCCATGTCTTCCCAAAGTCAGCTGAGCGCTCAATCACCATGGCTGCTGGACGGAATGTCTAGGCAGAGATGACACAGGTTAACAAAGCACATTAAACAGGGAATCCTGAAGATACCGATAAGGGAAGCATTAAGGGAACATTCAGGTACTAAGACAAAAATGCATGGCATGCATTGACTGATGGCTATCCGATACCTAATACCTCAACGCTCTGAAAGTCTTTCCATGGTCTGCTAAGTTGCTTCCTAGTGCTAAAATCTTTCAAATAAAAACACATTCTTGCTTCTTAACAACATATAAAATCTCTGATTCGTTTAATTAGAATCTCAAGCTGGCCTGCTTTGCTGGCATTGATGCATCTTTGATCCTAATGTTGCAGAAACACCAATGATCCCAAACACAAATACCAAATCTAAAATCAAATCTAGACCTTTTTTTAGGTTTCTTGCGTAGACCTAATGATGCATCAAACAAAGCTATCCATAAAACAACAAAGCAACCAATAGTCAAATTGCATTTGTTGAGATATAGGGATTTTGCAGCTGGGTAATAGGACAATATTTGTTGTTATCTTGATACATTTTGGAATGTTAGGTCACAAAATGATACTCTGAGCATGTGGCATAGGATATCATCAGTCCTTGAAGAACAATGAACAATCACACTTTTCATGAACAGAGCAAAATCAGGCCTGTTTACTTGGATTTGCAGCAGCTCAGCATAAGAACCAAGTATAATCATTGTATTCATAATGTTGAAAGTTTTTTTAAAACATGTCACTGCAGGTTTCTTTTTTCTCTTTGTCCTGGCAAATGTCTAAAACAAAACATTACTGTGTATAGAGAAAATGCTTTAAAGTACTGTTATATTTTTACCATATTTGGATTATCCTTAAAAGATGATGAAACCCCTTTGAAGGTCGCTGGACTTAAACATACATGCATTTACACTAAAGGTGACACTTTAACCTCATACTCACCAATTCATTTTCACATCTAATGTGGAGAATGAGCTAAAACAATAAAAACTTTAACTGTGTAATTACGTATTACTACTACACTATTGGTATACCAGCATGTGCATATTTAATTTTTCCGACTAGGGACATGACAATGTGTTCCGCAAGCACATCCGGTAAATGAATGGCTGCAGTGGGGTCTTTATCAGCAACATTCCATGAGTCTCAGTCACACACACAGTCGGAGCTCTTCAGCCCCCCACTGCTTTCACACACTGATCCACAACCACCTCCTCCCACCAGCACCCCCTCGCCTTCCTGCAGTTTCAGCCCCAGCGACACCTCAGCCTGGGGCCAAGATGACGTGCACGCACAGACACACACACACACACATATCTGTCATCACCTGACCCTGTTTCCCCTGTCTGTCACTACAATTACCTTGAAGGTCATAATGAGATGGGTGAAGTGGAACTCAGCCTCCAGGTTCAGCTGGATGGTAACATTCTCCATGCCTGGCAGAGAGGATGAGATTATATTTAAAAAGTTATTCAAGAATATTAAAAAATTCAGTTTCTAATAGAAAGGACCATGATTTACAGTTTATTTATTTTCAGATGTAACCAGCTAATTGCAAAGTAAAAAAAACAACAACAACAAACAAATGATTTTAGAGAAAAAGTAAATGACCTAATTAAGCAACAAAATTGTCAACTTGTTGAATTACTTCTGAAAAACTTTTCACTATGAGAAAATAAGTAAACACTACTGATCTGAAAGCTGTTATGAAGCCAATATTATAAAAACACAAAAAGGCAAAAAAGAAGAAAATCAAGCACAGAAGCTGCTGGTGTTCTCAGAACAACTGACTAACCAACCCAGAACTCCCACCCCTAAGAGTATGGAATTTCTTGGATTGAGAGAAGCAAGAACGCTCAAGAAAATGCAATCCACTTTTAAGACTGGGGAAAAATATCCCATTTTTTGGAAAATCTGAAAGCAGGTCTCCAAAATGGAATCCTGCATTCTGCCCATTGAATACTGGGATAGGCTCCAGCAACCCCCGCACCCCAAAAAGATTAAGCTGGTTAGAAGACGAGTGAGTGAGTGGTCTATAACTGTACTACATCAATATAATTACCAACAACAGAAAAGCAACCAAAAGACCTAAATTGTTTAACTGTAATGTATTCTCTAAGAGACGATGTACACAATTACAACACGTCAGTTCTAAGTTTTATTTGTTCAGTAATTTCAGAAAGCACCAGAACACTGAGAGCCTTTCATTGTGCTAAATTATTACTGAAGGTCAAATCTGTTGCCAAGTAAAGGCAAAACTTGCTACAAGACGGCTACAGAAGCAGAGTTTGGTTTTAGTAACTGTACAACACATAACTGCATGTTTGCTAAAAGACAATTTTATGGTAACATCTGCAACTCATGCGTCCCAACACTGTGGAACAATTCTAGGTACAGTTACAGTAGAGCTCTACAGTTGCACGCCAACATCTGTTTTCATTGGACATGTGCCAATGGATTTACAAAGAATAGAAGAAGCTATATATATATAATTTAGTAGAATGTCTGCCTCCTCTGATTCCCAGGCCCATGTGTCCAGCTGGCTGCCAATGCTCTAATGAATAACTGCTTCCCCTCTCTGCATTACTCCCACCTCCTGCTTTCCTCCCCTGAAACAACTGGACCTTACATTCACAGGCCTCTCTGGTTGCAGCCATGTCCCTTGCTTCCTTTTTTCTCTTCATTTCACAACCCCCCTTTCCCATGAAACAGGCAATCCAGGGGATTATTGCCTCCCACCCACATCCCAGTGATAAAGTAGGGCTGGCTAAAATATGCCACAGCACACTGGAACTGCTATGCCAGAGTGCAGCTCATTCAAACTGAATGCAATTAGAATTCGCACAGCACTGAAAAGTAGTTTCTAAATGAGGGGTATGAATTAGCTTGATTAAAAAGTGGATGTAACTTCCCCATGAATAAAAGATATTCTGTAAAAACAAAAGTGAGTAAACCAAAAGGGTGCCATGTGGGTGTAATACAAAATATATGTATGTGGGAATATGAAAAACATTTCCAACATTTGAACTTCACCATCTCTTAACAACATTCTGGCTAGATCCTTGCTAGAAAACTGCCTCCCAAGGTTTGATCATGGGTGATCATTCCTAGGGGAAAAACGCTGTCATTCCACAGTTAAAAGGTAGGTCATCATCTTAACTGGTCAGCTATTAGGTCCCTGCTTTGAAGCTACCCATTCCAATAGTGTGATTACAGAGGGCTAAACAGTTTGTGGAGAAAGAGGTGTTCCCTAGAGGCCGTCTTTTACCGTGCCTTCTCTTTCCCATGAGAACTAAATACTTGATTCGCCATGGTTTTCCCTCTTTACCTGGAGGCAAAAACACTAGAGAGTACTAATTTGGGCATCACATATGAGATACCCCTGAACCTGTTCATGATAAACGTTCGCTAAAACAGAAACACATTCCTAAGTACCTCCCAAGAAGACAGGCAATTGGGGAAAAATGAGAGGAGGAAGAGGAGGAGAAGTGACACTTATCACAAACTGTGCTTAGTAACTCACCGTTTTCTGACTGCCACCAAGTCTTGAGACGGTTAGGTGCAAATGTTGTTACCACATTTTCAATTCTGTGGCTGGTTGTGTGCAGTGCTTCATCAAAGGAGTCCTTGGAATCGCACACAAAGCACTTCTTCTCTTCCTACATTGGAGTGGGAGTGGAAATAATGGAAAATGTCAGTAGCTTTCCAGGGTCTCCACATTCAGCATATTTAATCCAGTAAGATACTGCAAAACACTATTCATTGTTTTTGCGAGGAATGGCTAAGCTTATAGAAATTGCTCCTCTTAACATTTGATAAAGAACAACCAGCTTCACAAGCTCACTGATTGGGTCTCACTCCGTATGAGTGTGCGTGTGGAACCCCCTTATAGCACCACAAGCACCCGACCACAGCACAGATAAGCCTACCAAGAAGAAGGCAGCAATGTAGCCAGTTATTTTCAACATGAATTACCCTTCTTTCAGGAATTCTCTCTTAGGTTCCTAAACTTGTCATCTCTCTCTGGACCGCAACAATGAGCCCACATACTGTGGGATAGTGTGAGAGGGCCCTCATAGAGGGTTTCTTTTTTGGTGTGGTGTACGCAGGGAAGTAGACTAGACAGAACAGGGTTTCAGCCAGACTGAAGCTTACAGAAAGTCAGATCTCTCATGCAAGAATGGGGACCGTTCCAAAACCACCCACAAGAAATAATGCCTTCCAGTCCAAACACAAAAGATTAAAGCCCTGAGGGCATTTGGAAACAACACTCAGTGAAAAAAACACCTCAAAATACTGTAATTGCTTGCAGGGGTGTAGAATTTTTCAGTTCAGGCTCTCCTTTATCGTATTAGATCTATAATAGATTGTGATTCCTAACAACTGTATGGAAATTCAGACCAAGAAGAAGTTAGGAACACAGTTCAGTTCAAAATCAATGTGGAAAAAGTATTCTGGCATTGCTTTATGTTTTACTGCTCACGTAAATGGAAAGTTTAACTGCATGGAGAAAGATCCGGAGTATGAAGGAAACAGAACTGCACACGCCTTACGTGTCTCATTCATGACTTTCAAAGTCACAGTGAGACATTATCAAACCTCAGAAAGAGCAAACAGGCAGTGGGTGTAAATTAAGTTGCGGAAGGTCAAGCCACTGGCTCAGACAGACGAATCTTTAGGTTACCTGTAAATGACTGACTATGCAGAAAGGTTCAGGTTTTTGCAGGCCGCAGGTGGAGGAGGCTGAGAGCTGGTGGGCTCGGCCGATAAGAAGATCTCCTGTAGCGGGGTAACAGCTGCCCTCCGTACAAACATCTCCCCGCTCCGGTATATCAGCCAGGGAGAAAACCCCTAGGTCTGTGGGAAGAACCGTACACCCTCTTTAGCACTGTTTCATTCATTTTCTCTACATTTTCCACTACCAAAATTTCAGTCCTAGCAATTACTGCGATTTCTTTTATTACTAATAATTACAATATTGAAACACCACTTCATACTATTATTACTGTTGCATTATTATTATTGTTATATTATTTGAAAACCCTCTAAAAACACAGAACAAATCAAATTATGAAAGCAAATAAAGAATAATAATTTACATTCTGTTTCACAAATTAATAAATTCCACCACATTACCACGAGTACTAACAAAACAAGCAACTGTGTTGGTGTAGCACATTTTATTTGTGTGTTAACCACAATAACGTGTTTTTGGTGTTTAAAAATTACAGTATGCAAAACAAACTACTACTAAAAAGTAGTTAGTACATTAGTGTACAAAACACTGAAACAGGCAATGCATTAAAGTTACTAGCTCATGTGAACATCACTTCTGCACGCATTTGCGCATATTTTTCTTTCAGTTTATTGACAAACATTATTACCTTTGTATAAGTAATACACTTTACTGACACGGAAATGCATACAATTGTAAGTTCTTTACTTTTTCACTGTATATGGTTATTATTAATTTAAATAATGGCATGTTCAATTACGGTCACTTGACTAGGTAAATCCAGCAGCTCATTCGTCTCAGTTTGCCCCGTTACTGTACATGCCGCCTGTGCTAAGTGTATGGGAACCTGAAGCTGAAGTGTCGAGGTAGAACTGAATGAACTTACACAAAAGGGCTGCGAGCTGTAACATCATCACTGTGTGGTGTTTCTCGGTGACACAGCTGCGTGGCCACCCTCTCTCCTGCTTCACGTCCAGCCTTCCGAGCTTCTGCTCCGGCTCCGGTCCAACTCAAGTGAAGTAGTGCGAAAGTTTTTTCCCTTTCTTTTCCCCCTTTTCCCCACCCAGTCGCTCAGCTTCAGCGCATGCGCAGTACTCTGCGCCCTCCCCCAGGTACTTACTGCGACCAAGGTAGATCAACCGTTAAATCTAAGCAGAGGAAACCCTCCAAATAGCTCACCAGAACCTGAAGTGTCCGTGCAACTTGTATATTCAGTCGGTATTACAGCTCCTGCCTGGTGACTTTAGTCATCCCCTCCTCCTTCTCATCGGGGACAAAGAGCGGTCTGTGATTTGGGTGTATACAGTGCACACAGTGGAAAGTCAACCTTCAGTGCTCCATACAGTAACAGCTGTGGAGGTGTTTAAGTACAGCACGTTCTTTTACAGTTCACTAAGAAAAGACAACCCATCGCTTCCTTCACTTTAATCAATTAGTATTTTACACTTGGAACAGCTGTGCAGTGATGTCTGCAGATGATGGATAACCCAGCTAGACTTATTTGTTCTAAACGGCCTGAGAATATCGTCGCTGTCCAAAGAAAAACAGGTATCTCCAAAATGGCAACTTTCCAGGAGAGGCCAAAAACCTCGTTTAATTTGAATGGAAGTCTATGGAACCAGACGTCTTACCAAGCAGTTTTGGGCCACTTCTGTTGGTGCACTCTTTATGAAATTTGTACACACTGTAAACAGCAGCTCATGTAATCGAATGAGGCATAAAAGTAAAAATCAACAAAAATGGAGATACATGTTTTTCTTTGGACAGCGACGATATGCTATGTAATGTTCCATTAATGTTTTCAGCAGAACATTTTCAATTGGATCCCAGAATGGCCTTTCCAACGGTAGAAGAAAGGTCTTTAAAAACATTGTGTCATCTCAGGTATCAGTATCATGCATAAAACATTGTCCAACGTTGCCCTTGAAGCAATTCTTCTTTTGTTATCCAATAAAATAATCTGTGGCCCTGACAACTTCCTCGAATCATCCCCTGAACTTTGCAGTTAAAATGTTAGGTCTTAGTTAACTTTTAACCTTATAGGAGCATTATCTGAAATGATACAGTTCTTTAAAACGTGCTTTGAACATTAGAATAAATCATTTTCGTCAGAACTTGATTAGATCTTTAGGTAATGTTAGCCAAAGTTCTGGGAATGTTTCCTGCTAGCTGGGTTACCCTCAGAGTTTCACACCACCTGAGTGTGTCAGCTGTGTAAGCTGTTAAAGGTGTATTTCCCTGTTGTTGGATCAAAATCTGTGTCTCAATTTTTGTCTTTGGACATCATTTGAAACTGCCTGTTGTCCTTTACATGGTATGTACATTTTTTGACGAATAGATCAAAGGATATCTCCTTACATTAAAGGTAAAGTATGTTCTTTATGTCCCGCTGACGTTATCATTTTACAAATACAAAAATTTGTTCTAACAGCAGCAATTTGCAAACTTTCTTCCATTTAATAGTACAAAATCAGTTAGGATGGTGTTTTAGGCCTACAGCTGGTTGTCTAGATTTTGTGATTATGGTCACAACAAAATAGACAAAGTAGGAATAAATTGTTCTTTGACTTGCAGTGCAGAGTCCACCACTGTCCTAGATAATAGCCATCCATTGATAAACGACTTAGGTGTGAATCCCTGAGCTGACCCCCTTTTGTAATCTTATCTCCAAACAGAATTGTGTTGGTAATAGAATTGTTGGGTTCTGGGTTGGGCTTGTCATATGTGATTCTTCCCAAATGGCAGCACTAAGCTACAGTTCCACCTATGTTCAGCACAACTTGGTGCCTTTGTGAGTCGAGCTCATGGAGCCCAACAGGTAAGTACAACCTATAAGTTGTACAAGCTCTTATCTCACTTACTGTATAGACATTTAGAAACAGCCGCCATGCTGTTATGATAATGTATAAAATCCTATGCTCTACAAATGTATGGTTTTGCTTACTGTGGAGTCGTAAGCCCAAAGTCCTGGGTTTGTATCATGTAAAGAAACATTACACTCTACAGGAAGCGTCTATGAAAAGGCAGTGCTGTTGTATAATGCAGTGTCAACATGCAGTGTCATCTGCTCTGGTGCTAAGCTGTCTGTTCTGTGGGTGGTAAAGTAAATACATTTTACATCTTTAAACGTATAGAGAGGCACTCGCAGTGGCTAACAATGAGAGAATGGGGGGGGGGGGGGGTACTTCCTGATATGGCTCTAAACTATGTCTCGAACAAATCATTGTTCACTGCATGATTCTTCAGGACATAAGCTGACAAAACAGCCTATTGAAAGTAGGAATTAATGCACAGTTTTAATTCCCTTTTATTTCATGATAAGGGGCCTCACAAAAGTAAGAGTAATCTCCACGGTAGCTGAAAGGTATCTAACAGGGAGCAAAGATCAATAGGAAACGATGAACGGGAATGAAAGGACATCTTGGTATTTTTGCAAATCAATAGTACCAGGAGTGGTCGTTGTCTGATTGTTAACAACTCAAGCACAATAGACGGTGATGGTCAGGCCCTACAGCTTTGGCCAGAGACAACTAACACATTCCAAAAGCAGCAGGCGCCCAATCCAATCCTGACTGTTGATTTAATCTTATTACATCTCCAGCCTAGCTGGCTACAACTGTTTACAGGAAGTAACAGTGCACAGTTGCACAGAGGTTAAAACTTGAAAGTGTGGTACGTACATGACACAGATCGAATGCAACCTTTTGATTTCTCAATTCTGTTGCGAAATAAATAAAATAAATAAAACATTATTGTTTGAAAGTGGAAACTGAGGCTGAACAAGCAGCCCTTGAATGCTCTAACGTAAAGCAGCTCTGTACAGGTAAACTAAATACCACAATTGACTGACCAAATTAGTGAGGCTCAGTTCAGGCAGCAAAGAGGGTAAGTACAAAAACAAAAACGCTGTAAATGAGTCGAATATGAGGCATTTCAAACTGCACCCCAAATCAGTTATTTGCTTTTCGGTTGCCTTTTAATTTTCATACTCTTGAGTTCTCTTTAGGACAATTCTTTATACACTTTCTTAAACATATTCAAAATCAGCATTGGACAAGAGTCAAACAGCCTATCATATACACTGAACAGTGGCATTATATATAATCTAGGTATTATACAGACATAAACATATGCTTCCCTACTTATTCCAGACTTAACCAAATACATCTGGTGTTTGGTGAGACCCTGATGACAACTCTGGCAAAATCACGATAAGAGGACACGATTAATCCCAATTTCCAAAGAGTCCATCAGGAACAGCATTTGCTGATGTAGACAGATCCTTAAGCACACAGCACACTGTACGCCTAGGTGGAGCACTGTAAATAATACTCCACTTTTTCAGCAATGTAGTTCTTACAGATCTCTGCCTCCAACCGAAGTGCCTCCAACTCTTTCATTTTCTTCTCTTTATTTTGGAGTGAATCCTGAATCTTTTTTTCCAAGACTGAAACCAATTGGGAAAACAAAATGTAACTTTTTTTCCAGGACCAAGTTCAAGAACAAAGTAAGCTTCAGTCTTACTTATTAATGCCTCAGGTGAGGTCTGCTAAAGTGCATTAGCTTTTACATAAAGGACGAGTATTATGTGGTCTTTACTCACATTTAAAGCACATCATAATTCACTCAGCCATACCTTCAATTTGTTTGAGTTTATCCTCGATATCCTTTGCCATATTTTCTGCTTCTGTCTTTATGTTGTTCAGCCGCTCATTAGCTTCTTTGTTAGAAGCCTGGTTTCTGCGTTTCTCAGTCAAATTTCTAAACTGTTCTATTGCGTCTTCCAGGTCCTGAAAGTGGTACAATAATATCAACATCAGAACAACCAGAAGATACAACAGTTCTTCTTCTCATCTTACGAGCAGCTTAATACCCCACCCTAGGCAACACCATGGTGTAAATCAGGGGTGGCCCAATTCAAGCCTGGGGGGCTGGATTTCAGCAGAGTTTGGTGATTTTCCTGCTCAAACACACCTGACCCTCCTTATCAGTTAATTGCCAGGTTTAGTTGAAGTTCTTGATTAGAAACAAACACCAGACAAACATCAGACTCTGACGGATTCTGAACCTTATCCCTGCTGTAAGTACTGGGTACAGGTATGAGCTGGTGTGACTGACCTTGTTAGCGTCTGTGGCATTGGATAATGCTGCATCTGCAGCAGCTTTCGCCTTTGCAGCCTGGTCCTGATTCACTGCCGTTTTATTCTTTAGATCCGCGACTACATCCAGTAGCTTTTTGGTTGAAGCCAACTTTAAATTTTCTTCAGCATTCTGTAGTTTGGTCATGCTCTGTTGGAAACAAATGGTAATAAATAATATCAGTACATTATCAATAATAACAGTACACAACAGTGAATTCTCCAGTAATTAATGCTTTCCACCAAAAGTCAAATAAAGAATGTACCTGGTTAAGATTTGTGGTGGTTATATTTCTGTTGTCTTCAGCTATGTTAAGATCCTGCCTGATCTTTTCTTGGAGCCTGGCAGTATCATTCAGATTCTTCTGAATCTCACTGACATCAATCTGCTTAGTTCGGTTCCTGAATAAAAAAGGATCAGGGTTTATTCATGTATTTACATCATTAGTTTTAACACAACCCAATTGTTGTTATTGTTAATGCATTTCTGATATGAACATACAGAATTTCCTCAGCCTTTTGATTAATTATTGTAGCCAATTTAGCTTGGTCCAGTAAAGGTTTCAGGTCATCTTGAACATGTGTGAAATTAACCATGATGTTCTGGATATCCTTGATCATCTGCTTGATCTCATCTGGTGATCTAGGCAGCTGGATTGCCAGGACAGCGTTGGCCACCTTGTCAATGTCATCTGGTTGCATCGTGTCAGCTGTGGCAAGAGCAGGTTTGTATTGTGTTCATACAGTTACTACCAAAAAAATAATCATGATTCCTCCTAAACCGGGTCTAAGACTAAAGTGCAGAAATCTCTATATGAAGAGAACAATCAGTGTAGTTTAAGTCTACAGTTAGACTATTCTAGATTATTCTAGCCGATAGCCAATATACTAAACAAGAAATCTCAACAGCATTTTAATTAAGCATGAATACAGTTAACCCTTGAGAACAGGGCCATGAGAAAACAAGAAGGCCAGTAATATATCCTTACCTGTCAAGTATTCTCTGACTTGATTAATAAGGTTTTTAAGGCTATTCTTGTCCTTCTCTAATGTTGCATTACTTTTGGAGATTTTATTCATCATGTCCCGTGCTTTGTCTTTGATGTTTTCGCTTATATATTTGACGTCATTGATCTAAGGACAGAAATCAGGTGTAATATGAAGTAACATGGAATTACACAGCAGGATACACAGAGGTGTCTCATTTTCAGCATGCCAGACAGTACATAAACTTGCCAAGATTAAAAAAGCAATTACTAACGAAGTATAATTAAAATGCACACAGATTTAGTAATGTTGGAAAGTATGACATAATGCATTTGTGTGGTGTGTGGTGTGTGGTTGACCCTGCCTTCTTCTCTGCCTCTGTGAGGTTACTGAGCAGCTTGAGGAGGCCTTGCTCAGTTTTCTCTGTTGTGTTTACAGCATCCTCACTGACAGGAAGACTCCCTGTACAAAACGGTCCCCCACACTTCCCACACAGAGCACCACCACACTTCGCCTTGTCACATTCTACAGCACCTGGAGCTCCACAGATCTATGGCAGAAAGTAGAAGAAGGTTTAACAAACACGTCAGACACGTGATCCAGAAGAATCCAGGTTTTATATAAGAAGGTTCACAAACATACATCAGGCAGCTTTCATTAGCTATTATTGTATTGTATTATATGTAGTCAATCAAATGTCTGGCTGTTCACTGGGTGTTATTTTAGTTGATTGATTTCTGATTCTGTGAATAATCCAAGTTAACCTGGAGTTTGGTTATAAAAAAATCATTACAAACTGAATTACACTCAATTACACATGAGGGATTACACTTAGATTTGATTTGCAACAAACGTTTCAGTGACAACAAATGACAAATCAGTGGTTTTCTGGACAACAAGGTTATAAGCACCACAACAACTTAATTCATTAATAACTTCAATTAATTCCAATCCCAATAAATAAACGTGACATTGGCTTCTGCCCTGCTTGTCAGTGAGTTAGGAGTGAGAAACAATGAAAGTCAAGCCACAGCATGCTTTTGTTATTCCCAGAAATAACTGTGACCCCTGAGGGTTTAAAAAGGGAGATGGAAGTTAGTGATTCAGTGATTATTAAATAAGCAAATGACGACAAACTAATAATGTTTTTTTGTTTCACCTCTTCATTGAGTTGGGCCACACTCAGTGCTTTGACCTTCTTCTCCAATGCAGTCAAAGGTCCAGACTGGCACTGGGGTATCTTAGTGTTCTGGCGAGTTTGCCTGGAGGCCTCTAAGATGGCATTAGCCTCCTTCACCCGCTCTTCATCTTTCATGAAATCAGCATGGAGCTTTTGGATCTTCTTCAGAGTGTCTGAAACACAGTGAGTGCACGTTACCTAACAGAACAACAGAATTTAAATGTGCACCGACTCACAAGAAGTTTGTGGTTTTCTGTCAGCAGACGTACCATTCAGTGCTTTCAGATCTACTTTTGGGCCTTCTTCCATTTTTCGCTTTAGGTTGTCCAGCAGCCTCTTGAACTCATAATGTACGTTATCAATGTCAGTGTTCAGCAGCTGACATGGGTCAATAATAATGATGTTTGGATCTATGTTTTTAGCTGCGTTTCTGAGATACAAGGGAGACAAACAGGATTACACTCCAAACGTCACCTTTTTCATATTTCTTTTATATTTTGCCAATCAAAAGTTTTGAATCGCTTGCAATTTTAATCAAAGAGCTTATTTTACTAGTAATATATTTATATTACAGGTTACCTGCCTTGAGGTCTGGTCTCCATTGTTGAAACATAATGTATATATATATATATATATATTACTATTTACTATTTTAACTTTACCTCAGTTCTTGATGATATACAGCCTTTTCGGCCATTTTAGAATAGTCTACTGCTCTACTGAACATGAAATAATTAGTTTATAAAAAATACTTTATAAAACTTTTGAAAAAAACGATTCCAAACTTTTAAATTATAGTGTATATGGACATAGAAGATAAACATGTGCCAAAATAACATTCACATAAACTTTATATTTACCTTTAAATAACGAATATCTAAGTCAAAGTCTTTAAATATCTGAATAACATTTGACTCTGTACCTGATTTGATTCAAGAGTTGCTGTACGGTGTCTACCTCATTCCGATCACGGCCTAGCATGTTGACCAGGTTCTTTAGCATCTCATTTAGGTCCTGCAAGCGTTTCTGGAATCTTTTGTTGCCAGTGACAGTACCGGGACGAGGCATCAGGGAAAGCATCGCCGAAGTAGTCAGTGTGATTGCTGTAATATTTTTTTCCCACATCAAGGAACAGGTGTGGCAAAGCTTGCAGATGGGGAAGGCTGGGCCATGCCCCGGAGCACACTCCTCACAGAAAGCACCGCTCACACCAGGCCGACACATACACTCACCAGTGTAAGGATCACAACCTGGGAAAACTGCGCCCTCCATGTTACAGCCACAGGCTAGAGGGTGGATGAAGACACACTTTTAGAAGTCACTTGATTTACACTCCTAAATCATATGCAAAAGTCTTAACACCCCAGTCAATTTTTTTTGGAGTTTTTAATTTGACCAGTGGCAACCTTTGCATAAGACTGAACATTCGGTTATATTACTGAATATAAACGGTTCATGCATTGGGTGTACAGGTCTATCATAATCTGTTGGTAGAACATTTACGTTTTAACATTACAAATGTTCTTTATATTCACAAATCTCATTTACAGGAATCCATTTAAAAGATTTTTTCCGAAACAAAATTCCTCTATGCTATCATCCAAAAGAACCACTTTGGCCCCTTTATATTTATGAGTATATAAGAAACAGTTAGCACTAATAAGTGTAGTGTTAAGGCACATACCCATGCATTGAATGTCTGGGTTTCCAAAGTAATTCTCTGCACATTCCTCACACCGTTTCCCACCATATCCTTGCTCACAGGGACACTGGCCTGTAATCTGGAGGTGAAGCGAGAGGAAGAAACGTTGGGTTACTTAACATAATACCTGGTTCTCTGACAACAAAGTGGGGGGTTTCACTATGTACAGACAAAAAGTAGGGACCAAAAGTTTGAGACCACGCTGAACATTTGGGAGTCTTTACTTAAACCTGGAGAAATTTAAAAACAGTATATAAATGTAAAATAGAAACATTTCCAGGCTGAGTAACTGAAAGGGGTCACCTTGTCACAGCGGTTGCTGCGGGCGTGTTGTGGGTTGCAGTTGCATGGCTGACACCCAGACTGCAGGTTCCAGTATCCGTTCTTACACTGATCACACCGCACACCAGCCACACCTCTATGGCAAGGGCACTGCCCAGTCACCGCATCACAGACACAAGGCCCATTCGGCGGACATTTAGTCAGGTCTAGCCCCAGCCGGTCACACAAACATTCTGTGAATGTACACATGCAAAGTTATGCAGGATCAGAACTCTTAAATAATAAGCTTATTATTTATTTACTCTTTTAAGATTCAAATCTACATGATTTTTGTTTTTTATTTGTGTTTAAGCATGTAAACAGACAGATGCTGGTCTTTACTTTGCTTCAGAGTTGTGTTAAAATGTTGTCTGTCTAATCTCAGCACGGCCATCATTGTAGGCCAAGATTGTTTTCACTGTAGGGGGTTCTCACACCTCCCCTTTCAGGCCTTATTGCTTAATAGCAGCTCAACACAAGGTAATGTCTGATAGAGAAATATTTAAGTTCTGCTGGAGAATTGACCATCAGTGATCCTGCAGTGAGAGTCTAAAAAAATTGGTGACCCTTATCAATAACTGTAATTAACTCTGTAGTTAAGCTCTAAAGGACGAGTATGGGCCGTCACCTCAATTCCACATGCTTCTATGAGTTTCAGAGTAGCTACTAGATGATTCACAGCCACTGCTGACTAATAACTCATTACATCAATAACTGAGTAAAAAGCCTTGATGTTTTAGTGATGAAGCCCTGGTTGACCAGTGGTCCTAAACGGAAAATGTCTGATCAACATTTCCACAATGCTCCATACCTCGGCAGTCCTGGAGCAGCGCGTTGCCATAGTACCCAGGTTTGCAGGTCTGACAGTTTGGCCCATGAGTGTTGTGTAAGCAGCGGAGACACTGGCCAGTCACGGCATCACAGGCCTCACCATCACGAGGGTCAGTGTTGTTGTTGCAGGGACACTCCTTGCACCTGCCACCCACCAACCTCAGGTTACCATAGTAACCAGGGGAGCATGCATTGCAGTTTAAGCCTAGGGAAGAAGAAATGGAAATGCTTCATCTTTATTCCTCTCAACACTCACTCGGCACCGCAAGTCTTACTGTCTTTGAATTCAGTGTGTTAAATCTATCACACCCGTACATGCTGGATGTTATGACTCTATTACCTTCATGATTTATTACTGATTTTTACCAAGCAAAACCAGCAGAAAAAAGCATAAACAAAACCATTGAAAACTGTAAAAAAGAAAAGATGTTTAACATTTCTAAAGAATTGACTTTTTATGGACACTTTATTAGGTACACCTAATAATTCTATCTACACTCCAATTCATCACCTCTACTAACCATATGGTGCACTTTGTAGTTCTACAATTACAGGCAGTAGTCCATGTGATTCTCTGTGTACTGTGCTAATCCCCCCACCCTGTTCTTCAATGGTCAGGACTCCCACAAGACCACCACAGAGCAGGTATTATGTGGGTGGTGGATCATTCTCAACACTGCAGTGACACTGACATGGTGGTGTTGGTGTCTGTTGTGCTGGTCTGACTGAATCAGACACAGCAGTGCTACTGGAGTTTGTACAAAGTACATCTTTATGGTAAATGGATCTGATAACATTTTTATCTTTGATATGTTGCATTACAATTCATATGTAGTCCCGAGCATTAATGGTGCTTTCATAGCTGTGCAAGTTGACAAATTGACATTGACACCACACACTCCTATATCATGAATCCTATGTCCTATTCCTAGTCCTAGTCCTCTATGACTTGGAGAACACAGTCAGGCCACCTTGAGTCCACTATACATCAGTCCATCTCAGATAAGCTTTCTCCCGGAGATGTTGGGCACGTTTCTGGATGTTGATTGTATGACTTAACCTGCATTTGTAGATGCAGCGACAAACTGTGTTTGTTTATTGGCTTGTTCCAAACAATTCCCAACCCACCTGGTTAGATTCACTAACCATGTCAGATTTTAATGCAGTCCAGACAATGAAGGTCACAGGCGTTTAATATTTTTCTCCGGATTCTCTGAATCTTTTTACATTGTCATGGACTGTAGGTGGTGAAATCTCTAGATTCCTTTTAATCATAACCCTTGAAATCCTAATTGCTTCTTATATATCCAATCATGATAGCATCACCAGCTACCTGCTGACCTGTTCTTCTATGGAGAGTTCGGAAACATGATTTTGATCATTCCACAAATTTCCTAGTCTTACACTGCCCTTGTCCACATTTTCAGAATGTGATGCAAGTATTTTAAATTAGTGTACATTTACAAAAGCAATTAAAGTATATGAACTTAAACATTAAATATTTGATTTCAAATATTGTTTCCAAAGGAAAACGTGTATCTCCATTTTGTCAATTTTTCACTTGCATCTTTTGAACACAGCAGCTGCTGTTTACACTAAAATGGGCCAAAACGTCTTGAAAAGATGTATGGTTCTATTGACTTCTATTCAAATTAAATGTTAAAATGTTTTGGCCCTCTACTGTAAAGTTTTTTTGGAGATGCTTGTTTTTCTTTGGACAGTGATGACATGCATTGTTTTTGGAATTGAACTATAGTAATGCGTCCTCTGTCAGGAAACTAATGCCAGTTAGGTGTATATGTGTATTAAAGCAGTTAGAGTGAATGGATGAAGGATCAGACCTTGATATCCAGTCTCACATTCACAGGACGGGACTAAAGCATTTGGGTCCTTTCTGCAAGTGCGAGCAAAGAAGCGTCCACTGCCCTTCAGATCTGGGCAGCGGCATGGCATGCAGCTGTCCCCGGAGACAGGGTCACCAAAGTAGCCCTCAGCACACCTACAGTAGAGAAGAGAGAACACAAACGACATCAGGATGGATTTCAGACATTAGCGTCAGATTATTTTACCCTTTAATCACAAAAAGATTAAACAGAGAGACATTTTCACTAATTCACAGTCAGAACTGTTTACAGCAGTGGTGACAGGAATCTGATGTGTAAATTGTTACACTGCCTGGTGCCTGAAATAGTCCCCAGTGATTGACCATAATCAACATTATGTATACAAATGTAGGTTCACTCGTTATTCTGAAGTCTATAGTTTTCTCTTTAATGAATCTGACTGATTCAATCACGCCTCGTTAGAACTGTTGTAAATCTGGTAGAATTCTGCTTTCATACCATTTTGCACAAATACCTTTCACAATGGTCACCAGTTGAATGCTCAGCGCAGTTCAGACATTCTCCAGTTACAGGGTCACAGAGAGCAGCCAGTCCATTGCACTGACAACGCTGGCAGTTAGGAAAACCATAGTATCCAGGAAGGCAACGGTTACAACGTCGGCCTGTGACCTCACCACGACATGGGCACTGTCCGGTATTGGAGTCACACACCTCTGCTTTGGAGCCCAAAGGCTCACAGTTACATGCTGGGGACAGATGAGAGGGGATAAAGAGACCCTTGATGAACACAACAACAACAACAACAACAACAATAATAATAAACTCTGTTCATATGGCATATTATAAGGCTGCACTTTACAAAGCTTAAACATTAACAAGCACGGAAAGGCTTATCATGGATAGCCAAATCCCTCATTTTTCAAAACAACAAATCATTAAGTTATATGTAAACATTAACAGCGCGTTTTAAATAAAATGGAAAATATTCAGTGACACCTCATAAACCCACTTATTTACATCTGACCATCTATTCAGCCTACAGCAGTTTAGCTCCACTCTCCACACCGACGTTTTTAGGCTCAGAGTGCTTTTTAAATGCTATACAATATATGGCAGGCAATCAGACCAGAGTTTATTTGTCTAAATTTTAAAGGTACAGACACAAAAACAGCCAGTTTTATAATAAGCTATATGTAGAGGGTGGAAAATGACCTGGTAAATATTATGTTCTTGTACTTAGAACCACACCAAAGTTTTATATATGTGGACATGTGCCTTAATATTACAATTATTAGTGTTAACTGTTTCTTATATACTCAGAGTTTGTTCACCTGACAGTCTCACAATGCTTTGGTGACTGTAGTGTAGAATACTTACGAGAGCAGCCATTTGGCCCAAAGCCATACGTTAAGGGGGCACAGGTGTCACAGCAGCGACCAATCACGTTGGGTCTGCAGTAACACTGTCCTCCAAACTTACTGCAAGACGAGCTCAATGACCCATCACTGTTACATTTGCAAGCTGGAGAAAAAGACAGAGACACTGATGGATTTAGGCAAACAAGTAATCATACTATCTCTAAAGAGCCAATCCTAGGACAGCTGCCAATAAGGGAGAAGAATGCAATTCACGTTAGACTGTATTAAGCTTTTCTATCGCTCATTTAACATTTGTCCATGCAGCCAGTCATGGCTTTTTGCTAATCTTGTGCAACCATGTGCTCTTGGTCACAATCACAGAGCACATATTCCCCAAATATGGAGACACTTTAGCACAGGGGTTGGCAACTCTGGTTTCCTGTACAGTTTGGTGATTTTCCTGCTTAAATGCATCTGATTTAACTCAGCAGTTAATTACTAGATTTGGTAGCTGTGTCAGAGAAATTGGCAATCTGTGCAATTAGCAGTTATTATTGATCTATTCAATCATGCATTGATTCTTTTCAGTAGTTACATATGCACATATTTATTAAAATAATATATATATATATATATATATATATATATATATACACACACACATATATACATTTTTTATCAAATCCTGTGGCTATTTTATAAATATGCTTTATTTTACTATTTGATTGTAGCCTAAGGGCTATTCCCACAATTATCTTACTGGTATTAGTGGACTATTGTCATTAATTCATAACTTATTTATAATGTATATGACTGTATGCGAGAGTATTTCTGGTTCTGCTTGGGCAGACTGCTTTAGTAGCCATAGTGCAGAATGATTATAAAGGATACTCACGAATAGCACCGTTATGGATAATGGCAGACATGCTGGCAACCAGTTTTTCACACACCTCAGGCCGGGTGTGCTCTCCTGCCCGTGAATCAAGCTCCACGCATTGATTCTGCTGGTACTGAGCCAGGGCTTCTTTAGAACAGAAATTTGGGAGAGATTCCATCTTTGGAATAAGTCCCATCTGAAACAGGATGATTTTTCAGGTGAGTAAAAAGTTCACCGGCACATTAAAGTTAAATGTCAGTTTCTTATCATTCACTGAAATTTCTGTCACTTGTGATGAAAGTTTGAAAGAGCTTACAGAATCAATCAGAATGTGTGATCTGCAGTAGGGGTCGGACGGTTTCTCCAAAGTGATGTCCACATAGTACCGCATGCCTGAGCTGAGGCATATAGGAGTACTCAAAGTGGCAGCCCTACATGAGGCACAAAATTAACAATTACCTGTAATGGCTCTGGAGGAACAGTAATCTACTATAAATACATGATAAAAGTACAAGATCTCTGATTGAAAAGGAAGTCATATACCAATGTTTCATTCATTAAAGTTTGAATGGAAGAACATCACCAGGACAAATTCTGACCTGTAAGTGCTGAGCAGTGTAACCGTTTTCTCTGATGGGTTGTCTGGACAGTTTTCATCAGAAGATCCTATAGGTTCAACTTTTACAGTGGCTATCCAGTTATCTGTGGACTACACATGTATGGCAAAAGTCAGATTATAAATATGATAGATAGAAAAACATCCACTAAATATATTTTCTACACAAATATTAAGAGTCTGTGGTGCAACTAGAAACTTAATCATGGATTAAACACTATGTATATATATATATAGTGTTTAATTTATATAGTATATATATATATATATATAAATATGAGATATATATATATATATATATATATATATATATATATATATATATATATATATATAGTGTTTAATTTATATAGTATATATATATATATATATATATATATATATATATATATTATATATATATATATATAGTATATATATATATATATATAAATATGAGATATATAAAGCTCATAGCGATATATATAATGCAAAATATCTTTAAAATCACTTTCTTCTTTAATATCAAACATTACACACTATCATAGCACAGTTACAATTATAGTTAGGAACTGTTCTGCTGTGAATCTGTTCATGTACATGTGCCAGTTATAGTTTGAGATTTCATAAGGAATGAATCTTATTAAATCTTAATTTAATAATGTTACTGTAACAACTTTATTGTAAGAACCTCTTCCAGATGAATCTGGTAATATCACATTGTAAGAATTAATACACTGTAACAATGGTTTTAAATTTAAGACTAAGCAACTTTGTAAACTTGAAATGTTGAGTTCGCTAAGCTTGTAATATCAGGTGAAGAAATGAAACCTGTTGTCAGAATAACCTGTTACTTACTTTTTCAAGATTAAAAACAGCAGATTTTTTTACAGTGTACTTGATGACTGTGGTAATGTCATTGTAACAATTACACTGTTAGAACTTTTACAGGGTGAATCATGAAATGTCATTTTAACAACTGCAATGCAAGCTTCATTAAGTGGTGAATCTGGTAATGATACTGTAAAAATGACAGTTTAAGAATTATTGAGAAGAAGCAATTGCAAACCTCTGTCTTATAGCGAATAATGAGATGGTAGTCCAGATTTGCTGGGACGTTAGTGACAGCAAATTTAAACCCTGCTCCGTTTTGAGTTCGCACAAATCCTAGACCAGTCCAAGTGACAGGTACATCTGGGGAAAGCGGTTGTACGATAATCTGATGGGATGATCCTGGCTGCAGGGAAATAGTTCTCTGAAACAGAAACAGCAGGTTTAAAACCAGCAGTACATACAACAGGTGTCTAAGTAGTAAATAGTCAGTTATTAGGACTGTACCTGGCTTTGTCTTTTGTTTCGAGCCAGACGCCTCTCACGCTTCACCACTACAAATTTGCCATCTCTGAATGTAACGTCATACCCCCTGCTTCTGAAGTATTGGTCACATTTGGGCAGAGTGGGAGGTGTTGGGGGCTCTGGGGTGCAGTAAGGACGAGGAAGCTTGGCAGTTGTAGTAGGTACATGTGGTACAGGGGTGGTGGTGAGCCTTACCTAGGAAACATAGTTATATGTGTATATATGTATGATTAGAAATCAACAGCTGTTGTGTAAATCTTTCAAATTTGCAACCTAAAATCAGAAAAAGTTGGGATGGGATATGCAAATAAAAGAAAACAGCGATTTCTAGGATTTACTTTGATTTCTATTTCACTGAGAGTCTGAACATAAGAAATATCTTTCGGGTCAACTTTATTTCTTTGTAAAAATACATTCACTTAACATCCAATAGGTAGTTACATCTGCAAATGACAGGAAAAAAAATTGTGACAAATGTGACAAAAGGAAGCACCATTGACTTCTCTGAGCTTGAGGGCATCTGGGATAAAGCATCACACAGTGGAAATATGTATTGTGGTGAGGTGCATAAGTATTTCAGGATACACTATGTGCCCCTAACCAAAAACAAGAAGTCCAGACTGTCGCCATTAACAAGCCAAAAAAACAGGGTCTGTTATGGTTGCGACACCGACTTTGGCAAAGGTAACTTTTAATATCTGTGATGACATTAATGCCAAACCGTACATACAACCCTAACCCTAGAATTTATAGTAAAATACACTGTATTCAAGAAGACATCTTCATATTCTCCTGCATATTTCCACAGACAATTCAAAACCACATTCTGCAGAGACTACAAGGCATGACTGCAGAAGTAGAAGGTGAGGATGCTAGATTAGCCTGCCTGTGTTCTCAATGTTTCTTAATAAATAAAAAAATATAATGTGTTTGAGGAATGAGAAATGAGACAAAATAATACCAACTTTGTCCCAATTTTTTTTAAATGTTAAATATGTTGAACCTAATTAATGTTCTGTTGTATAGCTTTCAGTGCAATCTTTATTTTAAATTTTAATTTAACCCATTAATTTAAGTTAATAAATACTGTGCAGAAGCCAGAGTCCAGAAACACTGGAAATGAACTAAGTGGAATAGTAAGTTATTGAACAGATTTAGGAGAGTTTATTTAGTATTCCACCATCAACACCTTTTCACAGTCTGTGTATAATATTGTATGTGCCATATCAGCAAATGCTTAGATTTCGTGTATGAAAGCCTGATATCTGCTCTGCTAAAATGCCAATTAAGCTTTTAAGTTATTTTTCAGAGCTGGTAGACACTCTGACACATGAGAAATATTGTCATAGCCTGGTCAGTAAACATGGTCACCCACCAGATAAGAGGAGCACTTTGTGTCCAGAGGAGCTGCGTTTTCAGCCTCATACAAGTAGAAGTCCAGAGGGGCCAGAAAGTAACCAGGTGCAGGCTCACTACAGCTGAGTCCAATCATATTAGCTCTGCACTGACACTGACCATTTTCTGAAGAGCACCTAGGTGGACATAATACATATATACATACAAATGCAGACACACATAATGTGACAAAAGCAATATAAGCAGAAGGGTGCAAAACTACACTTACACAGTACTGTATGCTCCTCCTATGTCACAGTCACAAGGTGAGCAGTCATACACTGTATTTCCTAAGCCCCAATATCCCGGCTGAAAGAAAAGAGGTATCGCGTGAGTTAAATCTAAATGAAAACATAAAGAATTTGATGTTGTTTTTTTTATAGGGGGGCGTATAGTTGCAGTTATAGATTTGTTAGACTTACTATACACTGATCACACTGTGGCCCATGAGCAAAACTTTCACAAGTACACTGGCCTGTGGTTGGGTCACATGGCGAGGTGTGTTTGGCGCCCAAAAAATTGCACCTACATTCTGGACAAATCCATATGAGAACAAAGAGAGGAGTTACCTACAAACACACTGTTAAACAAGCTCAAGTAGGTTCTCTTTAAGTAAAGTGTCAGTGTAGCGTGTTAGTAGAGTGTTAAAGTAGTTTGATAACCTAATCTAATCTAATTTTAGATTATCGTTAGCTCAAGTACTTAAATAAAAAGCCTCTTATTGTGAACCGCTTTTGTAGAAAATCACTGGCAGATACTAAATGTAAAAATGTTTCAACATTGTCTATTAACATCAGCCTTTCAACACAGCAAAAAGTGTAAAGATGGATGTTATGAATCACAGAACTGCATCTCTTTGACAATATAACAGACAAACTGTGAGGGCTGTGCATGTAGTGCAATACATTGCTTTTGGCTAATGCTGTTTGGTCTGTAGTTCTTCAAATTAAAAGTGAATGCTTTTTAAAATATATAAAATAAATAAATACAATTCTAAGTGACACAGTGCTCAAATTCCTAGGGCTGTATGCTTTTAAAGTGATGCAGCTGTATCATGGACCATTTTATTAAATTAGAATTGTTACATTCCTCTTTATAATAGGATCCAGAAGGCAGACATCTGACCATTTAGTACAAGTATAACAATGTTTTGAGAAATAATTTTCTCAGAGAAATGATCATCAATAATAATCTATCATATGAATAAGTTCTAGTTCTAAGGTGAGGCTAAGAAAGTGCTGGAGTTTCCCTTCAATACTGTGTTGAAGAATGACTTACACAAACCTGAAAACAACCTGCTCATATTTATTTCTGATATTTAAAAAAAACAAGAATGGCTCTCTTACTCCGGCAGCCACTCTGGTCTTCTTGGCTTAGACCATAAAAGCCTAACTTGCATTGGTCACAGCGTTCACCCTCCACATTCTGCTTGCACACACAGCGACCGCTCACTGGATCACACAGACTACCTTCCACAGACCCCGCAGGGTCACAGGCACAAGCTGCAGAGCAACAAAGCAGAATTAAAGCAGAGTAAAAGGTAAAGAAGGGATCAGATTTCTTTAACTAAGGCACTTCATAAGCATGGAGTGATGGAGGGTATTCTGTACACACTCACGGATACAGGCTGCCGGATCTTCCACAGAGCGCCGAGGGTCCCTGTAGTAACGTGGCTGACACTGCTCACATTGCGGACCCACCCGATTGTTTCTGCAGTCTTCACACACCCCACCACTGACCTGTCCGGTGGCCAGGTAACGACTTGGGTCAAAGTGACATCGCTCTGAGTGACCATTGCAGTTACACTCTGTAACACAAGAAACAGATGGGTTTATACAGAGGAGTGCAGCAAATAAGAAAAATGGACTAAAATCATTAAAATTGCAGGTTAAAAAAAAATTGTCACATTTGCAATTCTCTCATCCTTTCTAGGTTTTATTAGTATCTCAATTATGTCATTGATTTAGTTTGATTTGTTGTAGGTCACCATGGCCAATGCTCACTTATATTTTACTACATATTTCAAATAAGCTTTTTTTCAATTTGACTTATAATAATAACGTAATTATTAATTTAATAATTATTATGATCATTATTGGTTTATGGTGGTCTACACTGTCTATATACTGTACTGTATATATCAATATCTATCTATCTATCTATCTATCTATCTATCTATCTATCTATCTATATATATATGTATATATATATATATATATATATATATATATATATATATATATATATATATATATATATATATTTCTCTATATCTATATCTATCTATCTATCTATCTATCTATCTATAGATAGATAGATAGATAGATAGATAGATAGATAGATAGATAGATAGATAGATAGATAGATATACAGTATATACATATGTACTGTGTGTAGAATATGAGAACTGAGCCTACTTTTGCAAACATGTGGGTCAGTACTTTCAGCTGGCCTCCAGGGGGCATCATTGTAAAAGTCCTGGCACTTTTCACAGTTGATCCCCATGGTGTTGTGTTGACACACACAGCGCCCGTGAACCTGCAGGCACAGACAGTTTTATTTTCTAAAACCACACAGAATGAAAGTGCTTTCGCTCAGGTTCCCACTAATTATTCATAATTAGCCTTAGGCTAACTGATATAGATCGCTGTTGGTAACTACAATTACCCTGTTTCAGAAGTCAAGAAAAACGTTTGTCTTTGATTTATCTTTCATATTCCTAAATATAATTACTGTTTACTGATGAGGCAACAATGTGAAACAGAACTGAGAACTCATAAAAAAGACCTAATGTCAGATACATATACATTTTGTTTAGGTAAACAAATATACAAACAATTTCTGTAGCTATATTTGAATAATCATATGTCCTAATAACCAACAATTTAATTGCAATTACAAAACGAATATCCACAGTCTCAATAAAGTTGTGCAGCATATTCAAAATGCCACATCTACTCGTGGCCATTCTCACCATGCCAGGCTCACTGAAGATATCCTCTTGTGAGTTGTATATACACTGATTGGCATGGCCATTGCAGAAGCAGCTCCCTCTGACCACCATTTCATAGAGGGCATAGTAGTACTTATCCTGAGGGTTCCTCCTACGCCGCGCCAGCAAGTTATCACCCAGGGTGAAGAGACGTGTGAAGTTCACCCGTAGGTTAGTCATGGTGATGAGCTCTAGGAGCAGAGCATACCAGCAGTTCTTATGTTCATTCTAGATGTAGCTGTATGCCTTTTACAGATGCTGCTGCTAGAGTATATTACACATGCGTTCAATCACTTCGGCTGACTGGATAGACTTGAATGAGGTGCTAAATCTTTAATATGTAAACACTTGCACGGTATACAGTGCTTCAGTTCGCTATAAACCCGTCATTAGAGGTGCTCTGGCTTGTGGACGTGAGAAAACCTCAGCTCATGCAAGTTGGAAATGTACAGAATCAATTTTTAATCCGTGGTAGGATTTGCTCTGGAGAACTATAAATACTTGAATCTGAAAGTCTTTTTGACAAGTTTTAATCCAAGTTGAAAAGCAAACCTTGAATGCTGGGATCATATGGATCATATATTTGAAAATTGGGGTCCAAAGCTTTCAACACCACCTGCAAGAAATTTACAGTATTCAGAACACACACATCATACAGAGCTGTGAGTTTTTATGAGGGTCAGATGCTGAAGTCTTTGCGGTTATACTTCTCCATCAGTAGAGGGTTCAGGTCCAGAGTAGCGGCTGTCGCAGATGAGGTCATCGATGCTCTCCGCCGGGCCTTGTGAAACCCAGGGGAAGTCGTTAGCACAGTCTGCCGCGAAGTATCGAAAGACTTTCCAAGTGCGCCCAAAATCTTTAGACCTCTCCACCAGCATTGCAGCTGGTCTGAAACTCTGCACAGTGAGAGTCCAGCACATTGTAGAGTCAGTCACAAGTGAGAGACAGTAAAGTTGTACACTGAACTTACTGCTTCTAAAAGGACTGAAGATACCTTGAAGGTCAGGACTAAGTGGCTAAACTGAAACACAGCCTCAAGGTCCAGTTGAATGCTGACTTGTTGCAAACCTAAAGTTTGAGAAACAATTTTTTTAAAATTTCAAGTCATTGGGTGACTGTACATATACAAAAATCCATAGTCCAGCAGCTGGGATGCCAGACAAAATACATTAAAGACACAATAAATGAATCAGTTTTTAATTTGTTCTCTGATTTACACAAAAATTGTATGTGACTATCGTCTGACCCTAGAATTAAACCTTTTCCATTTTTAGAAGAGTTCATGAATAATTTGATGAGCTCTGGTGTGATTGGCTGGTTTACAGTGAGACATGGCAATGATCACATAGAAGCAATGTGCTAAAATACTAACGGACAAGAAAATAAAACCTTTATATAAATAAACTCAGTCATTATACTATGTATATAAACTAACAACTTTCAACACATCCAGGATCTTGGTAATATGTGGGTGCTGAATTTCCTATTTCAGCTTGTTTAGCAAATTTTCCATTACATCTTAAATGGTGCTGCAGCTGGTGCCTTTGTATCTGTGGTTTAAGGGGGGAACAACAGTATTTTAGATTCATGGTACATTAGTTCAATGTACTAAACTCTCCAGATTGATTTATGACTGTCTAAACACAGTTTTCAATTCTATGGCATCTTTAATTACCAGTAAAATTATGTTTTTAATGATAAAAATCTATGATTTTATTTACACTGAATTTGTTATGTTCAAATTCTGAGAAATTCAGCTTTTTACTGTAATCCAACAGCAATACTAGTTATACTGTTATATGGTAGTGTACCATAATAAAATAGTAATAATGATCATTTGTTTTTGCGAATTTACATTCTATGTTTGGAAGGGCATTAAATATCAGTAATTATCACTGATTACAAAAATTTATTGATATTCTTTTATTTGTAGTGACCTAATATTTCTCCTTTTTTTGTTGAGCTGAATTCTGTTTTGTTAATTCATGGTCTGTGCTGCTGCCCCACATCTCATTTCACATTTTTAGTTTAAAAAAAAAAAAATTGTATACAAAATTAACCTAAACTAAGAAGAACTCAGTGCTGTTGACATAATTGTTTCATACTCCACCTACAGTGACTTTTGGTAGTCTACTTTTATTTTTTCTATTCTATTCTATTCTATTCTATTCTATTCTATTCTATTCTTACATTTCTACCAACCTCTGATGATATCACTCATATTTTTGCTAACTGTGTAATTGCTCAAAATCAAAAGACCTATAAACTTTAAAATGTCAGAACAGATCAAATAAAAATCTTCTTATGAAACTATTTTTGATGTTCGCTTTAACCCTTTATTAACATAAGACTCACCATTCTCAGACTGCCACCATCTTAATTTGCGTTCAGGTTCAAAAGTGGTGATGATGTTCTCTATTTGGTGGCTGTTTTGGTTATATCGATTGTAGGGGTATCTGGAGTCACAGATAAAGCACTTCTGTTCATCCTAAAGAAAAAAGGGAAGCACAACAAACCTGAGGTGTGAACAATTTACATTGTTTTATAAGGCCAGTAGCAGCAGCGCTTATTCATCAAATACTACTGATTTCAGTCTACAAATAGTCTCACTATTATTGAAGCTACCAAGACACAACACTGTCCAAAAGTCAGAGACCACATTTTCACTTAATACTATTTCCACTCAAAGAAATACAAAACAAAAAGCCTTAACATTACTCTGTACTTGCTGTGTCCAGCCTTTGTCATTAGCACAGTTCCATACTTTCAGTTTTTGAAAGAAATCTGTAGAGGTATTTTCTCCACACCTCCAAAGTTAAAACATTACTCCATATCTCAGATGTCCAGGCTAGCTGTTTTAGTACAAGTTTTTTTTTTTTTTTGTCCAGTACAAGCTTCTCTACAGCCGCACATCCTTTCAAACAGCCAATGTGACACACGTGAATTTTTTCAGATCTGAAGAAAGAGTGGAGCTTGATTTTATCCTCTCTTAAACATGAAAGCTTTAGGGGGAGTTTATCTGCTGATCTACTGTTTATCTACTATGTCTTACACAGTTGTTAGCAAAGTCTGTCTTACATTTAGCATGACAGACCAAAGAACTGTGGTAAACATGGGCCATGTTGTTGTTACAGGCAAGACGGTCAATGATGCCAAAGGATTGATAGCACGTCCTTTCATAAGAAGGCAAGACATGTGAGGACAAGACATATTCAATTCCGAAGTAATCCTTTCAAACTGGCTGCTATATAAGAGCAGAGGAATTCATACTTGGCTTCGTATCACTGTCACTGGTGGTTACTGAAGCAGCTGCTCTTAAAACTGATTTCTCAGGGCAATAAAAATACAGCAAACACAAAATAAGTCCTGGGAGACACACCTAGCATTCCGCCTGCATCACCTGCACAGTGTTGCCTGCGCAGTGAGAGCAGAAACAGGCACAAATGAGTCTTTAGGGAGAATAGAAGTAACAACCTATAACACCGGCAGATCAGAACATGTCTGTAGTATGCATTCACAGGGTTGGCCACAGCGTTATCAGTCTGCACTGCGGTGAAATTGTTTCCTCTCTCTTTTATCTTTCCAGACTCTGCTGCTGAAAAGTGCCAGCTTTGTGATGGGATTTTATTCTGGAAAGGTTAGGTCACGGTGGGCTTTATGTTTTTATAAAGTACTGGCTTATGTGAAGAGCAAAGGGCCTGGTCTGTCTGCAGGGAAAAGAGGCACTATGTAGCAAAATCCCCAAAGCAGCACAGCGTGCAGTGCCTCGCCTGAAGGCACAACAATGCAGCATGGGGCAATAACTGTGGAATCTGTCAAAGAGTGAAAAAAAAAGCATTTTAAATGTATAATTTAGCACTAGAATACACTGACTGTGTAATCAGTGAATTGTAAAATTAGCTGAAATAAAAAACTTATTTCAGATTTGCTCTGAGTGTGTACATGCAGTTTGGTGGCTGTAGGTTAAGGAAGCGATAGGGTTTAAATGGGTGTATAAAAATGAATGCGGGTCATAACAACATCGAACTTCTGCTCAGGGGTTTTGAGGTCAGCCAGAAAGACTGTAGATTAGGTTGCACTTTTCCATCCCATTATTTCTTGATTTTCTCAAATCTGTACGCCAGATCCAAAAGCTGTATACAAGCACATCATTCCCGATCAGACTGAACATTCCAGAGTTGGAACGGTGTTGATATATATAAAAACCGTGGGATTAGATAGCGGTCAAAGAAGAAAAAGAAGAAGAACAACAACAACAACAAAAACAAAAACAACAAAACAACCACAACAACAATACAGAAATGCAGAATGTGGGCCCTTAAGTAGATGTAAGATGATTTAGACTGCAAACATTATTGAGCAACATAATAACACATAATATACATACAGTTCCTCCTAATCCTCCTCTTTCAGTTCTTACCAGTCTAGAAGACACCTCGTGAGTTCGGCATCAAGCTTCATCTCTTAACTCAAGAACTGTCTCTAGCAGTGGAAAGCTGTGTTTTCTTTCTATTCATACTACTTATTTTGTCTGGTGGCAAACACAGATTTTTGCAGAGAGTGGACAGCGGTGGTCATTATAACAGTCACTTGCCCAGAGCTTGACAGACAACAGTAGTTCAGAGTTTTACTGAGTTCATGGGTTTTAACATATTGCTCCTTCAGGTACATTCAGTGTGTTGTGATAAATATAATGCCCCTCAAAAGCCAGACAGAGTGTTGAACACTGACCTCCAAGTATCCTAAGATGCAATATTTCTGAGGCCCATTCAGACCACATGTGGATGAGGCAGAGAGCTGGGCAGCACGGCCCACCATAAGATCACCCAGAGTGGGGTGACATGAGCCCCACTCACAGCTTTCCTGAAAATCAGCAGGCACCAGCAACACTGTGAAAGAGGAGGAAGACGTATTACAGTTGCAGTGTTGATGAAAGCATTATATACATTACATATTTACTATTTAATGTTTACTGTGAGCTGTACATGCTGGGCAGCCATCTGCTGAGACACAGCAGGATGAGCTAAACACAGAAACATTAGGGTATATTTGACCATAGTTTATCTGTCAGTCATTAGCTTAGATGGAAAATTAAAACAATTCTTAAATTCAGAAGAAGGCGAGTGCCAGCAAGAGCATAAAAACCATCCTATTTAGGCAAGTGATTGCATGTTAGTACTGATAAGGCAACTAGAGGAAATTTCTCTGTCAGCTTCCAGCAATGTCAGAGCAAATAGGAGCAGACTCACTGAGGAGCAGAAGAGTAGATATCTCCTCTCGGGCCATTGCTGATGTGGCAATGAAAACCGTGGGCTGATGGGAGGAAGAGTAAAGAAGAACTGTTGGGAAAATATCAACAGGATGAAGAACACCACATTTTGCCCGTTTGACGTTACTGTTCATTAGACTTCTACATTAGTTGATATTGAAGGCTGCTCTTTATGTTGCGTGACCATTTCTTGTTAAATGGGCCAAGAGGAATCATTTTACAATAACAGGAATGGTTTGAGTTTGGTCCTGGACTCTACTTGAAGAGGAATTCCACCAATTGGTCAGAAATGCCTGCATAACTAAGTCTTTAAGAAATAAACAGTCTTTCAGGGTGTTTTCATGAGGAAGGCTAATCAGAATGGTTCTCAGTGGTGGTTATAGTAGCCAAACGTCTGAAGAGTTTAACTGTCATTAAATATTGCTTTAATGTTAATTTTGAGACGGTTATGATTATAACACTCAAATTAATCATTTTAAAACTGTGGCTATGAATCATGTGCACCAATAAGCACAGTTCTTTCCTAAACTGACTGGAATGTCTCCCCAAAGTCAGCGGCCTCAAGCTATCCAATTCCAGCATGTGCAGCCCTGTGAGCTCTTCAGGCAAGAAGGCTCGGCAGCAGCCTTCAGCTGAAATACATTGCTTTGAGAGTTCTGCTTTGCACGTACTGTAGAACCTGAAACTGGATCGATACTGTTTAGACATCTGCAGACCTTCTGCAAGGCTCCTGAGCACAGAACCACAAAGGCTGAGAAAAGTCTGTTATTCTGCCTGACATCACATATCTGCATCATTGTACAGTGTGACAGGCATGTTAAGTATAAGCTCCTGCAGACAAATTCACTTCCAAGAATGAGTTTCTCATACGCACAGATATGCGTATGAGACCTACATGTGCAGAACCCCACAAGGCCAATCCAAATATGACTGGAAACCACCAACCACAAAATATGCATACATGTCCATGCACATGAGCAATTTACAAAGCACACACGTGACGTCTCACCCTCAACTCCCCATTACTGTAGATTTGTGAGACAATTTTTTTCCTCACAGTAAAACTTGCCCCTGTGGTTGCTTACAGTCATTAGGAGCTAAATAATGCACCATGGGCTTGCCCAAATATCTGACTATATATCGGCAAAACAGATGTTAGACTATCAGATTATACACTAAATACAGTGTAAACAAACAGTCTGAGGCTATGTTTAAAATTTATTTACCCACACATTCATCATCTAAACCACTTATCGTCCTGGACCGCAGGGGGTGCTGGAGCCTATCCCAGTGCTCATTCATAATCACAATCCAATTCACAATTATCTAAATCTTTGAAGGCTTCCAACACTGTGGACAATTCTTACATGGTAGTTTTCCCTAAAAGGAACCATTCTAGATCAAACTACTTTGAATGATGTTGTTTACATCTTAATTGTGGTAAATAAATAAATAAAAATCAGTGGAATCCCCCCCTTTAAGGCCCACAAGCTTTCATTAAAGGATATGTTCAAATGACTGTCAGATGGATCATGTCTAATCTTTAGGCGCTGGTAGTAAAGCTGTGCTGCTCATGTCAGCTTGAGAGCACCTCTCAAATGGGGGACATGCCAGTACCAAATACTGAGAAACTGAAATTCAAATACACATTTGGCATCTTCTACTTTTCACACAGATTGCTCTGCACAGGTGGCCACTCTATTTGGACCCCACTGTATGGTTCTTATACAAAATGATTTGGACTAAGTGATGCAGAGCTACTGAAACTAAATAATGATGGTCGTCTGACACTATTGGGCTAAGTACAAGTTACAGAATTTATTGCTCAAATATTTATCATAATATAACTAATAAAAGTGTGTTAACAGGAATGGTCTATGCTTGTGTAATCATCATGTCAACATGCTACATATTTGTCATTGACAGTTCAAGTAAAATGCACTTCTAAATATTTCCCCAAGGCTTGACTGACTGTCATGCTATGTAGAATGCACAGGGTGGACAAGTACAAGCGCAAGAAACATGGCTGCTGTCAGAAGAAAACCCTCCAAAATTATAACTTTAGAGTGGAAGAAATAACCTTTGTGTCTTTTAACGTAACCAGACTGTCTTCTAAGTTAATTTAGGGCCTTTTCTTTTAGTCTGTTCATCATAAAAACAAGAGACAAGACCTTGCATAGACATTATCCCTGAATAGAAAACACACTTCTATGTCCTGAGCGTTTGCAGCGTTGATACAGAAATCATTAAGGAGCCAGACTCCACCAGTATTAACCCACAATCCTTCTGTAAATAGACCAAATGAGACATTTGTACATTCAAGCTCATAACCATTCACTAAAAAGGAGAGACTGCATGCATGCATTTGTAGATAATGTGGAGCTTGACAGGGCTCGCATTCGGAGCACTTTCCTGAAAAGATCAATATCAAGAACTTCATAGTTACAGTCTGGAACAAAACAGCATTTCTTAAGGGCATCGGCATTTCTTTTAGACAACACCGTACAAATGTTACAAACACACGTACAGTGTTATAAAGCAGTATAAAGCAGACACACAAGGCAGTTAAACACTGCAGTACAAAACTAACAAATCAATAGAAGCAGCTGCTGTACGAGTTTACTAATAAACTCTCAGGTCCTACAACCACTCTGAGAGATGACTAAACACAAAATCAGGACAACACAAGGAATAATGAATGGAGAATATGTACAGAGCATTACATTTCAGCTAACTGTGATATAGATGTATCTGATGTATCTGGTGGGTGGTAAGGCATATATCGTAGTATATGTATCAAAGCAGAAAAGTAAAACTGGCACCATTGCCACTTACATTCTAAATAAGGCAGATGTTCCTGTTCAGGACTGGAGTGAAGATTTCCATGCAGAGAAAGGTGAAGTTCTAGGATTATTTCACTGCCTAGCAAAGCCTCCCTCCCCAGTGTGAAGTTGTAGCCAGCAATGGATTACAGAGCAACTGCTGTGAAAGGTGAAGCATGTAAAGACACACCTGAATACCCGAGTGTAGGTGAGCATGAGAGTGAGTGAGAGAGGAGGGAGAGGAGCCGCAGGGCTCTGTGGTAAAAAGGATTATGTTGCGTGGAGCGCTGATTTATGATTGTCATTCAGGAGTCTGGGGCACACGGAGCAGGAGAAAGGATGGAGATGGTGAGACAGAATTCACTGAGGGACAAGAACGTGTGCCCTCCAGCTAGTTTTTACAGCGGTAGTAAGAATTAACGAGTAGGAGAGTGCACTAATACTTAGCTCATTTCTCCACCAGAACTGCTCACTACAAACCACATCAGCCTCTCAGTGAATGTGTGTGCAGAATCTTTGTTGCTTGATGTGAATGGGGGTCAGAATGGATTGGCTGACAAACAAGACTGTCATATAGGATTACGTTCTGTCCTGAGAACAAAACACAAAGGAAGCAGCGTGGCTGCATTTAGAGTACATGCTCCCAAACTGAGGAATTTCATTTTTAAATACCTATAAAAAACAATAAAGAATAATAATGATATATGTATAGTCATATATACAGTATACATACATATATATACACATATATATATTGTCGCTGTCCAAAGAAAAACAGGTATCTCCAAAATGGCAATAAACCTCATTAAATTTGAATGGAAGTCAATGGAACCAGACGTCTTTCCAAGCAGTTGTGGGCCATTTCTGTTGGTCCATTCTTCATGAAATTTCCACACAGTGTAAACAGCAGCTCATGTGATCACATGATGCATAAAAGTAAAAATCAACAAAAATGAAGATACATGTTTTTCTTTGGACAGCAACAATATATATATATATGTAGTTTTAAAATAATTATTTAATTGTTAATAATTTATTTGAATGCTTTTTGTTCTTATTTGCTGATTTTAATGGCTTATAAAGACATATCTCTATCTGCATTTTAATGTGTATTATTATTACTAGTAGTATTAGTAGTAGTATTAACCTTCACAAACGCACAGAACACTAAAAAAGTAATTCCATGTAAAACAAGATCTGGTAACAGTGCTTGGGATGAAAATACGTTAAGATGATTGTGTTGTGAAAATTGCCTTTTGCTTGTATTATGGGTGAGTGGTTTTCATCCAATGGGCTGCAGTACTCCTGCTAGAGGTCCACAGCTATTAGATTTTTTTTTTTTTTAAATATGAAGGCATTTAAATAAAAGTTATTTCAAATATTTCAAGTATAACTTAATAACAACTCAGAGAGTGCATTGTAGTGCTCACAGGTACTTATTTACTTTTAGTATATAAGTCTGGGACTTTCAGAGCCTAATGTTTACATTTATTAGTGCACTAAATAAGACACTTCTCTTTTACTCCGGTATAGGGAAATGCTTACAAACAGGCTATCTCAGAAAGAAAGAAAAATAAAAATTCATCTCTCTGGCCATTTTAATATGTTACTAACCACAGCTGTTTTCCTTGTTGAGTGGTATGTATGTCAACAGTCCTTTCTGAAAGCTTTGTTAGGTACAGTGTTAGTGCGAAGGTTCTGAATTGATCCTTTTCTGTCAGCAACTGTATGTATTAGCTAGCTCCATTGTGCGAACCCCCGGTATTCAGGAGCTCCCAAATAGGCTATTAAGCATTGGCATGCAGCATTGGCTGACTCTGTGCACCATAGCGGTGCTGATGCTAGCATTTCTAAAAATTCTTCTTCTTAAACGCACTTTTCTAGTTTGGTAATGGGCTTTTCCACACATGAACCAAGACCTGATATGTCTCCTTTTATGCCTTCTGTTTGAGAAATGAGCAATAATGGCTTTTTTCCACCAACCACTTGCTATTTACAACTGGTCTATGGCATATTTTAAAGGTTTTTGGAGGCATCCCTGGCATAGCTGCACTTGATAGGCAATGAAGGACCAAGTGGGCGAATCTATCTGCTGTAGCGCCAGAGCTATGCTGCATCTCTAGATAGTAAAGGATAGCAAAGACAGACCCCGCCAATTAATAAGTAAAGCAGCTACACAATGACAGCATAATGTCATGAATCCCCCACCCCCACACATAGTACGAGTATTTTATATTTGAAAAGGGAGGCAGTTTGAATGGGCCTGATGCAACTGATAAAAAATAATAGTGGTATTATCTACACCATAATTGTTCAGGTGCTATGCTTAGGTGAGAACTATAGGTCTACTTATATCCTTAGGCCATGAATGGAGCGAACAGTTTTAAAGGGAGGGCGGACTGGGATGTCAGGTGTGACTGGACGGCTCATGGGTCATATATTAGGAGGCCCATGTCAAAATTTTGCTTAAAGCCCCAGGAAGGTCTGGACGAGTTCTGCGCCTGGAGGTGATACTGCTAAATTTTCTAAACACAGAAAGGGAGTTGTTAATCAAAAGAGCTACAGATACACCAGTTAATACCGAGAAAAACACCATATTGGTAATATTGGTAATAATTTTGGTAATAATAATTATTTTCTGATGGCTTTTCTGCCAGTCAGTTACAATTCTCTATTACCACCACACAAAAGGACCACCAGTCTGGAAAATGGAGACTTTTTGTGCTTATATGCTTCTTATGAGCATAAAGCATGCCAACACCCACAGAAAGCCAGACCTCATCAATGCACTGTGGCAAAAACACTACATAAATAAATGAACTCTAAAAAGGGCTACTATGTAGGCAGTCACATCCTCATGTCAGTCTTGCGAGACTGCTATGTAGATGCTAAACTAGCTGGTACATGATTTATGTGCTATTAATTAAACGGTGTACCAAAAAGATCCACTTCTATGCTGGTACAATCTGTGTCATTCCTTAAAGAAACTCTGAATATGAGAACCTCCAGTTTTAAAGTCCAAAACATAAATTAGGGTGAGAAAAACAAGTGTGCAGAAACGTTCTTCTTTTATCATGTAAAATAACCTAAACAGTTAAACATATACACTGGATTAGGGAAATGTAGCTCACTGTTTGAGCACTGCACCTGGTCCAGTTTGCAAAAATCCTGTATGGTGGTTTGCTAAAACAAATGCACTCTCAGATGCTGTGGGTCCTCCTGGAATGATGATCTTCTCCCAATGTTCAGTCTCGAGTCTTAAATAATGGAGTCTTAAAAAACGTTTGACTATCCTCTTTTCCTTTTTGTTAAAGCAGGCTGTTGGGAGAAAAATAAAATACATCTATATATAAGATATAATATTGTATCTCCTGGGTAGAACATAACCCAGTCTCATTATGAATTACTCAAACACTCGTGTGCACTTGTGTTACATGGCTCTATTGCGAAGGTTATATAACTAGAAGCCCTGCCAGGGAGCATTACTCTACAGGACAATTCAGTGACTGCCTGCAAAATACATCTTGTGGTAAGAGTTTCAGGAGACCTTAGTTTTTTAATAACACTTGCATATTTTACCATGTCCTAACTTTACATTGTTCCCAAAACACTGTAAAGCAAAGTTTACTTTCAGATGAACTGTTTTTAAACAGTTCATTCTTGAGGAGAATGTCTCATTTCTTGCTCAGATTACATCATATCTTTAGACTTTTGCACACAGTTCTGATTCAAGTTTCAAGTTTCAGGTTTATTTGTCATTTGCACAACATGTCAGGACATTTATGCATTGAAATGCTTGTGAAGAGACCTACGTTAATACTCTACAGCAGGACAACATGATATACATACTAAACATATTAAAATAAAGAGATGCAAAAGTTACATTAAATAAATACAAAATACACAAAATATACACAAAATACAGAATATACAGAGATAGGAGGGATCTGTAGAAACTCTCTGATATGTACATTTATTAGACAGGTATAGTCTGAGAGAGAGAATGGAGCTAAATATAAATATGTATATTTATATCTATTCCTGTTGTTTAAAGTGACTCAGTGATGTTGGCCATAGCAGTGCTATATAGAGCATTAATAACAAAGTGTCCGAGTGCAGTGGTGTTGGTGGTATTGGTGAAAGGCTCACAGCTTGTTCAGGAACCTGATGGCTTGTGGGTAAAAACTGTTCATTAGCCGGTTTGTTCTGGCCTGGATGCTGCGGTACCTCCTGCCTGATGGCAGGAAGGTGAACAGGCCGTGTGCTGGGTGGCTACAGTCCAACCGGATCTTTTGGGTTTTCCTCAGGCAGTGGGACTGTTAGATGTCCTGCAGGTCTGGAAGTTTGCTGCCTATGATGGACTCCGCTGTCCTTACCACTCTCTTCAGGGCCTTGCGGTCGTAGGCCGAACAGCTGCCGTACCAGACAATGATGCAGGCTGTGGGGATGCTCTCTATGGTGCATCTGTAGAAGCTGGTGAGGTTGTTGAGGTTCCTGAGCCTTCTCAGGAAGAAGAGGCGCTGACGGGCAGACCTCACTGCTTTGTTGGTGTGGAATGACCAGGTGAGGTCATTGGTGAGGTGTACTCCGAGGAACCTAACACTGCTGACCCTCTCCACTTCAGCTCCATTGATGTATAGGGGAGAGTGACCACCCCTGCAGTTTCCTGTAGTCCACAATCATCTCCTTAGTTTTACTGATGTTGAGACTGAGGTTGTTGTGGTAGCACCACTCTGACAGGGTGCTGACCTCGTCTCTGTAGGCAGTCTCGTCTCCATCTGTGATGAGGTGTCATCAGCAAACTTGAAGATGATGTTGGATGTGTGTCTGGCTACACAGTCATGTGTAAACAGGGAGTACAAGAGGATGCTGAGGACACGGCCTTGAGGAGCCCCTGTGCTCAGAGTCAGTGTGGAAGAAAAGCTGTTTCCTACTCTCCCCACCTGGGGTCTACCTGTCAGGAAGTCCAGAATCCAGTTGCACAGATGAGAGTTCAAACCCAAGTCTGTGAGCTTGGGGATGAGTTTAGCTGGGATGATTGTGTTGAATGCTGAGCTGTGATCTATGAACAGCATTCTCACATAGGTGTTCTTTCTGTCCAAGTGTGTGAGGGCAGAGTTTACTGTCAGTGCAAACAAACAAACATACAAAGTATCTCAATTGTTTCTGATTTTATTCCATTATTTTAGCACAGAAGCCCTCCTTCACAATGGGTGGACATTATTAATGGACCAAAACAAATGCTTACATTAAAAATACGTTAAAGGTAAAGAATACCTTTTGTCTTCTTGGCATTTTGAAGGATTTTATCTTTTATTTGTTTAATCTATATTCGTTTTAAATTCATTTAATTCACAATGTTACACCGCCCTACTAAGGTCAGAAGGTCATTCTCACTGGAATGAATTGAAAACGGTTGATTCTGTGATAAAACTGGAATCATTCTTCTACATCCCCATTGACCATAGGGTGATACTTTAACTGAATTTGCCACTTTGTGGTACAAACTCTGTGTTTAACATTCTATTAGAATTACAATGTAGCTAAGAAATGTACATAACCGCTTTTCTCTCCTTCCCTTTCTACTGCCCTTCTTTTGCTAGTAAAATACACAACACATTCTTACTGCCTTTTTTGGAATGGCACGACACTTGCCTTGAGGTAGACAAACAGAGATCAGCTCTTTTCATTATACATGTTCATCGCACATGAACACACTTTCAGTGGCTGCAATGTAACTCAGGAATGCCTTAGGGTATCAAGTCATAATTTTTCAGATACTGTTTCAAATTAAATATACGAGTAAGATTAAACTGAGTTGTTTATAAAAGGCACAACTGTATTTCCACTATCAAAAAATTGTTAAGGATATCATTTGTTTCTGATGTCATTTAAATTTATATTGTTGATCCCAAAACACACTCTTTACCACTACTGTGTATAGATTTTAGGGATTATTTTTCCAACTCAGTTAATGTTTATGAATTGCTCCTCGAACCCTATGAATTTAATCTGAATTTTAATTTGATTTTGAATCCACCATAAACATTTAATTCCTTTCTCTGTTTTATTTTCCATCATTTAAAGCAAAATTAGATTCCTAAAGCAATATTTGGTTTAAACCTAAATATGGAATGCAAATCAAACATAAGAATCACAGCATATTTGCCCTTAATGGGTGGACCTGGATGCCTCAGTGGTATTGCTGTAGAGATGCTGCTCCAGAAATGCCAGGGTTTTGTGCCAGGAGTCTTCTTGAGCTCGACTGTGAGGTACAGTGTGTCCTCCCCAAAGCACTACCACTACAACATAAACCAGACAGGTGTGACACTTCTACAGTCCGGTTTAATTAAAATAAGTTAAAAAATAAATAAATAAAAAATTTGCACTCCAGCAAGCTAGACTCGAAATAGCATAATGCCCAGGCACAGCGGGTTCCCAGCATATTGGTTTATTCAAATTCAAACAATACATACACAGACTGAAGGTTTACCTTTCATTCTTGTATTGACCAGCATGAAGTTGCTGGCACGGACATGAGGGCTGTAGGGAGGCTCGATGAGATGGCCGGTTTCAGGGTAGGAGAGAATGGTCAATAGGTGACTATTCCCAGCCTTCTCCATCATCTGCTTTATCTAAAAGAGTGCAAGAAAGAAGGCACTAGCTCTTTGACCATGATTTGTACTCTCACTATGGAGCATAGTCTCTCTAGGTTAACAGATTAGACTTAATGTGTCAGTTTATTGTCAAGAATTGAGATGAATAGAGCTAAATAGCCGAAATAATAAAAATGTGAATTCAGGACAGTGAGTGTGACATTACTGGTCATATAAATGTGGAAGGATCATGACAAGGAATTAGTATATTAATTAGTAAAATATTGATTAGGAAATAGCACTAGTGCATCTACTTACATCAGCTGCAGACTCTGATGCTGGCCAGTTTTGATCATCCTCACCAACAATCATTAAAACTGGGCATGTGAGGCAACCCATCTGGCCAAACAGAGTCACACAAACAGAGATTACATAACTGTGTATATCCAGATCTGCTGAACAGCAATAAAAAAAAATCTATAAATTAATGATATAAAATTATCAACTCAATATTGCAAGGTTCTTTTGTGAATCCTCACTTCAACTTTCTTTGAAGGGTCATCTGGTATTGGCAGCAGCAGATCTCGCCAAATGATTCTCCGCTCCTCATCGTAACGAGTGTTCATGACATTCCTTAGAATCAAAGCATGCAGGAAAAATTTGCAATTCAAAAATAAAATTTTTAAATGAAAAATAAATAAATAAAGCCTGTGCATTTCTGTTGCTGTGCAGGCCTAGACACATCAGCACCAGCCACTCTGGCCACAAAGCTAATGAATCTTGAGTTCTTGAATTAATATTCAGAACCAAGAACTGTTCACTTCTGCTTACTTTTCTGGTTGAAAAGTAGCAGTTTTGTTATGAATGGTGGACTTTCATGAACACATAAAAACTTGACCCATCTGCTGGTTTGTTAAAAAGGGGAACTATTTAAAACAAAGGTATATAAATGTAAAGGAGAGCACAGTTTAATATCATAATGTAATGACTATTGAAGTAACACATAAGGAAATAAAAGAAGAAGCAGTGTTATGTGTTATGCAAGATTTACTGTCTCCCATATCAAACCTCCTAACAATTCTTTTATTTAACACCTTTGGAAAATATCAGATATATTTTACATTTTATGGAAAATGAACAAACAGAGGTGGTTACTTCAGGTAATTAAATGCAGAACTACAGAATACACTACTGTATACTGTAACTGTATACATACTTTAATCCCAGTACAGTATTTTGTGAACAATATAATTATTAAACAATGGCATGATAAACAAATATGAAAGTATTATAGAATCATTACCTATCAATTGCTGTTTATCATTTACAACTCCATTTATTTATCCACAGTGTCTTCATTTTTACATGTTCGTACAAACTGCTTTAAATTTGTAAAGAAATTGTTTCGTCATCTAATACACCTATTTTCAAACAAATTGCTTCATATGAATTAAATCGGTGACCCCAAACATTTGACCGGTAGTTTAGTAAGTGTATATGAAGACACATAATCGCTCAGTCTCCATACAAAAGTCAAAGTGGTACTTACATTTTGATCTGATTAAAGACGTCTGCCAAAGATCCGTTGACAGGCATAATATGGCTTCCACTAACACAGACTACACACTTGGGCTGGAAAGGAGAATAAAAGTTTAAAAGATTTCTGGTATATAGGTCATCACACTACAAGCCATCGCCTTCTAACAACAAACATCACTATGTACATACAAACCTGTTTAAACCAGCTTTAAGACACATGCTAACACAATGACATGGATACACACAAACTATTCATACAACTATAATAGCAAGCGACTCAATAAAGGATAGGCTCTTTGAACAAGAGCAATGATTATTAAAGTAATTACTCCAAATTTTGTCAGTTTAATTATTTGGCTGTACGAAGATTAGATTGATTCTTTTTTCATATACTTTAGAAATCCGAATATTCATTGTAATGAGGTGATCATTTAAAAAAAAAAACACATTAACAAAGTCAAATGCAACAGAGTACTGAAGGAAACACTGCACATGATGAAAGGATTGAACTGAGGATCTGATTTGGTGAGATGTAGTGCTACCATACTGCTTTTTCTTTTAGAACTATGAGGAAAGCAGTGCACATGCATTGTTATTTAAATCCAGCTCTTACCGAATATTTTAGTTTTTAATTCACTTTAAACATCAAAATGACACATAACAATGAATAAATAAATAAAACTCCTTAAGGTAAATCATTGCATTGCCGGCTTTAAAGTAACTGATGTCTTTACTTCTCCAGGATCAGCCTAATTCTCTATTTCTCAGTAAACACAAGCACTCATAAATGCATCAAAATTATTCAGGACTGTAATTATTTTCACATGAAAATAAAAACAAGGCCTGAAATATTTTTCACATATTCATGGCATTATCCATTTCAAAATAGTAACTTCTTGTCTTCCTCAAGATGGACTTATTAGACTACCGATTAAACACAAGAACATGAAGAACATGTAAACAAATTAAACACTTGAGTTTAAAATTTTATTAGTTGTTTGCATGTTTCTCTGATGAGAGATGTGGTTGCCCACTTTCTAAGCAGCGCCGCTCCCGCCAAATTCCAAATGCCACCGTATCTTAGACTTCTTCTGAGATGTGGTTATATCTTGAATAGCTTAGCAATCACTCCACCTTTAGTTTCAGTTTCTCTGATCAGTTAACATCAGTGCATGTTGTCAGATAGATTTTATTAAAAGAATTTTCACCAGATGCCCAGTCAAACCAAAGAACACTTTTTGCCTGAAGTTGGCTGATGGGTCCTCGACAGATGATTTGACTAGTCACCTTTTAGGGGGTAGCCCTAGTAGTTATAAAGTTATAACATGTGTAAGAAACATTAGACAAAGGTGAGAGGTGTTTATGCTGGCCTACATTTATCACTGTGGAGTACGCTGCCATGCCCAGGGACACTGATGCACCAAAGGACAAACCCATCATGGCCACTCTTTCGGGACAGACCTGTGGGTGTTGAATCAGCAAACTGAATGCATCCTGGAAGAGATAAGGGACACCACATTGCAGCAGGGCATAACTTTGTATCTCTGTTTGTACAGCTACAGTACCCACACATCAACATTTAAAAAGATCAATACCTCAAAGTACTCATTGCCAACGTTTACAGGCCTGCCATCAGGACTCACAAGGCCTACGTACTCCAAAGCTAATGAGACATAACCTCGTGAGGCCAGCAGCGCAGAACGATACTCCACCAGGCCTCCTCCCCCACCCCACAGGTCCAACACAGCAGGAAAAGGGCCAGGACCTTGAAAGAACATTCACTCTGAGAGACATATACAAACTGCTTTTCCTGTGAATTAGTAATCAAATTAGTTTCCTGACAATCATGCTTATCAACCAGTAAAACACTTTGCCAAAAGCGATCAGCACTTTTATTCTGATATGTCGGTCAGAGATAAGATAATTGCTTAACTTCCCAGATAAATGCCAATTATAACTTAAAATGTAACTACAACTATGCAAAGAAGCAATTCACAAAGAACCGCTCAGGAACACTGCCTGCCACTAATACCTGGGGGTATGAAAAGGGTTCCCTTTAGCTCCTTTTCCCTGACATCTACCCTCTGGACTCCAGGAGCCGTGTACCATCGCTGGGCCACAACAGACACAAGAGGATGTTTTTGCTTGAACCCTTCAGTTAGGTGTCCTTCATACAGAGATATGTGCACATCAAGGGGCTTGTATACATCCTTCTTGCGAAATCTTTCAAAAGAAAACATAAGAAAACAACCCGTAAACAAATAGATGAAGTGTCATCCTTTAAGCAGCACTGACGTCCTAAAGCTCAGACGTCTGATCAAGGTTTTCATTCCAGGTGATCAGGCACACACCTGATTCCTCTTAATAAGCTGGTCTCAGTCTGCAAACAACTGAGCGTGTGTTCACCTGCTATGTTAAAATGAAAACCTGCTATCAGACAGGCCCTTTGTGGATAAGACTTAACACCTCTGTCCTAAAGACAGATAAAAGTTAACCTGAGGCCTGTCCGGCTTCCAGGAATTGGTTTCATGCTCCACAGCAGACCCATTGGCTCCACACCACTGTACGATCCACCGAGACTGGCATCTTCAGAAACTAAGACGGAGCGAGTATTCAGTTAGGGCTTGAATGCTGAACACTGACAATGATTAGGTGAGTAAAGCATTTCAACCATCTAACAGCTAGTTTTTCTCAGTTGCATGTAAAAAAAAAAGATTTTTAGACCATTTTAATTTGTACTCTCCTGACTATTATTGTTATTATTATTATTAATAAACTATTATACTTCAATTGTGACTGCTTATGAATCTTTTCTTATAGCCACTAACGGCCATATTCTCAAACCTATTTGTAAGGAATCTACGTTTTACACACGGGGTCACATTGAGGATACCATACCAAAAACCACATCTCAGCATCTCTCAGCACAGGAATTGAGGTTTACTAAGACTCTTTTCTTCTCAATGTTTTACTTTGCGACAGAACCTTTGGAAAGCTATGCTTAATTTTCTGGTGTAACAGAAACCAATGATTCAAAATTGCCAAATTCAAGTAGCTAAATTGCTAATTAAAATGAATAAGAAATTTAACAACATTTTAAAAAATGAACATACCTGTGCTGATAGATGCTGTACGTTGGCAGTAAATAGCTGACCTGAAACTTTTGTATACTGAACTTGTTTGTAAGTTTGTGAAGGTACACACTTGAGAGAACACTCCCCACAAACAGAGAGGTGAGCACTGTTAACCACCCAGACCCAAGCCACTGTTAGACAGCTACCTCTGACTGATCCGGACGCGTCAGTCTGGTAATGGCCAAACGCTTCCCAGTAGTCTTCGTCCTCAGACTGCAGCAGCGCGTGCAGAGTGACCGGAAGAGCTGGCAGTAGGTACTTAGCGACCACCTCGAACTTCTCATCAACCAGACCGCGAGCAGGATGGACAGAAAGTAAGGGACAAGGTTTCTCCCCGGCCATGTTCTACAGCAAACAAGCAGGCAATTCAGTCAAACTCGGCTTCTTCACGAACATTACAGTGACAGCCTTTGACTGAACATGGCGCTGTGTCTCTCACGAGTCACTCAAAGTTCAGGTTATCTTTCCCAAACCAACCCTTAGGTTTGAGAGTTAATGGATAATAAACCTTTCGGCAGGTACGGTTAAGGACCACAGCCGTAGACCCCCTAAGCGTTACGGAGGTCGTGGTCCTCGGTGCAGCCTTTTTAAACGTTTATTTATTAAATATGAGTGTTGTTTTTTTAATCGTCGGGCTCGTGGGTTGCCAGATATGATACACGCAGCCTCACCCATCTGCTCACCCAGTACCGCCACTTTGGCTGCCGCACTTTCAGCACCCTGCGCCTCTGTTTAGAACTGCAGCGGCACTTTCGGCTCTCATGAGCGCGGAGGTAAACGGAGGATAGACCCCCTCCTAAACTACTCTTATTGGCTAGCAGAGAGAAACTAGAGGGAAACCAGAAACAGGTTGTATTTATATTAGCATTTTGGTAGTACTAAAGTATACATGGACAGAAAGCGCACTAGGAAGTAAGGACACACCCTTTGGGACTCCATGGTGCAATACTTTATAATGGGTACCTGGAACTTGGTCATGGTGTACAGGGCTATTTGGACCTCGGCCATGGTGGTGAAGGCTGTCTGGAGTCACTGAACTAAAAGTTTTTAAGAAAGTACCACATAGCCTCCTAATAAAGTGCAACGTACGGTAGCCAGTACGTTTCTCGACAGCATCATATCCGGAGCTGAGAGTGCGGGTCTGAGAGTGCGCTGCTCTGCAGTAAGACCCGTCTCAGCACGAGGTGGGCTCCGTAAAGAGCCAGTAGCAGTGCAGTTATACAGATACCGCCCCTCAGGACAACACAAAACAGCACTACAGCTCTGGGGGGATTCCAGAAAGCTGCTTTAACAAATTTCAACATTCAACCTAAACTCCGAGTCCACTTACCTTACTTCTAGAGCTGCTGACCAGTATTTACCGTAATCAAGACCGATCAGCCTGAGTATGCTGATCCTAGTAGAAAATAACAAGTCAGAGTGGAGCACTGATGCAATGATTCACCACCCCGGTCAGTGATAAGACTAGACAGCGTCATAGTCCACAGCCCTGGACTTCCAAGATTGATGTCCATATATGCAGACTGTGAGCATATCGCCCCTGTCCAATGAAAAACATGTATCTCCATATTTGTTGATATTTACTTTATGCATCATTTGATCACATTACACTGTGTAAAAATTTAATGGTGAATGAACCGATAGAAATGGCCCTAATCGTTTGGGAAAAAGCCTAACCCTAACCCTAGGTTCTATTCACTTACCTTAAAATTAAATGTGGTTTTTGGCACCTCCTGTAAAGCTGACATTTTGAAGATCTCTCATTGGAGTCATTGAGTGAGTTAAACTTACATTTCAATACCATTTTTAACATAGAGTCTGCTAATTGAACACTGAGCAAAAAGACAGACCAAAATAATGTTCACAATGTCAGTTATAACATTTGTCAGTTTTTTTCACATGCTGTTTTCGCGTCACACGATTTCCTTGATCTAGGTGTTTTCCAAGCGGTATCAGATTCACCTAGCAGCAAATAAAATGACACATAAGGTCAGAGTCCAGAGTGGTATGATCTGCATATAATTAATTACAGGGCAACCACCAAGTTTTCAAAATTTCTCAATGATTCTGATTCATTCATTGTATTTTGATGCAAAATATAAAATTAATTGCACAGAAATGTAAGACTCTGATTTCCTTGCAGTGATAATGATGATAGGAAGCAGTGGGCATGATGTCTAAAACATAAATATAGCCATTTTATTTACTATCCACACCCACCAGTGAACCTACACATGTCATCTGATTTCTTATTATGTAAAGTTAATGATGGTAAAATAGGCAGAGATGGAAAAAAAATGCTTTCTATGGGGGGCTTTTTTAGTTTACAGTGTCCTACATGTACCCCTCTGTAATCGGCAACATGCTGAAGACCTTTTCATGTAATGACTTTCTGTGATGTAGCTTTTAGAAGCATTCAACTCCTCAGACATCTGGTTCCCAGCACCACCACTGTAAACAACTATGACTTAGCAAGTTTCTCTGGAACAGTTCATTTAACATCAAACTGAATGACTGTTTACATCTCAACCACATGATTATGTAGATTTTTTAAAGATCTGGTTAAGTTCCCCTTTAATGTCCTTGATTGCAGCCTAACAAGAGATGGTTTACAGTTAATCCATGGCACTGTAACTCTGCCACCGGAGCAGTCTTTGCACTAGGCAAGCTAATCCCAGAGTCCCCTTAAAATACAAATTAGATTTACTGTAGATGTTGATTTTAAATAGTGTATTCTGAGATATACACACATTTTAAAATGGCTGTTATTTGTGCAGTGATAGTTTTCATAAATTTCAATACAAATCCTTATTATTATGTACAATATGCTACAGGGAATATGATGTCATGTGATGACGAAGACAGACTGGTTTGAAGTTATTGTCATCTCATGCATCTCACTATATTTTGCTCGTTTTAGAAATCATGCATTGATTAGAAACACTTTTGTGTGATCAGCATTATTTGATTATCTTCCTGTATTTTGCCATGAGGCCTGGAATTACTAACTCCTCCCCTGACGGCCACCAACACCTTTCACACAGGCAGAAGAGCTGGCACTGTCATAGAACACCTGGCCGGCCCATAACTGATGGCGCTGATGAGCTTCCTCCAGGGATTTAAACAGGAACCCCAGAACACAAGTATCTACGTTCAAGGCAGGTTCATTACATTTAATTTGCATATCCCTTTTCTAATTTGTACACTGTGGAATGGAACACTCTACTAGATAATAGCATCTCTCCACAGTGATTAATGGTTGCAGTAACTGAGCCTCATGCAAGAGAATGTGATCTGACTGTCTCCAGATCTTGCCTGATGGGTTTCAGTACTTTTTAATAAAACAAATAATAGTTACAGGATGATGAGGCATCTCCACAGCCTCAGAACAGGATGATACTGGGGGATTATAGAGGTATATGTTATATATTAAACACATATATTTACTTGATCTGCCATGATCACTCAATTCTCAAATTGAAATAATGTGATATATAATATAATGTGAGTGGCCTTTCTCAAGCAGATCAGCAACCATTCACCCCAAGAGCTCAGTTTGGAACAATAAGGACATGTTCGTGTGTCTCACCAAATATCTGAAACCTTTAGAAGATGGAGAGCTATTTTTTTGACTTTAACATATTAACATATATCTTGTTCAAGCTGCCTGTAAACGAGCTATAGAAAATCTATCTAGAGAAACAAGCTGAAAAGTGTGATCTCCAGATAGCCCACATCAAGCTCAGAGGGTGCCTGAGTTTAAGTAACTTTATAAGTAGGCGGTTACAGGTGCTGTGGGTGTTTACACAAAAATGTTGTTTTACTAAAGAGTAATGACAAGGAAATATTCTTAGCTGCAGGAAATAAAGAAATCACAAAACTGAACTTACACAAATGTAATTGTTCAAACAAAGATGCATGCTATAGGGCAGACAGGCGAACATGCAGGAATGTAACACTTAATCAGAGAAATCCATGATTGCAAATTGTGCCTCTGACACTTTACCCTCTCTGTGATCAGCTACATGGAGCAAACATTCCTATATACACACATGGACAAAATTGTTGGTACCCCGCGCTTAATGAAAGAAAAACCCACAATGGTAACAGAAATAACTTTAATCTGACAAAATAATAAAATAATAAAAAATAAAAATTCTATGAAAATGAACAAATGAAAGTCAGACATTGCTTTTCAACCGTGCTAAACTCCTGAAACAGGCCTGGACAGAAATGATGGTACCCCTGAAAAATGGGGACATGTTAAATCAAGGTGTGTTCACTAATTAGCATCACAGGTGTCTACAATCTTGTAATCAGTCAGTGGGCCTATTTATAGGGCTACAGGTAGTCACTGTGCTGTTTGGTGACAAGGTGTGTACCACACTCAACATGGACCAGAGGAAGCAAAGGAAAGATTTGTTTTAGGACATTAGAAGGAAAATTATAGACAAGCATGTTAAAGGTAAAAGTTATAAGACCATCTCCAAGCAGCTTGATGTTCCTGTGACTACAGTTGCATATATTATTCAGAAATTTAAGATCCATGGGACTGTAGCCAACCTCCCTGGACGTGGACGCAGGAGGAAAATTGATGACAAATCAAAGAGAAGGATAATACGAATGGTAACAAACGAGCTAAGAAAAACTTCTAAAGAGATTAAAGGTGAACTTCAAGCTCAAGGAGCATCAGTGTCAGATTGCACCCTCCGTCGATGTAATGGGAGACAACTAAGGAGAACACCATTGTTAAAAAAGCCAGACTGGAATTTGCCAAACTACATGTTGACAAGCCACAAAGCTTCTGGGAGAATGTCCTATGGACAGATGAGACAAAAATGGAACTTTTTGGCAAGGCACATCAGCTCTATGTTCACAGACGGAAAAATGAAGCATATCAAGAAAAGAACACTGTCCCTACTGTGAAACATGGAGGAGGCTCTGTTATGTTCTGGGGCTGCTTTGCTGCAACTCTGCAGGGTACAATGAAATCTCAAGACTATCAAGGAATTCCAGAGAGAAATGTGCTGCCCAATGTCCGAAAGCTTGGTCTTAGTCGCAGGTCATGGGTCTTGAAACAGAATAATGACCCAAAACACACATCTAAAACACCCAGGAATGGCTAAGAGGAAAACAATGGACTATTCTGAAGTGGCCTTCTATGAGCCCTGACCTTAATCCTATTGAGCATCTTTGGAAGGAGCTGAAACATGCTGTCTGGAAAAGGCACCCTTCAAACCTGAGACAACTGGAGCAGTTTGCTCATGAGGAGTGGGCCAAAATACCTGCTGAGAGCTGCAGAAGTCTCATTGACAGATACAGGAATTGTTTGATTGCAGTGATTGCCTCAAAAGGTTGTGCAACAATATATTAAGTTAAGGGTACCATCATTTCTGGCCAGGCCTGTTTCAGGTGTTTATTTTTTTAAATAATTCTGCTGAAGCATGGTTGAAAAGCAATGTCTGACTTTCATCTGTTCATTTTCATAGTATTATTATTTATTATTACTTTTGTCAGATTAAAGTTATTTTTGTTACCATTGTGGATTTTTCTTTCATTAACCGAGGGGTACCACCAATTTTGTCCACGTGTGTATATGGGGTAAGGCAAGGTGTCACGCTCATGGGATAGTGGCAACCCCTCTCCAAGCTCTTGAAGATGGCCACAAATGTCCCTATGGGCATTTCAACCCTTGGTCTGATTTTGCAGTAGGCTAGGCTGTAGCACGTCTGTGTTCCAGGGTCAGTGGCAGGCAGGGATTGCCTCTGTCAGCATAGAGGAGACCATCATACTGTGTTTTACAATGATGCAACATTGCACTGAGAGTGAATCATGTTCCTAGCAAAAGTGCTACAGGCCTATCCTGATTCAATCTGTTGTCTAGTGCAGTCTCCCAGGAAAGCTATAAATCATAAACACAAGCTGGCCATTTCACCATTTGTGACGATGTGGGAAGCATTATAATGACCTTGATGGCAAAAAAACCACTAAGTTAAATGCTCAATTTTATTAAAGGGGTATAATGGGAGTAAGAGTACTATATATGTAGCCAGTGACCAGAATCTTCTCTGTTTCTGTTTTTATTTCTTGATAATTAATTCTGATGCTTTAAAACACAGAAAGGAAGCATCACAATGTCAACATCACAGGATTGTTTGCCATAATTAAGAAGAATGAATATGTTTACATCATCTGTGATATTAAAATAAATAAAACATTTTGTTTGCATGTCAGGGAAAAGTGCAAGTACCTTGAATTTTAACAACACGGAATCCAACATGGAATAATGCATTAACTACTCAACATAAGTAAGGTAAAAAACAATTACACCAATGACTATACTTTCTAGAGGGTGTGCACAAGAGAGACCTAAGGGGCCCCCCCTGCAAAAATGAGCTCCAGGGCAGCTTGGATGTCCCCCCCAGTGGCCTGCAGGGCTCGCAGGATTAGCTCCTCGTTCTGGATCCCCATATCGCGAAGCTGCTGGAGCTGGGACTGCCACTGACTCTGAAATCGAGCATACACTCACAATAATTCCCATCTGATAAATCATTAGACTTTTACTTGTGGAATAAAGACAAAAGCTTTCTATGTAACACACTCCACACTTAATACAATGGTGGTGGCTAGAGGCAACATGATGAGTACTCACCTGAAGGGAGGATATGCTAGACACATGTAAGGCTTGCTGCAAGGCCTGGTTAAAGAGGTCATTTGTTATAGGAGTCCCTGCAGGGATAGGGGAAACCCCTGAAGAAGCACCCTTCAGAGACACAGAAATTAGAAACAATTAGAATGTGAAAATCCTAAACCTCTGAAGTAAAACAGAAACACAAACAAGTGTGGATATCTGCATCTACACATCAGATCGGCACATTTTGAGTCCCTTCAGTCCCGTGGCTGCAAGCTGGTACAGTAACCCCACTGAAAGGCCAGAAACTTACCCAGATATTTATGCGTTATGTTATTTTATTGAGTCTTTATTGAAACAAATCACTAGTGAAATATTCTACTTTAGAAATGTTCTTCACTAGGAAATGTTATGTGAACTATTTGACTCTTCAGTTGTGCTCTCCAAATAATATGCTAGCTAGCATTAGACGGTGCTCTGGAAACTGACCTGGCTGGCTACATTAGTCTGGTTGTCACCAATGAGCACCAAACAGGTCATGGCAGGGGAACAAATCTGAGCTCAGAATTATTTTAATGATTTAATTTGCTATTGTCGTGAATGTGGGACACAGGATTGTTCTCCCCCAAAAAGGGGCATGTTGATGAAGACCATTTGATCAAACCGATCTGATCTCACCGGGCTAGGTATCGCCAGCCCTCTAAACACAGTTACAGCTACTGAAGATAATGAAATCCAGATGCTACTAAAAGTGTTGCTTGTTACAAACGATTTCCAAGTATCCGAGATTTCACTGTTCAGAAGGGGCCTAAAGTGGAATTCCTCTTCATAATGCAGGCTACTAGCCTTCACTTGATAAATACTTATATCACACAAATTAATGATTAGAATAACAGGAAATACATTAAAATTTTTAAATGTTGGTGTCACAAACGGTATTTGAACAAATATACATCATTTTTAATAAAGATATTAATGTTTGTTAATGTGTAATGACATTCTGAAATCTTGAATAGCTGCTTTTTCTGGGCAATCGTCTCTGTCTTGGACTGATTTCTCCTAGTCAGCCTGACGCTGACCTGCATAACTTTATAAGAATCTGCTTGGGTTCCCTGGCTGCCAGGCACTAATGGCAAGTGTATAAATAAATTAACACCTCAGAAGTAACCTCTGCATTTACTGCAAGAGCCAAACCAAAAACATCTGCAGAATAGGGTGAATATGAGTAATGAGCACTATAATTCCTAAATATACCATCCAACAAAGATGGATCAATACTTAAACAAGCTCTTCAAATCCCTCGGTTGCTCATGTCCAAAGTTCATTTTCTAAGTTGCTTTCTTTCTGGGTTAGGGTGGTATTGGAGACTCTCTCAGTGCTCACTTGATGGAGGGCAGGAAACACCCTGGACAGCCTGCCAGCCCATCATAGACACACACACTCACTTCTAGAGAAACTTGGCGACTTCAAGTCTTTGGACTATGAGAGGAAACCAAAGCATCCGATGGGTGAAAACCCACACAGAAACGAAGAGAATATGCCAACTCCACACAGAAAGGAACCAGGATATCCCAGGTATGTATCAAACCCATGCCCTTCTTATGCTACCTACTTTACCACAGTGCCACCCTGTATTTAGGTTGTCCAACATAGTTTAACATTCTGTAAAATAGAATTAGGAGAATTTTCCATCTACTTAATAATGCTGATAATCAAGTACCTGGTTTCCTATGGTTGGTGTTACAGCACTGCTTTCTGGAGTGCTGGCTAGAGCCAGGGCTGTGGCCAGTTCGCTCTGAGTTATCGGTCTGGGTCCTACTGCCCCACTGTAGCCTAATGAAGCAGGTCTCAAACCTGAAGAGCCTGTAGAACTGGAGGATGGTCCACCACGATTCCCCTATTACACATCACAGCAGTTCACAGAGCAGAAAAAACACAAAGCCAGTGCATATTCTGCCTGATCAGTATGTTTTTAAAAGAGCATAGACTGTGATTGCTAACCGACTGGAACTCTTCCTCGTCGTCTGACATGCCTTCAAAGAGAAAACCTCCTGCGACAGAAAGACGCACTGTGATTACTGCTTCTAACAATGGAATTATAATTACAAGCCTACAAATGATAAAACTATACAAAATTACAGCGACTTGTTTCTGTAAACTGATACATGTCATAAGCACTACAAACAGAATATTATAGCTATTATTAAGCTGACAACATATTAAAGATTATTTTACCTGGCATATCACTGTAGGAGCTGGAGGACACATTTCTGGAAGAGCTGGCACTCTGCTGTGTGGGCACACTGCCAGCAACAGAATGCAGCACCAGAATAATGGCATTAACCAGTGCCGGGTGTGAGTTAATCAGCCTAGTGAAAACAAAAGAGATGGGGGGAAATAAAAAAACTTATTTCTCCTACTGGTGTGCAGGTGTTTAGAACAGAGCACTGTGTTTTGGTGTGAAAAGTAAAGCTGGGGCAGTTTTTAGATATGCATTTGATCTACTCACGTGTCTAGCATGTTAGGATCTGTGAACTGCACAAAGAGTTCTTTGTCTTGAAGGACACCTAAAAGACAACACTACATATATAAGCCAAGGCTTATCCTAATAAGCTTAAAACTCATCTTAATGATGTGAACTTATTGATGTGAACTTTAGCCAAATTTGCCATGTCTATTTCTTTACAGTTGTGGTGATATGAACAAGTAAACCAACATGTCAACACCCCAAATTACCAATAAGCCAATAAAAATCAAAAAAATTTTTGGAAAGCAATGACAGATTCAGTATCAGAAAGCCATCAGAAAACATAATCTCAGCCATCAGGTACTAATAACTTTGCTGTGAGGGAGATTTCAGAAGCATGAAGCTCTTTAGACGTCTGGTTCTTATGTCCGCCACTGTAAAAAAAATTCTTCTTTATTAAGATGTGAGTAGCATACCTAGGGCTGTTGGATCACTGCTCAGACCAGGTGTTGCCACAATGATTTGATCCAAAGACTCCTTGTTGTTCAGCATCTTAAAAACCTGTGATGAAAAAATAAAAAAACAAACCAACTTCAAAACAGACTTAAAAACTGCACACTTAAAAGCAGTGCATCCGCAATGTACAAGATCTAATGGACCTTATTATTGACCCCACCGAGTCTCTGTAGGCTGTGCTGGTATGAAGAGCTGCTTGCAGGACACGAAATTCCCTTGCTGCTGTTACCCTGTCAACCGGCTCTGGAAAATCAGACAGTACAGTTATGTATGTGATTTACAAACATGCAGTGGACATTAGCCCTGGTCCTAAAGATCAACCTTCCAGCACAATCTAGTTCCAACCATAACCCATAACGAGGCAGTTAACTTCCCCAGAAGTCCCAGAGTGGCTGTTGGGAGCAGCCCCTGCAAGTTGGAACTAATCTCTACAAGAAAGTAGATTTTCAGGTGACCAATGCTTCAATGCACAGGTGCTTACCAGACTGGATCTCTGGTTCTGGCCATGACTTCCTCAGGATGTGTACAGTAGATCCTGACTGGATCCCGTAAGAGTCTAAAGTGAGTTCATCTCTCAGCTTTCTGCCACAGTACACCAACTCTATGAAGTGGAACAGCGTTAGGCCTTATTATCATAATCTTCATCATCAGCATCGTCATCATCTTTATCATCAGCAGTAGCAGCAGCATGAAGGGAAAGGTGAGTCAGACCAACAGGACGGGTATATTTAAGAGCTGTGATAAGGCCCTGAACATCAACATCACGAACCCACCTATAAGCTCTGGGTCCGGTATCGCGTCCGGTAACTGCGCTGAAACAAGCTGCTTGAGAGTCGCTACCCGATACTCGCCGGGTGGGACGTCTCCCGGTTCTGTCTCCGGAAACTGAAGCACTGATTTAGGAAGAGAAGGTTGGTCCATCAATTTCAGCGACAAACGCCACTCGGGAAGAGCCATTTCGGACTTCAGTAGCCCGGTCAATGACCACTACACCTCACTACTCCTGGATGAGCATGCGCGTTTCGCAGAGATGTCTGTCTGTCTGGCTGAAGCTAGATGCTCTGTTTTTTGAATGACGAATGAAAGTGGAGTAAATCTAACGCCTTTAAGATAAATCACAGGGTGTAAGCATTCACTGACACATATAAGCCCCCAGAACGCTGCAGGTAGCTCATTAACGCGGACACGCAAACTGTAAAAATCCTTGTTTTCGTTCGTGCGTAATGACGTAAAGCGGTGACCCTCTAGGGGCTTCTGGGATATGCAGTTCTATTCGCTGCGTGAGTAGGACTGCATTGTTCTCTTGCGAACGGGCGAGGGCGCCGTTGCTTGCAAGCACAATGGCCAAAAGCAAACAGGAAGGATTTATGATTTATGAGATTGCAGTAAACCCTCCAAATAAACAGAGTAGCTCAGACGAAGCCATTTTCATTTAACTAAAGGTTCTTTTAAAATCTGCATCTACCATTATTATTTTGTTATCATAAAATACACAATATGTTTCCAAAAGTATTTAGACATCCCAGATCCGAGTGAATTCAGCTCCTTTAAGGTTCAGCCACTGCTGACTAGCTTTCAGTTGCAGACACAGCTTGTATAATCTTCGTAGAAAGGCACTGCCAGTAGATGCTGTTGAGCAGCAGCGCATGAGCCTAGGTCACCATGCCCAAAGTCAAGCGTGGGCTACAAGACTGTGCTATAAAGGAGTTCCACTGTTTTCCTGGGTTTAGTGTGCATGGTGGTGGCATTTATAATCCAGAACTAATCATCCAACATCAGTATCGTGTTCTAGTGGCTGAATGCAATGAAATACTCACAGCAATGTTCCTTCTAGTGTAAAACCTTTCCAGAAGAGTAAAGGGTGTTACTGCTGCAAAGCAGCACAAACCTATTAAAACCTTGAAAGGTTGAATAGGTTGGACATAAGACAAAACATGGTGTTTAAAAGCTTATATATAATAATTTATTTAATGAGCTCATCTTTTTTCATCTTAGAAGTTAGAAGCCCTCTCAGTCATAATCTCACGGCTGGTTGGAATGTCTTGTTGGGCAGACCTGTATTTGTGCTGTCACGCTGTTATTCACAATGACAGATGGTTGCTTGGCTGGATATGCTTTTCAGTGAGTGCCAGTTGCCACGGTGCAAACCACTCAGCAGAGCATGGCTGACAGAGCCTGGGGGAAGCAGGGCATGCTAGCCATGACAGGGGAGAGGCAACAGCCCACACATTTCTCACCCTGAAAAGAGGGACACCCAGTTCAGCCAAACCCAGTGAAGCACTGCCTGGTTTTCTAACAAGACGTTTGTGGAGATGCTGGAGGCAATGGAGCGCGTGTTCCTGCACCAGGATCACACCAGTAACAGAGTTTGGATACAGATGCCGATAGCCATACTGAACCCTTGAGTATGGGCCAGTATAAATACCGACCTGATATTACTTACATTCAGGTCAACACTCAGTGTTTCAGTATGATAAGATATTCATAATAGTTTTCAAAAGTCAGCCTTCGTTATATCATTTCCTGGTTCATTTAATTCCAAGCTATAATTTTTTTGGTGTCAGGAAAAAAAAGCAGAAAACACATAATTAATTGAAGGATACACAGGACACTCACCAACTAAACATAAAGTGATTTTTTCAGTGTTTAGTGTGTCCACTCTTTGCCTTCATTCCTGCTTTCATTCTTTTTGTAATATTCCTTTTCTTTTCTTTTCTTTTTTTAATCTGCAGGAATATATTTTTTACACCCCCGAGGTTATGTCTTAGACGCTGACTGCATTTTCTGCTTCTTACAATTCAAATTATTTCTAACATATTCAGTGATGTTCAGATTTGGACGTTAAGGTCTGATCAGATTAAGAACACCAGCGGCTTTGCCTCTTTTCTGGCTCTTCCCACTCTCTTCCTCTCTCATACACACCTGCAACTGATCCAGGACTCCCTTATATACACCTTTGTTTACTCTGCCTGAAGTCCACGAGTTTTTGATTACCTAGCCGTGTTTCTCTGGGTTCCTTTTCTGAGTACCTAACCGTGTTTCTCTGTGTTCCCGACCTGAGAACCCAGCTGTGTTTCTCCGGGTTCCTTACCTGAGTACCCAGCTGTGTTTTTTCTGGTTCCTGACCTGAGTACCCAGCCATGTTTCTCTGGGGTTCCTGACCTGAGTACCCAGCCATGTTTCTCCGGGTTCCTTACCTGAGTACCCAGCCGTGTTTCTCCGGGCTTCGTGACCTGAGTACCCAGCTGTGTTTCTCCGGGTTCCTGACCAGCGCACCCAGCTGTGTTTCTCCGGGTTCCAGACCTGAGTACCCAGCCGTGTTTCTCCGGGTTCCTTACCTGAGCACCCAGCCGTGTTTCTCCGGGCTTCGTGACCTGAGTACCCAGCTGTGTTTCTCCGGGTTCCTGACCAGAGCACCCAGCTGTGTTTCTCCGGGTTCCTGACCTGAGTACCCAGCCGTGTTTCTCCGGGTTCCTTACCTGAGCACCCAGCCGTGTTTCTCCGGGCTTCGTGACCTGAGTACTCAGCTGTGTTTCTCCAGGTTCCTGACCTGAGTACCCAGCTGTGTTTCTCCGGGTTCCTGACCTAAGCACCCAGCCGTATCTTGGTTTTTGCTACTGTGGATTTGTGTCTGATGCTGCCTGCCTGTGTTTTGACCCCCTGCCTGTTTTGAGTGTGATTCTCTGACTTCTCTTAATAAAACCGCTCAGCTCTTGCAACCTGCCTCACTCCCCTTGTCACACAGACTCATAGTGTTGAGTTGTGTTGTCACAGTAGAAGGATGGACAGAAACACATCTGGATTGTTATGATATATGAGATTGCAGTAAACCCTCCAAATAAAGAAGACTAGATTTAGATTTTCTAAACACAAGTTGATTTATTTATATCTAATCTTTTTTTAAAATGTCACGGGGCGACAAATTCATATATTATGATATGTTCCGATACTGTGAGCAAGGTGATATATACTGTGATTTTAAGTACAATTTAATGAGAACTGTCAGTAAGAAAAAAAACCCTACATACATAGGCTTGCCCATACTTATGTTGGTGGTGCGCCATAATGCTAGTTTTTTACGTCAAAGAACAATGCTATCTAGCAATCGAATGGTTAAACACACACACAAAACAAACCACTGTCTGCCAAAAAATATAGACTGGAAACTATTGATTAAAAATCAATAATATGCTTTTGAAACTCAATACATTATCACAAAACATATCACAAAATTCAATACTTTCAACCAATTCTTACTGGATAACTTAATGGCTGTATTGACACACACACACACACAAACACAAATATATATATATATATATATACCGTACTTAAACACTCCAGTATTATCCAGTCCATAAGGTTTTACAGAATGTAAAGCAATTCTGTGATAATTCATATGTTCAATAAAGGTCCTCTGATATTGGCCGAAGACTGATATCCAATACCAGATCTGTGTCTTCTCTAATCATGACTATGCTGTATACAAATATAATGTCCATATATGACTCATATGTATCTGGACAGATACAACTGAATTCCCTGTAAAATGCGGTATATTCTATAGTGCTCTATTATATCCAGGAGCAGTTGCCCTTTTCCAGTTCTCTATCTCTTTAAACAACTTTTTAGCATTGTCCAGCAAGTCCTCAGACTATCCCACACAGTGCAGTTTCTTGAATGGCTAGCGCAAGGCTACAGGTGTATGAATATGAATATGTTATCTGTCCACTCTTCATATGCACCTGCACTACACACCACTTGCTGCAGGGTTAAAGCCTGCACACTGGGAATGTAGCATTGCAAATATTTTGCGTTGATATAAACAGTAGTATTTTGTCGTGTCTCATGCACCTCAGAATAACCTGAATGTTTTGTGTCATACTTTACAAGGTAATATTAAACCATTAATTGGCCAGGAAGGGCCATCAGACTGAAACTTCCATTTCACAGTCCTATAATTTAAAGGGAACTCCAACTGTAGGTGGTTTAGACGTTGCCTGTCCGTCTCTTTCTTCCACTCACTCTACCAACGCAAAACGGTTTAATTGACAAGCACTTCCTTTTTGTGTCAGAATTCTGAGTTTGTAAAATGTTTTGGTACTGGTAAATTTGTTTTGCCTCTCTCAGCCACCGTACACATTAGCCAAAAGGAAATACAAATTTTGCATTATGTAGTGAAGTAAACAGTCAGATATTTGAGTATAAAATATAGAGCAATAAAGTACAAAGTCTTCCAAAATGGAAATACTTTAGTAAAGTACAGTACAGAAGTACACAGAAAAACTACTTGAGTACAGTAACTAATTACTTTTTTATTTTCTTTAATACTGTCCACCACTGGTCATATGTCATGCCTGTGAGTTGTGTATAGAGGTGTGTTCCTAATAGTGTCCTGCAATAATTCACACCATTCATTCTCACACAGATTTGGCACCAGGCCTTCTAGACATGTGATGTTTGTGCAACTATTCTTTTGATGATGAGGATTCATGCAGACATTGTATGACATATCTGTGCAAGGCAGACTGGGTATTGTGGCAAGAGACAAAACAAAAATTCTAGCTGTAGTTTTAGACCCCTCTAGGAATAGCTGTTATTAAAGAAGGTTTGCCCTAATAAGCCATAAGAAGCACTAAGCCTCAGAATTTAAGGGGTTACACTCAAACTGAATTGAACTGAACTGAAACAAACTACCCATTTTCAGTTTTTGGTCTTTGTAACGGTTAGCTTGGCTGAGGTGGCCTTAAAGTGCTTAAAATACTTATCAGAACAAGGTGTTACACAAAACCACATAATTGAGTCACATTATTGATAATGTGTGAACGTGTGTTCAGGCTGATTGAGCTGGCCTGAACGCGGCCATTTGAGATGCAGCTCACACTGTGCTGTCTGATTAATGGAGAGGCTGCAGAATAGATTCTCTAATTTGATTAATTAGGCTCAAGACCTCATCTGCAGTGGCCTGATGAGAAAGGGATATAAAGCACTCTAAAGAAGTTGGATTGTGCATTACGCTGGAAGGAATTATGTAGAGAGACAATGAGTGCTAGGTATGCAAGTAGAGGACAGGAAGAAAAAGTAAAAGAAGAAAGAGCCTATTAAAATTTTGTTCTAATCTGTCTCAATCTGCATGCACCCCATTAGGCAAGGAGCAGAGTCTCCTGATGCGCTATCACTCCTTTTTCAATAGAGAACCATAAAGTGTAATGAAACCCAATGATACGAGATGTTCCTCAATGTACTGTATTCATATGGATCAGTGCAGATATTTCTGTAAAGTGGAAACAAATTCATGAGTCGTCAGTTTTGAGTTTCCGGGCGACCTTGTGAATTGCATGCTGTGTTCGTGCACCATGTTTTGATTGCTCAATTTGTGTTTGTGTCAGCAGAATTGTACTTGTGGAGCTTTAATTGGTGGCAAGACACATTTTGTTCTAATTCGTTTTTTTTTGTTTGCTGCATCAACTGCAAGCTCTTGCCAGCTAACTCTCATCTTCTTCTCCTCTATCCCCCCTTCAGCTAGATTAGCAAAGCAGCTTAGTCTGGTGTCACCAGGCCCATTAGTGCTTCATTAACATCTGATTATGAGGTGTCTGCACTCCTACTGCACAGAGATGACAAAGCAGTGTCACCTGCAAGCTATGATACACCGCTGACCCTCCTGTTCACTGCCAGAGTATGATTAATCTCAGCAGCTCTACAGTTCATGTAGATCACAGCTCCAAGCTGAGGAGTTTCAATACAGGCCCTCAACCGTTTAACCCACTGAGAATTAAGTGACACAATAAAATTAACCTCATAACTCTACAAGAGCTCTCAATCTAATAAGAGTGATAGAGTGTTATATGAGGACTATGGCAGATGGAAAATGTTATTAAATTTGTCATTAAAGAGGAACTCACAGCTGTGACCTTCCCAGCTTACTCATTTCATTCAGAAGGAGTAGTTTTAGGTATTAACTCATCCCCTTTACATTTCCTCAAAGAGTAATGCGTTTATATATACACAAGGTACATACCATACCAGCTCCAGTAAGGTCTTTCCTGCAGGTCATGTTATGGCCTCCTATGGGTAACTGTCTATTCCACAGATTTTCCTGTAACATAATTACATCATTAAGATGTAAACAAAGTGATTCATAGTGGTTTGATGTGAGACGCTCTTTTCTAGAAAGCACTTACTAGGACATTCAAAGGCTCCTCCAGGACGTTATTACACAAAATGATTATGGATGTGCTGCCAGATGTCCGAGACCTTGTTTTACATTGTGCAGGTATATATATATATATATATATATATATATATATTCAGAAGCTTTAAAAGTCACATGTTATGCGATGAAAGTTGACTCTGCCTTGACTAATGGCTGATGGTTTCTTACCTGGCTAGGTTTCTTACCTGTTATCTTCTCAGATATGTCCATGTTGTTGGTGTCATCGTCATGTGATCAGCGACTAATTGACATCAGGCTTAAAGCGTGCCCACTGAGCAGTAATGTTGGCAAGTCAGTACAACCCCTGCTTAACAGCAGGATCAGTCCTGGTCCTGGAGGCGCACTGCCTTGCATTTATAGGGTTTTCCCTGCTCCTAACACACCTGATCCAACTGATTGACCCATTTACATCCACTCATCAACCAGTGTTAAGAGTTGAAGTGGGTGTAGTAAAGCACAGAGAGTACCAACATGTGCATGGGATTGGGCCTGCAGGGCCAGGATTGAGTCTGTATTTCATAATAAGCTAATCCTAATATATTGTGATTAATATATTCCTCTACTTCTCATAGCTTTTCTGTTCCACACAGAATCTCTTCCAGAGAGATTTTATATTTGAGTCCTTTTATGAAAATTCATGAAGTGAAGGGCCCACAGTGAGTTGGTATGGAATGACAAGATAGAGAAAGCATTAATAGACGATGATGATGATGATGGTGATGACGATGATAGTTATGCTTCTCTTATTCATGTAGTGTTGTTAAATCAGGCCAAGCCAAAACTATTCCACCAATAATATTATATCAACTGAAGCTTGCTGGAGAGAAATATATATATACATCTCTCCAACAAGCTTCGGTTGACCCATATATTAATGGTGGAGTAGCTTAGCACTGTGCTTTTAGAGCAATTGAAATGGCCTTTGATTACGCAACACTACATGGGAGTTCCAGTTTGTCTCTTTCTTATGCTAAAGAATTATGACTGAGAAACTAATTAAATTACTTACTTTGAGAGCGAGTCCGATCACGGCCTGGCGAGATTTTGTAAAGGAGACTGCCCTCATTTGTGACAGGAAGGAATAACAAGGCTAACGTCTCTGACAGCATGGCGAATAGGCTATCACTCTTCATTTCAACTCATTTTTGCTCTTTGCTGAAGAATACAGTCCACTCACACTTCATTTATCTGTAGCTATTTACTGCACAGTGTGGGTGTGATCGAAACCAATCCCAACTCTAAAAGGGGGCAGTGGAGTGATATAAAATTTCAGGGTAGATTTATTAGTACTTGGGAACAGGAATATTGTACTTTCAACCCAACACAAAAATCTGCTAAAAAACTGCTACATCTCGAGCGCTAGGACTAAAAGTAAATGAAAGCTAAGTGCATGATTTTATTAGCAATATTTAGTATTTCTGATAGACGTAGCAATGAACACTTTTTACATAAATACACATTAAACAGTCAAGGTCCTTTTATATCAGCAGTGGGATGACTGAGAGGTGTTTTAGTGCTTGTGGTCACTTGAAGCTCTTTGCCGGGCAGGGCTGTAAGGAAACGGAGTTTGTGTGCTCTTATCTGAAACCGTTTGAGTGCTGCAGCTCCGCAGAGCTTTCTTCTTTGAGCCTGGGCTAAGATGACATTTTCGGGCAGACTGGGGTGTCAAGGCCTCTACTCTCAGAGGCCGTGGTGGAGAAGACGAGAAGACAGAGTCATTGGAGGAGAACCTGGAGGATCTTCTGTCTCCACTCTCTTCATCAAAATCATCATCATCGCAGCAGAGTGCATGATACAATGCTTTATCACAGTGGTGGATTTTCTCGCCGCTGCCAAAGAGCCAGGAAGCTTTGGGACTGTAGGGCCCCTTTATGGGTCCATTTAGAGCAGGTAGGTCTCCACAGCTCCACCGATGCAGGACTGTTTCTTGTTTCTTAGCAGTGTCTAAGAGAGGGTAGTATAATAAGTGATGTAGGTCGCGGTTATTAGAAAAAGCCTCTGCTTTGAATAGGTCCCCCAGTGCTTTCTCGCTGCTGCTACTGCTGCATGCCAGGGTCAGTTTGTCCTCCTCTGGGTTGTCTTCAGTGTCCAGATCAATGCCAGCTGTCAGTTTGTCGATTTGAGTCACTACCTGTGGGAGACAAAAATTGGAAAGTGAGTTGGAATTGACCTGTGCCATGGATCTGTGCTCTGTCCAGATATGTGTCCTTTTGTAGTAATTGGTACAAAGTTGAACAAACTTTACAGCATGTTTGGAGATATGACATTTTAAATCTGATGTTTTCTTAAAAAATTAAAATGTAGAGTGAATTAGTAATTAGCCCCTGTGGTGTCCAGGGTGTTTCCTGCCTTCTGCCCTGTGAGTGCCAGGATAGGTTCCAGCATTCCCTGTGACCCAGGAAGATAAACGGTTTAGATGACAAATTAATTCATTATTTTTATTTTTTTATAATTATTTATGCACCATTTGCAAACGTGTGTGTTGGTTAAGGCAGAGGCACAAATATCAGATTAAGACTTGTTTACTGATGTTCCCTTAAATAAATAATTTGGTAAATAATTTTACCAAACAGTCTCACCAGTTCTACTTCACCAAGATTAAATATGTTCAACTTCAGCTAAAAAGCTCCACTTGTCCTGTGTCATTTGAGGCAGCCAATCAAAAAGGACAGTTAAGCTTGACCTGAGTGTGAGCACAGAGCTGAATGGTAGACAGATTTATTTATAGTTGTGAAGAAAAAAGTTTGAAGGTTCACTGGCATAATCAGCCAATCCTCTGTTAAACAGTGCAGGATGTGACGATGCTGTGGCTGTGGCTGTGAATAAGGTCTATTAGATGTGTGTATGAAGAAAACATCTATGCAACTGAGTATTGCAATATCATGCTTTGTGCTCCTATATTGATTTTCCAAAACACAGTTACATAAAAATGTTGCACTCAACCTAAAGCTATTGGACCCCTCCAATCTAATGGAAACAAGTAGCATGAGGGTACATCATTAACATTAGCATACCCTGCGCCTATGGTGTAGTAGGCCTACAGTATACTGACTTGCTTACATTAGCGAAATATATTGATATCATACCACATCCCATGCCACCAGGTTCATGCCAGTACACATCCATCTTATTCATTTGAAATGAGAGGTTCCTCTGTTAGCATAGATCAATGGAAATGGATCTGCAAATCTAGCTTTACCATTGTGACTGATTAATATAGTTGCGATCTGCCTAGTTTTGACCAGAACCAAGAACATATACTCACTTGCCACTTTTTTAGGAGCACTTGTACACCTGCTCAGTCATGCATGTATCCAAGCAGCAAATCATTATCCATTATTGCTGCTGATCCTGCTGATCTATTCTAAAGGCTATATACGGTATGATTAAGCAACTTATTACAAAGCACAGGTCTTCTTAAACTGGCTTAATGAACATGACAATCAGTTCAATACATTTCAACTGCCTCCCAACCAGATATGATATGTGTCACCAGATATGATCCAGCACAGCAGCAATTACAAGATGTAGTCATGTCAGTACATTAAAGAACGTTTCCAGAACCTTGGTGTGCCACAAAAACCTCAGGCTGTATTAACTATTACATTTCACTGTTCAAAATCAAGCAGTGAACTTTCAAAGCTTCTGAACTCTATCTGTATCTCCCTCTTTTTAAATATGTCACAGCATATAGATATTTCTTCTCTCTTTTTTTCCAGTACAACAACTCAACATGGATGCTCAAACACTCTCTCTTCAGTGCTAATTCTGAAAGAAGGACTTTTTTGTGCAAAGCAAACTCAAGGTTGGCACATACAACAGAGACACAAAATCAGGTGTAGGAGGAACAGATTCATCCAGACTCTGATGGAGGACTTACATACAAACATTCATCAAAAGAGTCTCTCTACCTGGTTGTCTTTTGCAACTCGACAATTCAAAACCACAAATGTGCAGTATGTTATCCCTGTCCAAACAAAACCTTGTATTTCCAAATAGGCAACATACCTTATCATGCAGAAATGATTTATTTCTATCAATGTAGGTTCATTTCAATTGGTCCTTTTATTTTTAAATATTGACACAATGGCCATTACAAATTATGTAAAAAGGAAACAGAGATACAGCCAAGGCATGATACAGTCGGCCATTATTACTGCAGCATCAATAATGTTTTATGGTGACAATTTGCCATCAGGGAAGTTACCAATCAGTTCAAAGATTCCAAAGATGCTGCATTTAATTAGTAACATATCTTGCTGTGACTGGCTAATTTGTGCTGCAAACAGGCGAGGGAGTGCGTGTAGGGCCCCTTAGCAGTGCTGCTCTGTGAACTACATAATAAAGTATGCTATGCAATGGAAAAATAAAGTTCTATGTAGTAATAACTTGTTTATTTTTACAGTCGAATACATTCATGTGTTGTAGGTTCCCATATTCAGTGCTAACGGAGTACCTTTGTCATTCTTAGACTTTCCTTAGAGGGTTTTAATAAAAGTGAAAGTTTATTTAGTTAAATACAAAATTTCCTCATGAATGATTGAAATATGTAATATCAGCATATACTGTATGATCAGCACATATATTTGTTTTAGTTTTTTCATTCAGTTTCCTTTTGTTAATAACTGTATTGGTGTTGCATTTTTACATGTGGAAATAATGGACAGATTTAAGCAGATCAATTTATTTGTCATTTTTAATACTCTTTTTTTCTAAGCAGTATGTCACTGCAATAAAATATCTGGGTCTTACCTGGCTACCACACGCTAAATGTTTTATCTACACCTTTAACCTCTATTTAGTCTTGTAAGGAAATGAGGGGATAGTGATGGTGAGGTTTATAATTATACACTTTTATTCATGCACATACAAACATAGACATGACTGGCGAAATTCGCTAACATACAGTCTCTGTTAAGCAGAGAGGACACAAATGACAAGTATATGACAGGTCAAATCCTCCACCTGCTGCACACCGGCAGCTCAAGAAATGAGACATATACACTCACAGAAAAGCCAAGGCAGGTATTGACTGGAGCTGTTGGAATGCAGTTCAGTGAAACTGAATGTGGTCTAAAGCATAAAGGTACCACTGAATCCGTAGTATTAGAGAAAGCTATTAGATGTCACGCTGTAGATCAACACCTTATATATCAGTGTCTCCTTTATGCCAGTCCACCCTGCTAGGCTTGCACTGTTCACTGTGCTGACAGGGAGTTTGTATTTAACACATCACAGTGACAGGTTGGGGATGATAGCATGCTGACAGGACAGTGAGTGTGACATGTTGTAAAGGGGTCTGTGAAGGGTGCAGCGGGTAACTGGCTAAAGCTGAGGTTCAACCCAGCAAAAGGAAACTGCGAGAGACTCGAGTCATGGCAGTTATTTTAATGGGCAATGCTAACGTAACAGCCTGTTCATAGAGGTTCACACGCAGGTTGGGTGATAATAACTTGAGCAGGGTCTAGAACTCAAAACCCTAAGGAAGACATCAAAAATAAAATCCAGCAACAAAAACACTGGACAAAAGAGACAGATCAATCTGGCCTGGCTGGTAGAGGTATCAGTTAGGGCTGATTTCAGCCCATCAATAATAGAACAGAGACTGAAATGAGGGCAACCAAATCAGAGACTGAAACTACTAGAAATATTGTGTGTGTGTGTGTGTGTGTGTAGTAGTAGGAATACTGTGTGTGTGTGTGTGTTTGAGTGTAGTAGTAGTAATACTGTGTGTGTGTGTGTTTGTGTGTGTGGTAGAAATACTGTGTGTGTGTGTGTGTGTGTGTGTGTGTGTGTGTGTGTGTGTGTGTGTGTGTAGTAGAAGTACTGTGTGTGTGTGTGTGTGTGTGTGTGTGTGTGTGTTTGAGTGTAGTATTAGTAGTAATACTGTGTGTGTGTGTTTGTGTGTGTGTGTGTGTGTGTGTGTGTGGTAGAAATACTGCATGTGTGTGTAGTAGAAATACTCTGTATGTGTGTGTGTAGTAGAAATACTGTGTGTGAGTGTGTATGTTTGAGTGTAGTAGTAGTAATACTCTGTGTGTGTATGTGTGTGTGTGTGTGTGTGTAGTAGAAATTTTGTTTGTGTAGTAGAAATTGTGTGTGTGTGTGTGTGTGTGTGTAGTAGAAATTTTGTTTGTGTAGTAGAGATTGTGTGTGTGTGTGTGTGTGTGTGTGTGTGTGTGTGTAGTAGAAATTGTGTGTGTGTGTGTGTGTGTGTGTGTAGTAGAAATTGTGTGTGTGTGCATGTTCTACAGATTGGAATTTTCTGTATTCCTATACCTTGTAATGATGGAGTTCATTCCTACAGCTAGGAATTCTGTAGTACAGAGGCCTTTATATGTATATGTATATGTATTTTTATATATAGAAATACAACATTCCTTTATTCCCACGAAGGTGTGCCGGGGCAAGTAGCAAATGTTGGTGTTGTTCCTGTGATGCTGTTCCTATGAAGTACAACATTGTAATGCATTTCTATAACTATGAATATTTTTTGATACTGGATACTGGAGTATTTTCCAATAGTTAATGATACTGTAGTGCTCTACCTTGGTCCTAGAGGTCCACTGTTCTGCACATTTTTATGTTTTCCATGCCTTATTATACCCAGTTCAATATAGATAGAGCTTATTGTTGATTAAGCTGATTCATTTGCTCAGGTGTGTTGGGAGCAGGGGAAACACTTAAATGTGCAAAACAGTGTGCCTCCAACACCAGGTTTGAGAAACACTGCGGTATAGCATTCCTATAGCTAGGAATATTGTAATGTATTTCTATGGCTAAGGATACTGTCAAACCTAGTAATGCTGTAGTGTACTCCTATAACTAGGAATAATACATTGTATTCCTATAGCTAGGAATACTGCTGAGCAGTGTTCACCAGTTCTGGAGTTGTACCTTTACGCAGAGCTCAGTTTTAACCACATTCTGCTATGGCTAATTAACCTCTACCTAAGTCATTGGCTTGATCAGATGTATTACTGCTAGGTAAGGGGCTGTTGCAGCTTGTTAGATACAGGATAAAACTAAACTCCAGGAATATGGCTGGTGATCTCTGCTGTAGTGTATTACTAAAATCTAAAAATGATGTAGTTTATTCCTATAGCTAGGAATTTCCTCAGATATTTTGATATCCAAATATAGTGCATTTCTATAGCTAGGAATATTGTAATGTATTTCTATGGCTAAGGATACTGTCAAACCTAGTAATGCTGTAGTGTACTCCTATAACTAGGAATAATACATTGTATTCCTATAGCTAGGAATACTGCTGAGCAGTGTTCACCAGTTCTGGAGTTGTACCTTTACGCAGAGCTCAGTTTTAACCACATTCTGCTATGGCTAATTAACCTCTACCTAAGTCATTGGCTTGATCAGATGTATTACTGCTAGGTAAGGGGCTGTTGCAGCTTGTTAGATACAGGATAAAACTAAACTCCAGGAATATGGCTGGTGATCTCTGCTGTAGTGTATTACTAAAATCTAAAAATGATGTAGTTTATTCCTATAGCTAGGAATTTCCTCAGATATTTTGATATCCAAATATAGTGCATTTCTATAGCTAGGAATACTATCAAGTATTCTTATGGTTAGGAAAAATCTACCATATTCTAATAACTAGGAATACTGTAACAGGGTTCCTCGACCTGTGGGATGTGGACTACCAGTGGGCAATGAAACACTCTTTAGTGGTTTGTGGGCCTGTACTCAGATGGAGGCAGTAGTTTGTAGTGGGCCAGAAACATCATGTATAACTATATTAGTGTTAAATTAAATATGATATAATAAATGTACATATATTAATGTACACATGTGCAAATAAAAATGTGGCAGTAACAGGCTAATTAAACATCTTCAGTTTGAAACAACATAGAAAACCATATGCATTCCAATGAATAGGAATACTGTAATGCATGCCCATAGCTTGGAATATCATAGTGTATTTCTATGGCTAGGATTGCTGTCAGGTAGTTCTATATCCAAATGTAGTACATTTCTATAGCTAGGAACACTACCATGTATTTTTATAGTTTGGAAAACAATAGTGCACTCCAATAAGTAGGAATACTGTAATGCATTGCCCACGCTTGGAATATTGTAGTGTACATATCTAGGAGTGCTGCAGTGAAATTCTATAGCTAATAAATGTTTAACATAGCAGAAGATAAATATCCAAGTAGAGGAAGAGTTTAATTGAGTTTTCTCATATTGCAGAGGACCATGCAACCGCAGTACTGCTTATCTGACGGGATAGAATGGAAACACAGACATGATCCTGACAAATGAAAAGGGGAGGAGAAGGTGATTTTCTGGTGCTGTAAAAAGAGAGAGGGATCTCATTGTTTTCTTGCTCACAATTAGGCCTCGACCCTGACAGCTTGTTTGTGTTAAGTGTCACTGCGTGTGCTGGGGTGTCAGTGCAAATCTCACCCCTTGTTAAGCTGCCTGTCAGGCATGCGGTTTTGATGATGTTTCTGTCTGTTTGCCGGTATTTATGCGTGTCTGCTCCCTCTAGCCTCTAACATAGCCCAAATAAGCTCCTGCTTTTTACTGTAAGTGCATGAGAGATCTCAGAACATGTGTTGTGTGTATGTTTCACCTCTCTGAGCTCTCTGGCCACGTCTTTCAGCTCAGTCAGAACCTCCTCCAGCTGTTCCATCACCAACCTGATGTGGCTGCGGATGCACTGCCTGCGATCCGGTCCATCAGCCAGGTTCTGGGGTCCTAGCAGAGCACTCTGGAACATCCTGCACATGGAGACACCAGCAGCCAGGAGGGCAGAGGATACTGGGCATCATGACTGAAGCCCTCCAGAGTCAGAGCGGTCACCCAAGTGTGAGCAGGGGTCACTGTGCACATGGTCAGATGTAGGCGTGATCCACCCGGAGACTCCTTACATGGCTTTGCTCGACTGTCAGAGACTTGTAGAGATTTTGTGTTGTCCAAGAACTCCCATCATATTTAAAGTTCAACTTGGAACAAAGTTTAATAGGAAGAAACAGATATCAAATTCAAAAGTATAAGCACAGTAGGTACATGCCTGGGGCCATCCACCGTGTCACTGAACTGAAAGGGCCTGTATGTGGGTCCACACTTCAGTTCCTCACCAGCCTCATAGTGGTTGTTGGATAAAACGTCTTAGGATTAATAGTGGAATGCGAAGGCTGCAGTTGAAGAAGTTACATCATTTCTGTGAGACATACGATTTGTTTGAAAATCAAAAAGCGAAGAAGAAATTAGCATAACTGACAAAATCCCTGTTCTGGTAAGCCCGTTAAAAGAGAAATGCTCCTAGGAGTTTGGAAGTGTTCCGGTTGGACTGAGACGACCTCAGAGCAGCGCCAAAAGTAACGGTTGATTCAGCATCTTATGCAGTCTTTCTACTTGTACCAGTGACTACATCTTCCTGCGAACAGAAGCTGAAAAACCCATCTCGGAGCAATTCAGCCGCTTCATATCCAGTCATGCTTCTTCAAGTAGACTGAGAGCGGAGAGATGAAGCCACAAAACGGAATCCAGCTGAGAGAGCCTGAGTGTGTCCCATATGACACATGAGAGAAAAAGACAAGAGCCTCTCTGCAAAACATCACAGCTCCTCAAAGGAAACCATCACCATTCCTTTCCAAACAGACTCGAGCTTCACTTTTAAAAAAACATCACTTCCAGCATCCATCCTCTGCAGTTTTCCATTGCTGTGGCAGTGCTCCAGGTTTTGCATTATCCGAGCTGTCCACGTCTAAGCTCCGGTGTCCGTAAGAGGCTGCTGAGAGTGAGTGTGGCTTCTGCTGTGCTCCGTCTGTGCTCTGCGTAGTTCATCTCTCATCTCCAGCAGTTAGAGCTCTAACAGCTCCAACCAGGGAGGCAGGCTTTCAGTGCACTCTCTCTCTCTCTTTCTCTCTCTCTCTCACTCCCTCTTTTCCCTCCTCCCACTTTCTCTTTCTATTTTTCATTTCTCTCTATCTTGCTGTTTCTCTTTTCTCTCTCTATCTCTTTCACACTCACTCTTTATATCTCTTTTCTTTCTCTATCATTCACTTACCCTCTCTCGTCTTTCCTTCTGTTTCTTTTTCACTCTCACTCTTTCTCAATTTATCTGAGTCGCACTACCCTGATTTTTTTCTTCTCCATCTTCTCAATCGCCCTGTTATCCCCTCGCTTTCTTTCTCTCCTCCCTTTCCTCTCTTTTGTTTACTCCTCGTATCCTCTGTCCCTTTTTTAGTCTCTCTCATTCTCTTTCACATACTTCCCATAGTCTCTCTCTCTCCATCTCTCTATCTCTCTCTCTATCTCTCACACACACGCACACGCACATGCACACACACACACACACACACAAACACACACGCACGCACGCACGCACACACACACACACACACACACACACACACACAGACTCCTTGCTCTTTAGTCTGTCCTCTTCTGCACTCTTAAACATTCATTTCATATTTTGCACTTGTGCTGTTTCTGTCAGTCATGTGGGGCATTTTCTTTTTTTAATAGTGACTCTCATAAACTCCCTACACATCTTTCTCTCTCTCTCTTCCACTCACTCACACATATATTAACATTACACACACACTCTGTATCACTTTCTCTACACTTTAAACACACACTCTCATTCACTCACATCCCCTCTTCTTCTTCTTCTTCTTCTTCTTCTCCTCTCTCTCTTTCACAGAGCTTGCCACCTCAATAGGGGAAGGCAAATTAATTCAATTCAGTGTTGCAGTGCAGGCAGAGAGACATAAATGCGCCAGCGCTGGTGCAATGGAAGCAGGGCACATTATCCCATTAAAACACATTAATGAAAAGCACAGGAGATAGAAGAGTCACAGGAAACCACTCTCTCCACTCCAGCTCATGCTGCTGCTGTAATTATATGGGAAGATGCCTCTCATCATGAACTCATGCAGCACACTATCAATAGCGGACTGGCTGGCAGACTCTGGCAGCAGGTCTATAAAACATAACGTCAATGTCCAAAGAAAACAAAAACAAACGCCAACTTTACAGGAGCAGCCAAACAGGCTCTTAACGTTTAATGCAAACTAAAATTAAGAGGTTAAAGCTTAAGTTAATATGAAGGACAGAATATATTCGGATGAATAGAAATAGATGGACAGCAGTGATAATCTGTACTATGATGCCTTATTTATCCATGTGACTTGAACTCCTTAAACCCTGTGGGCCTGAATGTGAACCTACATATTTGCATCTGTGTCTAGTAATTCATAGTAATTACTGAGTAATATGTCTTAAGATTAATCAACTGATCACCTTAACAGTGGCCTCTTTACTTTCTGAGATAAATCTAATGAATATTTCTCATCTGGTAAAAGAGGAGGGCATCTAAATGTGTGATAATGGCACAGCATGTGGGCCTGCAGTGGAAAACTGACAGTTCCCATATAATTGCAGGACTGCATGGTTCTGTCATTCTGACTGTGTGAACACTAGAGTGACATGGGAGAATAAAAGCTCTGTTGCAAAAGACCCAAGGCCACTGCACAGCACTGGCATGTTTAATGCTTTCATGCTCAATCTACAGATCACTGTATAGCTTAGAATAGCTCACTGATTGTTTACCTTTCTCTTGTTTGGTATGTCATGAACAAGCAAGCGTATTCTGTCTGCATACTTTCCTCTTCTGTTCATTAAAATGTGAATGAAAAAAAGTAACATAAGCAGTGGTATTTTAATAGGCAATTTATGTCATTTCTTGAAGTCCCTGTGCTATTAAAATTGGACTGAATGCTCACCATGAGACATATCTAGTTTTACTCACATTTCAAAATAGCTTATAGACTGTGGAGAAGCAATAAATGAAGAACACTGCCATCATCCCTTATTCTAATCGCAGTTTAATGGGTTTCATTCCACCTAAAATAAACAGTCCCAATTTCCCAGCGGTTAAGGACAAATAATAACACCATGTTATAAAACAATATAAAAAATAAACTGCACAAATAACGGCCATCTGGGATTAGGTGTACTGCTGTAGTCCTATACAGAAGTTTGGGTACCCTTGGTGAGGTGAGATCTTTTATTGATTTACTAAGTGACTATATATGAACACATCCTCTACAGCAAGAGCACTCTACCCTGCTCCCACCCTATCCTTACATGCGCGTCTAAAGATTAGATCCAGGGTGGTAGATTTCCAGGACCACAACTGAGCACCCCTGCTGTATGAAGCACAAACATTAAAGTAGCAGTATGTAAGATGACACAATCAATATATTAAGATTTAGTTTTTATAAATAAAGATTCAGGTTTTCTTTACCTTCTGCAATGAACAATTATGCATGTGAAGAAATGTATGTCAAAAATGCATATGCATCGTGTTGCAGACATACATGCTAATTAGCTAGCCCTGGACTGTCATGTTTGTAATACCACTTTGTAATTAAAAGGGTGATAACAAGTCACCAAAGCATTGAGCCATCAGTCTAACATGAGCAGATGAAGCAACACACAAAAACACATTAAAAAAGCAAGGAAGCTGAGTGATATAAATAAAAGCAAAACAAGAGCTTTATCATTATCTTTAAGCACTATCATTGCTTCTCCATCGCACGAGACAGGTGAACTGTCTAACCAGCAATGACTGGTTAGTAAACAGGGGGTTAAATAAAGATGGATTAGAAGGGATTGTTTGGAGTATGAATTTGACAGACATATTGTTCCTTTAAAGCATAATTGCTGTTTATTTACTGAATTTAACATCATTGGGCAGTGCAATTTAATTTAATTTAATCAAGTTCTGCTAGTTGGACTTTTAAGGTCCTGCAAGATGTCAGGAATGACGTTTCCAACCGTATTCCTCTAACCAAGATATCAATAACAGAATTAGTTACTGTTTACTGTATTTATGTTTGTATTTGTTCTACTGTCTTACAGTGTTTCACTCTTATATGTACTGCCCAGCAGTGAAAATTAAATGGTTAATGAAATATCAAACATAGAAGCACAAAACAAACCACATAGACCAATCACTGCCACTGTGGGTTGCTTAAGCATATAGACGAGTTCTTTCCTGATTACTTTTGACTGCATTGCTGTTGTTCATTCCAGGTTCTGCAGGGCCACAGTGCTAAAGTACAGTGTTCTTTTCTGCTTCTGTGCACCAGATTCAGCTGGAATCAGGATAGAAGAATATGGGACAAGTGTTCGATTTTAAGTGTGGTTTTGAGCATCCTTTACAAGCACCTCAGAAAGTCCCTAGCCTGCTGTCCATTGTGTACAATAGGCATAATTTTGCAGGGTGCTGCTACGCATCAGGCTTATTTTTATAACCTTGACAGAAAATGACCTTCAAATAAAAAAAGAGACGAAAAAAGTTAGACCTGCTCATCTATATTTTCACAAGGAGACCTGTAGGGCTTTAGCTGTCCCACTTCATTTTACCTGAACTGCCCCTGTGGATGAAACAGCAGAACAGAGCAAAAGGATAAGCAAGGACAAGATGTTTCAGTGCCTTCAGGCTGCAATGCCTTCTGTTTTAATTTTCCATTTAAAGAAAATTGAGCAGGGTCTACCTGTAGCCCATGAAGATCACAAGGGAACACATGTTTTATAGAAGCTCGCTGGTAGCTATTCCTTCATGGGAAACTGATCTCACCTCAGAAAACCCCCAACTCATGAAAAGCTTAATGACATTAAAATGTCTTTAAATGTGCCAAGCTGTCATCTCATCTATAATATAAGGCGTTTTACTCATTGAGGGGAACAGAACTCCTCCAGCTCTGTAAAAAACTGAAAAACAGCAGGGTGCCTTGGTTTTGAATTGGTAGCCTATTTATTCTGTGCCACCCTTTTCTGCCCTCTGCTGGGGGAACTTGTGATTTATAAAGGACACATAAGGACAGACGGGATTAAATTATTGCCTTGACACAAAATGCAACAATATCTGTTTACTAGCCATCAGGGAGACACAAAATAATACAAAAAGTAATACAAAAATGGGCTACAAAAATCCTCGGAATACTTTGAAAGAGCACACTCAACTGATTGCTTAATTCCAGAGTTACTTAACCTACACCACGAATAAGATAACCCAGTGTTTATGTCTAACTCCTGACTAACTCAGCATTGATGTCAAAAAGAAAGGGAGATTTGACCCTTTACAACAACATAAACAAAGACAAAAAGGAAAATAAATAATAAATAAGAAAGAAAAACCCATTAAATGGACTGCAGCTCTTTTTCAGTCAACAATTACATTCCATTTTGGGCTGGACAGCAGTAACATCAACACATACACACAGCACCTATGTACACATGGCACAAGTTTACTGACACACCACACACAGACGACTATCGTTTTTGTTCTATTGTCATCTTTCCATTCACTTTACACTATAAACAAGGCTTCATCTACTGTTGACAGTGTTGAGATATATATATATATATATGTGTGTGTATATAAATGTATGCATCAGGATCTTGGTACAGAGTTGGGCAGTGGGCCTTGGCAATGGACAGTGGGCTTTGCTTTTGCTGGTGCAACGGCAACAAAACATTCGCACTTGTCAGTATTCTTTCATGACAGCTTTCATCAGCTGTTTTCATCTGGGGCTATCTCTGGTAGCATACAGGAACAGGAAGCTCCTGTTTACTAGATGGCTCTCAATTTCTTCATGAGACTATGGGCAAGTTCTTCAATCCTAGGTTAATCCTAAACCAGGACTAAAAAGAACTTCCAATAGTGACTCATGCTTTACACTGTAATTTAGTAAATGTGAAGTAAACCAGCCCTAACAGCAGGAAATAAACCTCACTCAGATGACATTTCCTTGTTTAGTGCTGATATAGCACAAGTAATGTGGCCAATCAACCAAGATCTTCTACCAACACCATGACAAAGCTTTGAACCTCTTTACCAAGCCCCATGACCATTCCAGGGTAACAGGTGTAACACAGTGAACATTAAAGCCTCTCACGCTCACATGTAAAAAAAAATAACAACAAAAATGAAGCTACAAAAAAAAAAAAAAATCAAACATACACATCAATGTTCACTTCATATATAACCACATGAAAACATTTCACAGTTCTGGAGATGAGCTGCTGTTTTACAAGCTTTGATTAAGACAGTTTGATTACATATTACATATACTGTACATGTATAATGTGATTTAACCTATTTACCTATCTGTTGGATTTAAATGATACTTGCGAGTATATAAAGACCTTTCAATGCAATTGCTTAAAATCTAACACCAACCCTTTCAGAGAGTATGGATCAATTCAAGCCTCTCTATAAACATAATTCTATATTAATAATCCATCCTGTCTTAATTACACCTTACATGTATTGAAAATACCACGAGCTTATCAGTTGACAAAGGGTTTACAGAATCTTCTGATTTGGGAATTTTACACAACAATTACTGATCACTGTATCACAGCAAATATTTACACATAATCTGATGAGATAAGACCCAATCCTGTTAGGAAACGACAGAATTCATCACTGAAAGAGGACTCATACTGGTAACAAATCCTGTGTATTTAAGCTTAAAGACAAGTGTGCTTTGCTTGCAGGCATGTAACTCCTGCTGTTTCTCCACAAAAAGGTGTCACTTCACTAAACATTGTTGGAAAGATAAATGCACAACTACGCCCAATAGTACAGTGGAAAGACTAAAAATGGTCAATAACAAATCAGTAGCTCATGGCTCAGTACCTTTAATGGAGGCTGAGCTTGGTTTGTATTTTTTCTGCAGAAGATCCCTGACTGTTTCTACTGTAGCTGGAAATATAGGCCAATGTCTACAAATGACCAAACTTCTCTAAGAATTTATCCCAAGAATATTTTAGAGCAATGTGTTTGAAAACTCAGTAAAAACGATATTCAACAAAAGTTCCTTTCAGACTGACCTTTTGGCAACGCTACAGTACCAGAGCCAAAAATAATATTGGAATCCTGAGGTAACAAAACAATATCAACAACAGCAAACTCGTAAAATGTGATGCACTGCTTGTGTACATGTCTGCATCTGAGACACACTTAGAAAACAAATTCATTTAAGGAGTAGATGTGCGAGTAGAGTATGGCTATCTGATTCTAACAGACTGAAATGAAACTGCAAAAAACAAGCCGAAGTGTTAAGACCTCTTGTAAGGCCACGTTATGATGCTGGTCAAAGACCAATGGCTCAATAAAAAACTGAACTAGGAAGTGTTTTTTTTAACTGAACACATTACTGGTTATTACTACCTTATTTTACATATTGTTTATGTATTACTTCTAGTGTATTACTAATCTTTTGCAAAAGACATATCGCTTTTGCCAAGCAGTCAGAAACTTTCTGCTTGGATGACTGACAACAGAAATACAGTTACCACTGGTTCTTCAGGGACGCATTACTGCAGAAACACAATGTAACAGAATGCTTTGCTGTTCTCTGAAGCTCCAGTCCAGACATAGTTAAAGTACTAGCAGTCAGAAAGTAGTATACAACCACTAAAACTGGCTTAGCGGTGCAGGGAAAGAGTGGTAATGTACTACTGAAAGGGTCGAAAGACCAAAAACAATACTTAAACCTATCATACGCATTGAAAAGAGCTGAAGCAAGAATCTACCCCTTATTTTAATTAAGAAATCCTGCTTAAGATTAAATTGGTCAGTTATTTTCTTTCTTCTCTCTTTCTTTTGGTCACCTTCTTTTTGTTAACCCTCCCCCCTCCCTAATACCCTGTTACACTCCCTTCTGCCTGTTTCTCACTAAAAAGCTTTTACATGGGGTCATCATAGTTGTAGGTGGGGGCGGCAGAGTACTGCTGGCCTTGCATAGCCCCCTGGGCTGCTCCCATGGCTGCCTGTTGTGCTGCCTGCTGGACATGTGGATTTTTCCAAGCACCTGTTGTCCACTCCTGCTGGGCCTTGCTCATGCTCCCTCCACTGCCCCGGTAGAAATTGTGGACCTACGTTACACAGAAAAGTACATTTTAGAAAAAATGTTTTGATGCTAAATTTACTTTAATAATAAACATCACTGCTTTGTTCAAATGATTTGTGGATTGAAGTGTTCTCAATATGAGAGTAAAATGGAAAAGATGAAAGTAAACAATGCATTCCTTTCTGTATTAAAACGTGAATGAGGCACCTTGGTGAGGGCAATGAAGGAGAGCACAGCCACAGCTGTGAACATGATAGTGGGAATCAGCATGACCACAGCAGACCCGATATTAGTGCTGAAGAACGTGATAGTGGCAAGCCAGCCACTGTAACAGAGAAGAGAAAAAGGATAGAGAAACAGATTATACATCAACACAGTATTCTTCAGACTACAAATCTCTTCTGCAACTTCTCTTATATTCTGCAACAAGACCAAAAACTTAAAATACAAATAGTATTGTAGTAGTAAAATACAAATTAACACTAACACTTATATAATAATATATAAACACTTAAATAATAAATATAATAAATAAACAATAAATAAATAAATAAATAAATAAATAAACAACCAAAATTTGCTTCCTGCATTCTTAAGCAGACGACTGTAAAAGGTTGAAAGATGTACATGACATCATTCTGAGTGGTTTTAGGTGAAATGAGTTTAATACCTCATGAAAGCTACGTCACAGAAAGTTCAAACAAATATGCTGCCTAAGATACTGTTTTGCCATAGCTTGATTTAAAACATACACTTACTACACACCTTATAAGGAACACCTACATTTCCTAATATACATACACCTACATACTGTATTTTAAAAGTATGTGAACTTAGATTAATAGTAAAGAATGTTTTACCTGCTTCTGTGAGATTATCATTTTAGAGATCAATGATATGCAAAAACTAGGTCCACTACTGGTTTTCGATTGTAAATATAACGGCTATACTTGTGATACAGACATCATGATCCCAATTGCACCACTGTAAATAACTCATTTCACACCAAACCACTCTGAATCACTGCATGTCAACTTTTGAATTATGTAGACATTTTAAAAAATTGATAAAATCCCAGTTTAGTTTTACATGGCCTAAAACACACCCTATAATTTGCAGTTACAATAAATATTCATATTTCTTTACTGAAATAATTTAGTACTTTCACTGATCAAAAAAAGACTCACTCTGTCTCTTATGAACTCTGCTTGACACCATCACATACTACATCTGAGCTCAAACCAACTCATCTTCATATCTCTAGAACCCCCACATCTAAAGTTCTTACCACACTCCCCAGCCTGGGATGCCCACTGTCTGGATAATACTGATCACAACCTGGGCCATGAATACAAAGAAAAACGCCATGAAGTTGAAAGAGCTATCAGTCCTGTAAAAGAGAGAAAGTGTAAGAGTTCATATATCAATATTAAGATCAAAGCAAGTTCGTTTTTAATTGACATGATAAGATTTTTTTCTCTATCTGAAGCTATTTTAGACTCTGTAATACAGTGGGATGTGGAAACTAATTTGAAAGCGACAATGATTCGTCTCAGTGACCAGCTATTAAATTTTGTGTCCAGCAGGTGTGGGCAACCATATCATTAATACTTAAAAAACAAACTGACTAACTGCATGATTTATTACAGTGTGGTTTAATATGTGGAATGGTAAATTAAAATCACTGTATTCAGAAATTATAATACTGTTTTTCCAAGGTGGTATTTCAAGCATCATTGTTTTATATTTAGCATTACTGCCCACTGTTAGCATCCAGATCTTTATTGGATGCCTTGGAATTCAAGTGTTCATTTAAAACGTCTTTTCAGACTGACACACACTACAAGAGTTGAAACACACAAAATACATGAGCTGAACTCACTTTAAGGCTTTGTAGATAGGCCTGAACCAGCATACATAGGAGCAAGGCGTGAACAGAATTAGCCACAGAATGGCCATCCCAAAATTAGTTGCCCCGCCTCCACCGCACATCCATGCCAGACAACCAATCAAGTTCACTGCCAGTGTAGCACTGTTCACTGGGTGGGAAAACAAGAACGTTAACTTTATGAAGCATTTTAGGCATTAATTCAATAACAAGCTGGTCTCTACCTCACTCTCTTTCATTTAAAAAGGCTTTCTCCTGCAGACACAGATTTTCCATGCAGCTTCAATGGCTTTCAAGGTTAACACCAAACATACTATAAATATCTAATACAATAAGGCACAACTAGCTGAATGACCCATCACCCTATATTTGTCTTGTTTTTTATTTTTTGTCCTTAAAATCCACTTGTTTTTTTTTCACACAACCATTTTCAGCCTTTCTTAATCCCATGAAACTGTAAAAACAGGCTGTTTTTGTTGCTTTGCTTTTAAGACTGATGTATTTAAATTAGTTCTATTGTAATTGGATGTCATGTATTATGTCTCTTTTATACAATAGCCTTGACCAAATCACTCTTTATAAGCATAACGGAAGTCAGGCTGCTGCTATATGTAAATAGACTGTTTTTTATGACATCACAAAAACAATACATGCTAAATGGGCCACATCCGTAGCTTAGTTTCTTTATATGGTCCAAACTAAAGTTAAAACCTTTAAATTGTACCTTGTTAATACTATGTCTAGATAGCCACAGTTAAAAGGGCTAAACAATTTAACTACTACTACATAGTAGATACAAAACTAACAGTACCACTTTTACTATGCATCAAAAACTTACTCTGAACTCAGGTGGTTTAAAACAAAGCAGCACATTTTATAGAATTGCATTGTGGAATTGGTGAACATACAGTTGTCCAGCCCCCCTTGTGTTAGTATACATGGACAATCTACTAAAACATAAAACTATCTACCTGTAGATTAGATTTTAAGATCATTATGCTTTTGAATAGTTTACACATTTTTAGGAAACAAATGCCAGTGTTTGATGCCTGATTACAAAGCCATAAAAAGACCTTTTAGCTACTTTGTGAGACTCTTTCAGGTTTTTCTTTAATGGGTGTTGCTGCAGTGTTGTGAGTGACAACACAGCTGACGTTATTAGACCAAACAGTGATAGCCTGTATGGCTGGAGCAAGAAAACACAAAAAGGCATCAAATGCTGTTAAGCAAACGTAATTCAGGAAACAAAAAGTCCTTGCACACTTACAGATCCAGAGATAGTACAACCGCTTGCACATGGTGCGCCGTTGGTCTGGGATCTCGTTGAAGTCTTGGTAAAAGCATGGCTTCAGAGGAATGAAACGGGGAAGAGGAGGAAAATTGTTTTCTGTGGGTCAAAAAGCAGAATAAAATGTAAAGCAGTCAGCAAAGCAATACATCATTTCTTAATTACTACACTGATAAGAATTAATCATTAAAGAATTGGACTCCATAAATCACCTAAAGAATTAGAACAAAACAAGACAAAAGGTAGAACAGGTAACATTTGCCATATAATTGACAATTTTAGAGGAAGAAATGGTTCTTACCTGCCATTAAGATCCTTTTTTCTTAGCTCCCTGATTTCAGACAGTAATATTCAGCACCCTAAATGAAATATGTAATATTGAACTCACAGTGAACTGAAACAAAGCACAAAACAGTAAAGAATTCATGACCCTGCATTGAAGTCCTAGTGCGAAGAACTGCCACTCAGTAAGTCTTCCGGGTTGGTCAGACGCCAGAGGGCGCTCCTGAGAGAGTCAAACAGGGATTTATGGAGCTGTTGTGCAAAACTGTAATTTGGGACCAGTTAATATTTTGGTACAAACAAATGCTGTGGTTTTAAATACATGATTTCCTTTCTAAGAGCGTCTCATGTGCACCCATGATCAGCTGGCCTACCAAAGTAGTTTTCTGTAGATAAATTAGTTTGTACTTTTCTTTTCATTATCTCATTATTATTTATTTAATATTTTGTAATATATAATTCAGTACTTGTTAAAAGGATATTTCTGTGTGATGAGTTGGAAACATATTTAATGTGTTTAGCTCCATTACCTCCCCATGCAATGAAGACTCACTGGAAGTGGCCCTCTAGTGTTTTGCTGTTGTATTTTCAGAAGGGGAAATCCACCAATTTCTCAAGAATGCAATTCTTTACATGTAAACAGATTCATTCAGATTTCTTTACAATTGTGGTAATAGGAACAAGAGGTCACTGTATCTACACACTTGTTTTGTCTACAAAAATTGTCTTTAAGGGTTCCTTAGTCAAGAAACTGCTCCACTCAAAGTCCTTTTCGAAAAAGCGTACAACAGGTTACGTTCACATTTGTGCAGTTTGAACTATACGGTGCATTTCGAAGAATAGTACTTTCTTGGGGCGAACAACAGCATCCGTGTGCCTGTCAGTTGATCAGAAAAGAGAAGGCAACGATGGACCTTTCTGAAAAAGAGTTCTATTTATCACCTAAAGTGTCCTGCTGTTGTTGCTAAACTTGTAAACCAGGAGAACACTTTTTAGTGCTATATAGAACTCTTTCCAGAACATTGTGATAAAGAACCATCTACATCACCTTCTCTATGGATCTAAAGATTTAATCATGCTAATTCCTGTTCCTGGAGTGGTCTATATGGAACTATTCTCTTTACTAAGAAACCCCTTGAGACCCAACAGTACAACACAAATATAACTATATTATTTACTATTTACTGGATGTTTATATCTAATGTTTATGATGGCAAAACAGTCATATTTCTGAAAATAAAAAGGCAATTAGGAACTGTTGCTCTATAACGTCCTACATAAATTGACTATAATTAAGGTATTAAAATAAATTGTTAAGCCTAAACTTCATCCCAAAACAATTAATTAAACAATGTGTCAGACATCAGACAGCATATTCACAGGCATTTCATCTAGTAATTTTATGTGATCCAGAGGCGCTGAACCTCTCAGACGTCTAGTTCCTATCACCATCACAATTACTGACTGGGTAGGTTTCTCTAGAGGATTTCACACCAACCGCTGATTAGCTTATTGAAAACAATCAGACGAGATCCTCTTTAAACTATCTCATGCCCACTAAGTGCAGAGCGTGTGAACTGAAGAAGAGCTGCTGAAGCGGCCGTTTCCATTTCCTCTAGGAGGAGATCGCTGATACAGGCCCGCTGATAGAGCGCCCCTAGCGGCGGCCTCCTGCAGGACCTAATACACACTACAGCGGCTGTAACATCACATAATGACTTAATATAAGTCATTAAATCATTTAAACATGTTTCTTCTCTTTGTTAGCCAAATAACATAACACTGTGTTAAAAATAAGAGAAGTATCAGATGTGTATGCTCAAATCTGCTCATGACAGATCCGATGGCCGAGGAAGGACAGGGATATGGTAAAAAGGGAAAGGGAAACGGAAAAAGCAGATTTCCACCTCTCACCAGTGACAAATTACACGTTACCTAACTCGTACTGGCCACGAGTGTTGTTTAATCGCTGTATGGTTTAATAGTGAAGGGCATGGCGCCATGGTTCAGACGATGAGTCGTTATCACACAAACGGTGTTGTTTTTGCTGAACGTTATCCGCTGCTGTGTCCAGACAGAATGGAGTGATACATCACTCTCTTACAGTGGGTGTAGCAGCACCCTCGTATAATACAGAGCAGTGTAGCATTTTAAAACCCGAGCACACGTTTCCCTCAGTTTACACACTGATGTGGAGGTCGAAGAGAGCGCCCTTCAGGAGGGAAACGATGCTGGGCGATGTATTATCGCCCACCCTGCATGTACGATCTCATCGAGATGCTGCGTTCAAGCGCAGCTCTGATTGTTCATTCAATTTAAGCTCCACACAGCACGGTTTAGGTCGGCGATGGCTCAGTCAAAGCCCAGCATCGGCTGCAAAAACATCCTCTTACCTCGCAGTCTGGCTACCCGAGAACGTGGCTCCTGTGAAAACGCTCCCTCGGATGAAAAAAGGAAAACAACTTTCCATTCAAGGTGTGATTGGCTTTCGAGGCGGAGAGCTGTTCATCAGATATCCTGCGGTTTGCCTGCTCCTGATCGTAGATTTGAGAGTATTATAATCACGCCGCGATCCTCCTACACGACCACCCGCCCGGGACAAGCGGCAGAGATGATGCTGAACAAATCCCGGCAGCCAGCAGGCCTCTGAGTAATCGCGATAGTTCATTCCTCCACTCTCCCCCCACCCAGCCAGCCAAGCCCCTCCGTCCACTCTTCTCACCCGCCCTCCTCCTGCGTGGCAACAGTTCACGGCCCATGTGGTCGCTCTCCACGGTACTGAAGCACATTATGATGATATATGTTGGGTTACAGTGGGTTTATTAATCCCACCACGATCTACATACACTAAGGCATACCCTAAGAGCCCCTGAATCAAGGATACAGATTTACTCTTGTAAGATGTAACTCTTCTGTTAAACCCTCCTGAACAATGATCTTATTGTCTGAGTTAAGTTTTAAAATGTCTTCATTTTTGGGGTGCTGCTATCATTACTAGATTCGGTCTAGTGCAGCTTCCACAGTGCACCCGAGCAGGACTGTGACAGGCAGTGATTCCAAACACAGCTAGAAATGAAATACAGCTAACAATGTGCTCTGAAAACAAACAGTCAGTCATACTTTATAACTCTGGTTATTCTGTGCTGACTGCACTGCTGTAATGCTGGTATCCTGGAGCTCTTAGGCTCTACTGCACATTTGAGCTTTATGCTTTGATTTATGAGAAGTGGTAGAAGGTGGTCGAGTCAGGCATATCTACTTTCTCTGTACACATTCTCACTAGTCATCTGTGACTAAATGGATGGATTAGCTTGCTTGTGTAATTCTGAGTTTAAGCCAAAACTCTGACCTCTCAGTGGCTAGAATTAGTCAGTGTTAGGCCCAGATCTCCAGCTTCTCCTTCCAACAATATCATGAAGTTTCTGCATAATTCAGAATGTAGTCAAAGCTGCTTGCCATTCTAGAGAAACGTATATGGTCTAATTTGTTGACAGTGGTGGAAATAGGAGGTACATTACAGGTGTTTTGAGGCAGCTCCCGAAGGAAATATAATTATCCTGTTTTTGTAGTCACTATTTTATTACCAGTTGTTCATATAAATGCTCAGAGGTCACACATATGCTTCCTGCACATTTTAAACAGTAAATAAAATGGCCATATTAGCTCTGTAGACACTGTTACTGCTTGGTTCCTATCACCACCGCTGTAAATAACAAGTTTTCCCACAACACACCATCTAACTTCAAACCACTCTGGATGACTGCTTGTTTTAGAAAGGATGGCTAAATCTCAACAATGTCACTACACAAATCATCTGAGTATGCTGTTTGTTGTCCCAGAGGACATTTATCTGTCCTTCTCTTAAGCATTCTTATCATCACACTACTCAACCTTACTCCTACACACAGTCAGTCTTCATTCTGAGCAAACATATGGTACATTTCTAAATCGTTCAGTGAGGGAAATAAGAGAGTGCAGTTCTGATATAGTGTGCTCCCGATTAAGGTTCCACCAGAACAAGGTTCCAAGCGTCTCATTTGTGCACTTCCTTCGTCCTGCTGCACACTCTCTGGCAGCCTGGCATACATTTGCCTCTGACTATTTTTAGATTCAGTGACACGTACATGTCGTCATACAGATGAATCACCCATGTCAGCTGGGACTCACATAGCGGGGGTTTTCAGTGTCTTACATGCAATTTCACAGCACCTGTAAACCCAAAATCAGGGGATAAAAATTATTTTAAAATAATGGATATGACCTGAATGATTTCAGGTTTTTGATTTGTTTCCCATTGATATAACACTTACATAAAACATTACAAAATTACTAAAATTATTACCAAAATAAAGACATCATTTCATTTTTGATGTTATGTTTATTGTCAAAGATATCCATGTTTTGTGTTGCAGAGACATCTCCTAAAATTAGCGTCCTAAACAGCTAGCACCGGCTCGTCCTGTCACTGTAGCCTTGAGTCCAATAAGTCCAGCATAGGAGGATGAAGAAATAGTGCCCTGATGGGCTTTTGGAGTCTCTTGTCAATAATGTTGAAGGTACCACTCCCAGTTAGGACCCCAGCACACTTGGTGTGAAGACTACGTTCACTTGGCTTCGGCAAACAATTAAAATTCAGAAGAAAACAAACAACCACAAACGTTGTTCATCATGCACGATATTACATAATTAATACATCCTAAATATATGACTTTAATACAAAATAGTATTAAGCACCAAAACATAGCAGTTATCTTATGTTGAGGTTCACCATATGACAAGCCTAAAGCTTTGGGTTCATATGTTCCATTCCACGTTAAAAGCCGCACCAGCTGCATTCTGACCATGTCACCATAGCTAGAACCGTGATAGAACAATCCTGCAGTAGTGGAGAGAGGCAACAGGCAAAACTCAACAGAACTGCCAGTATGAGGGCTTATAAATTTGTGCAGGCACTTTTGTCTTTGCACAACCCTCACAAGACTTGTTTCGCAAAATCAGAATCAGAATCAGAATCAGAAATACTTTATTGATCCCAGGGGGAAATTGCAGTTTTTACAGTAACAACCATTTAGAATAAACAATAATAATTTACAACAAGAGAGAAATTTGCAATATGTACACCTATATAAAGTCTTATAATACAATAAAAAATAAAATAAAAAGTAAAGTGGCTGTGGCTATAATAATAAGTACAGATATACTGTTAGCAGCAGTAAGTGTTCAGTAGTCAGAAAATTATTGCACATTTTGAGTTGTCGCACACATAATTAAATTATTGTTTTACTGTTATTACTGTACATGTGAATGGTTGTGGTGCTCTAAGGGAGGAGTTATAAAGTCTGATGGCCACAGGTAGGAATGACCTCCTGTGACGTTCTGTAGTGCATTTTGGCTGAATGAGTCTTGCACTGAATGTGCTCCTGTGTCTCATCACTGTGTGATAGAGAGGATGGGAGCCGTTATCCATGATGGTCTGCAGCTTAAACAGCGTCCTCCTCTCAGAAAAAGAAGGACGCTGAAAAAGTCCAGCGTACTCTCAGAAAAAGTACGCTGAGCACTTCAGATCATTTGAGAGAAGACTCGCTGCCGTTTTCCATCATTAGAGATGATGTGAGTAAAGGGATGTTAATGTAAAGTTATGTTTGATGCTGAACTTGTAATGTTTTTTTCTGTACTGGTAGGTAAACAGCTGTTAACGTTAACACTGAAGGAAGTTTCTTACGATGAGACACCAAAACCTCCTGGTGATATGCTGCCCCCTATTGTTTGGAGAGTGAATTTGTGAGCTTGTGTTATCTTGCATATTGCTCCTTTAAACACAGGTAAAGTGTGTATGTTTCAGATAAATAAGATTAGATTAGATGACCTGGAATATTCAGATGTGACTATGTTACCTTCTCATGCTTGAAACACGTTTTTTCTATTTTTTTTCTATTATATGTCAGGAAAAATGCACATTTTAAGGCAACAACATTTGGTCGACTAGTTGTCTAACACTCCTTTTACTCCATATCTTTACCCCATATCATAGGAAGAGAGCAAAGAAAGAAGAACAAAAAAAATCTTCAGTGTGTAACAGCCTTCTCCCAGCCATCAGCCCTCAACAGACTCTCAGCAAAGAGGATATGTATGCTCTCATGCATGGCTTCATGTATCCTCTCTGCCCTTAGTTCTTCCTAATCAACCACATATCCCCAGTAAAAAACTAGCCCCACCTTCACAATAAGAGTCCTGATCAGAATAACCCTGTAAATAGATGCTGAAGAACTAATAAAATAAGAGAGCAATTCAAACGGTTGAACTGTGAGCAACATTTGTTTATTTTAGAGGTACAGATACAAATTATCAGGCATATCACCAACTCTGTGGACAAATCTGACCCAGAATGTTTCTCTAACGGAGCATTTTACATTATACCATTAAACATCTACATTAAGGACTGTTCAAACAGTGTTAATTCTCGACCGGTAATTAAATCATTCTTTAATTATTTCTATTAATTAGTTAAATCCTGATCATCATCTCAGCCCTTACAAAGTATGCACTTATCACAGACCCATACTGGTTCAGAACTGGCCTGTTTAAACAGAAACTGGACCCCACAAACAGATCGACCTGTGGAGGTTCCGGCAGTCTCCTGGGTTTACATGTCGGCTCTAGATCACTAAGAGGCATATCTTACAACTAGGGTGTTTTCATCGTGGCCGTGGCTGGAGCTGTCAGCGTTTCTCAAAGGCACTACAGCCAGTGTGCTAGTCTCTTCAGATGGCGATGGTAGTAAAATCCTGAGACGAAGCTTAAAGTCCATTGTCCGTAATTGTGGGCCTGGGTGATATTTTTTTGGGTGACGTTTTGTATTTTTCCATCAGTTACCAGTTTAACACAATAGAGCCTTACTGATGTGGCAAGGTGCTCTCTGGCTGATCTCACATGATGAAGTGAAGTGAAGTGTGGGAACAGGACAGAGATACCGGAGACTCTAATGACTGCTAAGGCTGAGCTGTTCGAGTCCAGCGAGGTAAGCTTAGCTAACTATTTAGCAGGATTTGCTAAAAACACGAAAATCGTTCACCTGCTTGTGTGGACTATTAGTAGATCGATAACTTAGTTTGTCATATTGTTGGCTGAAAACCTCTCTTTATTTGTCTAAGTAACACTGTGTCCATTTAGCTAGCAGCCATAACTTGGCTAGCTAGCTAACTCGCTCCATCGGGCTAACGCTACGTAAACAAACTAGCTTACGTTAGCTAACAGCGCAGCTAACAATACTGATAAATAAACAATACAGCCCACCACTACAAACCACACTGTTCTCCAACCATATGAAGTTGAGCACCCCGAAGAATGTTATAACTAGCTGGTAAACTGGCAGTGTAGCTTTACGGTTAGCAAATTGGCCAGTTAGCTAGTTACGTTACTTAACCGACTAGCTTTTAAGTACTGAAAGTTAAAAACCAGAGGCTGGCTAGCGTTAGCTTTCTCTCAGGTGGTAGCTACCATAAGTGCGATACCTGTGCTGATGTCGCATTAAAATAATACTGTCCCATGAACGTTTGAACTGGTTAACCCGAATCACAGGCTTTAATCCCAGTTAGTTTACTGCACAGTTAATCATTTTGGCTTGTATATTGGAATATGGTATCTAGCTATAGAAGTGTGTAAGTTAGATAGACAGACGTACTTCCGAAGCTTTACCAAGTTAATGTTACAGTGAAGGAGGCCAGCTTTACGGCGAGTTCAGAAACTCCCCAAGATCTGGTCCTGGCTGGTGCTCTACTGATGTGATTATTGACTGGAGTTCAGACACAGCAGAAGAAGAGCTTTCACGTTACTTCTGAAGGTCCCTGTTGAGACACTGCTGTGTGTGTTGTGTACAGGTCTTTACTGTTCTCTGCTCTGGGTTGCAGTGTTGGGAATGCAGCCACCTTTGCCGCCAGCCCCTGTCAGAGAGCTGGTCCGCTCCTGCCTCCATCTCGACCCAGTGGCCGCAGATCTGCGCTGCAGTCTGTTTGTTGCTGCTGTGCAGAGCTACAAACGAGACTCGGTACTGAGACCGTTCCCATCTCGATACCTGCGAGGAGACATTAAGGATTTTGAAGAGTTGGTAAGAACATGTGTACTGTTAATTAATTATTTATAGGACCAGCCATTGCTATGTATTTCATTCATTACTGTGTCCTGGTGTAAATTATACTCAGACTAGGTACACACACACACACACGTGTGTGTATATATATATATATATATGTGTATATGTGTGTGTGTATGTGTACATACGTATGTACAACTGAAGGAATGCAGTTATTAATTAGAACAAAAAGCACAAGATGGGACAAGGCCTGAAGACAGCCACTGTAGGTTTTCAGGAAAAGGAGGAGTGCATGTGGTGGGTCGATTTAAATAGATTGCACCACTAGAGGTTACACCCTGAGTTTTATATATTTATATATATATATATATATATATATATATATATATATATATATATATATATATATATATATATATATATATATATAAACTGGCAAATAAGATGTTTTTTGAGTTACAGATTAATACACGCCATAGTAAGACATTACTACAAGAATCTGTCTTTCTGCAAAAGGTGCTGTCCTGTCACCAAATTCTCATGAGATGTGAAAGGTTTTCTCTACACCCCAGTGTGTGGTTGTTCGCTTTAGGCTAGTGTAGCAACATTAGGGCTAAATATGGCAGCCTCTGTTGGAAGAGGGCCTGCTCCTATGTAGAACTAAAGGGCTTGTCCTAAGCTGATGAACACACCCAGTTTGTAGTTACAGGTAATTGTGTATTAATGAACACACAGTTTTCTAAGCTGTATTCCATTTCTTCTAATATATCCCTCTAAATTTGGCACACTGCTGTTGTAAACGCACTTACTCACATTCTTTTATCTTTATCCGACGTGTAATTGCAGCCATTTAACAGTAATCTTCAAATGGTCATTTTAGAGGAGAGAATGGATTACGCAAATGGCAGAAATTACATGTCGGATAAAGAAAACAACAGGCTAACTGCCAGATTCAGATAACCACCTTGATTTTAGATAACTTGCTGCTGAACAGGTAAAAACTAGTGTCCATTTTGTGCTAAATAAGGAGATAGTCGCACGAGTAAGACTCATTAGTCATTGTTGGCTGAAACAACAGGGATTCCCAATGACTGTATGATGTGTTTGCATAAAGAATGCTGGGTATTATAGCATGCTGTGCGGTAGAATACACAAATATATTACATGATAACCTATTAAACCTTTTTTTTGACATAAGTGCCCCTTTAATTCATTCATTCATTTGTTAAATGAAACAGAGGACCCTTTTACTCATTAAAAGCTAAAAAGATTTTTCTTTTAATTTTCCTGTACTGTTTATTCAGGTAACTGTCTTTCTAGAAACTTGTTGGAATGTCTGACATTAAAAAAAAACTGCAGTAAAAGTTGCAGTAGTTTCACAACACTTGGCTGAAATATCTGGAATAAAGTAACTTGAAGGAAAAGCTGAATTACACATGGAAAATGGGTGCGTGTCCTGTGTTTTCTACAGCAGAAAGATGTGAGCTCTTTGCCAAGTGTAAGAGACCTGGTTCGCCTGGGATCAGGAGAGGGAGATCAACATCTGGCACTAGTGCACTGGGTGCTCTCCTCCAAGAGTTTTTCTTTGAAGACCATCCAGAAGGAAGAGGTGCATCTGGAATTTGAATATGTTGGATATTAATTTTCTGTAGATATTCACTTAGAAATGGTGTGCTATAGTACGCTGTACTTAATTATGTGTAACACTGTAAATCAACAGGTTAATCTTAAATTACATTCTCTTACATTATTTTTCCTTCACACATCATCCTCAGTGGGCTAAACTTAGCCAGCTTATACAAAATGAAGGGATCTGCTCCCCTGCACCAGACTTCATTTTTGAGTTGGAGTACTGTGAACAGATGAACTCCAAGTTTGAGAGGACGAGGGCAGGACGGGACATTATCTATGCATTCCATGGTAGCCGTCTAGAGAACTTCCATTCCATTCTACACAACGGTTTACACTGCCATCTGAATAAGGTCAGTGACTTTTTTCTCTTATGCTCACATGAAACAAAAGCTGCATTTAAATAAAGAAGAATTAACATTGCATTTGGTGTAGGGTGCTGGTTCTAAAATGTTAAGATTAATAATGTTTACCAAGAAACTACCTGGCATAGGTGTTGGATCTGTTTCCTTATCAGTAAGTGTTTAGATAATATGTGTGAAGACAGTGATTACAACCTTTATGTTATCTTACTACTGCTCTTTGTGTGTATGACAGCTTTAGCCTTCTTTAAAGACTTTCTTTTGAGAAGGAACAGAGGCCATTAATGATCTTTTTTCTTTTAGACGTCACTGTTTGGGGAAGGCACTTACCTTACCAGTGACCTTAGCATGGCTGTCCTCTACAGCCCCCATGGAAATGGTTGGCGCGAGAGTGTCCTTGGGCCGTTACTGAGCTGCATTGCCCTGTGTGAGATCATTGATCACCCAGACGTGAAATGTCAGGTGAAGAAGAAAGGTAATGTTCCACAAAGTAGGAAGAAGAGAACCTCGTCCCTTATTGATATTCACAAATGTTTGATAAGAACAGTTAATGAACATTAAGAAAATTCCAGCACAAACTCTTTAAATTTTTATTCATAAACCTCTAGTTATGCTTGCAACAACAGGGGAAATGAATTCAGTTTTAAGATTTGCTAAAATGTTTTAGATTCTGAGAGCCTTGACCGCCAGCGTTTGAGGGCAAGAAACAGCGAGGGAGGGGACGTGCCTGAGAAATACTTTGTGGTCACCAATAATGAGCTGCTGAGAGTGAAGTATTTGCTGGTCTACTCTCAGAAACGTTACAGAACCAGGTGAGACAGAATTTATTCATGCTGATTGATGGACAGGGTGTTGTTTCATTTATAGGCATGCCTAAAATACAGATCATAACATATCAGCATGTAGAGCCTTTTCTAAAAGTACCTTAATGATGAAATGCACATTTGTAGTCTGTTGCATTGATAAGTATTATTTTTAAAATTGGTATTGAGTTAAATGCGTACATGTGCTGTAGTACCTCATTAATAGTTTCAAGTTTTTACATTTCATTACATTTTACATTTCATAATTATTACATAACTATGCTAAAAAAAATAGCTGTACCCAGAAGAGATCAACCAACAGGAATGAAACTTAATGGGTAGGTCTGACATTGCAAGACTGAATATGTGTGTGGAGGCACTGTGGTCAGCACCAGGATGAACAGTTCGGTGTCACAAGATTCAGATTCAAGATTCAAAAGATTCAAAGCTTTATTGTCATATGCACAGTAAGGAAACTAGTTTCCCTGTACAATGAAATTCTTACTTTGCTGCCCACACTGGATGTCATAGAATAAAAAGTATAAATATAAATAGACAGATAACAAGGATCAAAAATTAAGCATGCAGAGAATATATAAATAAAATATAAAATATAAAATGTAAACAGTTTAGAATTGTCCAGAAGGCCTGGTGTCACTCCACCTCCAACCCCACCTGCAAGAACTAAATGAGAATATTTAAGATGCATGGCGTGGATTATTGCAGGAAACCATTCTGAACCTCTACAACTCCATCCCATGTTGTCTGGCATGAAACGGTGGCCCGACGCCATTCTGAAAGGCACTTCTGTATGTGTATCTCAGAAAATATTGCCCATATCAGTCTAAATTTATCATCATTTCCTGTTCCTGGTAACTTTTATCTTCCTTCCTTATAGCATGGCGATCCAACGCTTCCTTCTGGGTGCATCTGTCTTTTTTGGCAATCAATGTGCATGCAGTTCACTTTAGTGAAATAGATCAGTTTGTAATGACATCATAATTGAAGTAATGGTTGAGGTAATTAAAGTTAAAAGTAAAAATAATGTAAAATTTGAATCATTGGATGATTTCTGTTTCCTCCCTGCTTTCAGACCCTCTCAAAGGACGTCATGGCTGGTCAGACACCATTTTGCAGTTATGATGGGTCTCTATCTTCTGCTTCTCATATTCATTGGTGCCTTCAACTCTACTAGTTTCCAGTCATTTTGGCATAGAATGTTTCGGTGATCCAAACTCATGACATCATATTTGCCTCTTATCCAAAGTGCCTTTTTCTTCGGTCCACAAAGACTGACTTTTGACATTTGGTTTCAAACACCAACTAAGAAGAGAATTCTCAGGAACCGCATTTTATTCCACTCCCCTGATGTGTATAAGTTACACTACAGGCACCAGTCATTTAATTATCAATACTGAGTAACCTACTTGGGCAGTGTATGCATTTTTTTTAAATAACATAACATATATATATTTCTGACAACTGTTATGAATATAGGGATAAAGGTCTACCTACCTGTACCATGGGCTTTAGTAACACTGTGGCATGTAGCTTGTCAACATATTAATGTATGTTTTCTACTTGTGTAGAAATGTGGGATCATTTATATTAACTGTACAACCAAATTATGAGGGACATGTTACCTTCATGCCTTTTCAGTAATATAGATGTGCTTGGGTTTTGGCTTAGACATGGCCAAAGGCAGTTGCTGCTTACTTTAATGAATCTTAGAACAACGTTCATGAACCACCATGATCGCTTTAATGTTAATAAGGTGGACAATCTAGAATATGTTGATTGAATGTAGCCTTTCTGTTATATCAGTTGTATGAAATCCTGTTTTAATTTTAGACATCTTACAAAACTGTTGTGCAAGCATAACGTATGCACTATTTGTGTTTATGTACTTTTATGGCTTTGAAGCGTATTTTGGGAGTAGAAGCTAAATACTAAATTCAGTTGTGTCAAGATCATTGAGTACTAATAATCCCCAGTTTATGGACCATGAAGTTAATTTAGTTAATGCAGTCAATATTGTGAATTTGGTTAAATACAACAATGTATCTTTATTTTGGTCATTTAAAGGAGGGAATAAAAGGAATTTTAAAAACAGTAGCAGAGAGGTGGATGCTAGCCGTTTCATTTAATGGTCTTTGGCCAATAAATGCATAACGTTACATTGTTTTAGAAATAGAACTGGTACAGTATTCTCATTCTCTGTTACGGTTGCTTTTCTTTGAACGTTATAAGTGTGTATTGTGTCCATGAACATGAACCTCGCGTTCTGTGAATAGACCTATAAAATAGTTTACACTTGAATCAATAAACATATCTGTACAGCATTTCGGCATGTTTCTTAACGCTTTATATGCAAAACTAATATTGTCTTAGATTTTGCCATGTTTTATGGCGCCAACTTTTGTCTTTATCCATTGTTATCAACGACAGCGGCAAGGCAAGATATATAGTGGTTGATAAAAGTGTGAAGAAAGCTTTGATCTCTGATAATGTAGCTTCTTTCACAAACACCTTAAGTGCACCCTTTTGTCTGTGTTGTTCTTGTGTGTGGTGTTTTTCTATGAGAGAGAGAGAAGCTTAAACATACATTAGCAAAAATCTACTAAAACCACAGAGCAATATAGATTGACTGAGTTAAGGTTCTCCAACTAGATACTTCTAATGCTCGGTGCAAGTGTTTATGCATCGTCTTACTAAACCATTTTCACAACTAAAGCCATTGTTATTTCGACATAATACATCTGAATTGCACAAAAAATATATTTATATTTATACATATCTCTGCACCTGCTTCCCTCTGATCACTAAGACTGTACAAATGTTTGGCAATACGAGAAGTAGCCCAATACATTTACACCTCATAAACCCATAAAAAGCGTCTGAGTAGTACAGATCTATCAGAATTAACCGTTTCCTCTCCTCATGAATTGTAATATAATCCAGACATCAAAAGGAAGGTGAACAGACCGTGCTATTGTAAGCCTAGTCTTTTTTTTTTTTTCCTGGCTCATGAATGCACGCCTTATTGCGGGCCCATAAACCCAGTGTTATTCAGTAACAAGCCACACGGTGCAAGAGAACGTCCCAGGTGGGCGCCTTTCTCTCAGGGGTCAGTATAGGCCTACTCACTGTAGCCTCCTATCTGACCTTATCAGTCCCACCAAGTACTGACGCATGCACAAAGAGGACAAAGTTTTGTCACAAGATCAAAGAAAGGCGCAGCAGATCCATGTCAAATAATATAATCATACCAGCCGACTTCAGAATGTGCAGAAACGCAACCCCTTTTTTCAGTTGTCATTATTTGTATGCAGTTTTTTAAAATCAGAATATGATTCTCAATGCACAAATATCTGCAACATCTGCAAGGGAACCTGGAAAATATCCCTCTGCTAAAAACCACAAATGTGTGCCTCCAACCTTTTATGTCCCTCAGACAGCAGCGCAATAAAGACTCGCTTCAGCGATTGATATCACCGCATGTGCTTACGAATATTATGAAAAAGCTTGGTCGGTAAACACTGTTGCTGTTTCCACTAATGCATGTTAGGGCTCTCTTATGTAGAGTGGAAGTGGAGCAGTGGCTTGTGTTTTTGCAGGTATGTCCAATGCAACTTTCTTTAACATTGCAACACCAAGAAACACTCTGCATGTGTTACACCAGCATGGCTGAGTAATCAGAGCGTGCAGGTGCAAGAATGGCCCTCCCTTAGTCCAGAACTGTCTTCCACTGAAAATCTGTCTTATTAAGCTGAAAAATACGACACCAAATGTCTTATACAGTTACACAGCTGAACGCCTGCAAAACAGAAGCACTGGATCATAGTGCGTCTTCATTTTTCAGTAAGCGTATATTTACAATAAACAATAAGATCATAAAACGCCAGATATTCAGGTCAAACAGAATGGACTAATCACTGCTGTCTGTATGTAGTTATAGCCTATAAAGAAAGGATCCACCGTTTGTGGTTTATACAATGACACTGTGTTATCCTGTTACTCTACTCTTCAGAGGTTTGCCATATTAACAATACTTTCCTTTTTTAACATACAGTAATTACTTATGAAATGTGGATTTAAAGATTATTGCCAAATATTTCATGAAATTGTAAAACATTGATCAGAAAATGTATTGAATAGTAAGTGAAATGGAACTAGTGGTTTACATTGTTGCTTTGGCCAAGTCAGATTTCTTTCTACAGCTTGTTTTACTGATGATATTGAGACGTGTGAATTCCCACAGACCACCATATCCATTTCATATGTGCATCTGCAACCAAAATGGGTGGTGTAACTTTTCAATGGTAGTGTAGATAAAGATCACACTTTAGGAATCATTTATGTAGAAATCCGTTTAATAATAAAACTTTTACAAACATTTTTCTTTCAACTGTACAGAATAAATCTCTTTACTGGCAGTGTTTCTAGAAGGTTTAAAAGGTTGCACCAACTTTCACATTTTCAAAAATAGCTGCTTTGAATGTGCTACATTTTAGCTTGGATCCCTTTGGAGCAGTTCTTCCACAGATGCGTCGGTTTGCTGTCAGACTGATGTATCTGGACAGGTGGGGGCCAAACACACAAAGTATCCCTCGTTGTTGTTCTGTTGGATGAAATGAGAAAGATTACGGTTCGTTTCCTGTCAGAAACGCACAGGCAGTGCTGTCAATCTGCTTTAGGTTCGCTCACCTGTAGGTTCTGGTGGCAGACCGCAGATTTCTGTGCCTCTATTTGGCTGTGCACACACCTCCCGAAGCGATGCAGGCAGACGTGGTCGGTGGGAGCACAGGCCTGAGGACACGCCGGACGCCTCAGAACCAAACAGCTGGAACAGGTGGTGTGCTGACAGAAACCTCCGCACTCGCGCTTCTCCACAGACACAGACCTGCAATGCCAAACACACAGTGAGCCTGAAGGAAGCCTTTTAGGTTCATTACTAAGACCATGAAAAAAAGTGTAAACTGTGTGGATTCTAAGACAATATTTGTTGTCTAAGAAAGGGGTTCTCAACCTTCTCCATCCCAAGGCCCACCTGATGATAGCTAGGCATAGCAGCCCAGCAGAAAACTAAAATAAAACACTTATATAGCTATATGAGTGTATACTGCCTCCACATGAGAACAGGCGCACAGACCACAAGAGGGTACTTCATGGCCCACTGGTTGAGAAACCCTGGGTTTACAGTTTTGGACTAATACAGAACTGTATTTAAAATACAACAGAATGTATTAGGGAATACTAATTTGATAATACACAATGTGTCCTTTTATGCTGTTACCTGGCTGAGCATATTTCATTGGGGTGAGCCTGGCAGAATTCCCATGTGCAGTCCGGACGACACGCATCATTTTCAAGGACTTCAAGTACTGTATGGACACACAAATACATAACATGCTTCCTCAGTTATCAATGCATCACTGAATATAACAGATAAATCCGACAGAAATATCATAATTAGACCTAGTAAACAAATGTGAGCTCTAAAAGAGTGCACTACAGAGTGCAGAACAAAAACTGCATTGATGTGTACAACTGTAGATCAGTTCCATGGGAGTTTGCTGGCAGATTGCCTGACTCCGTTCTATATGACAGGCTGTTGATTTCATCACTAGATAGAAATATGATTCATTTATGATAAAACCTCATCCAAGGATCTAAGGAGTTCATCGTTTTCTCAGTGCACAGAGAACAACTAATGCACAGGTGCACTTTATAGGTTTCACCACCCCTGTGGTAAGTGACCACCCCTGACAAGAGGATATTTGACCAGCAGTGGTGGAACAGTAAATAAATGTCATGCTGGTACATGTACATCATGAGTGTACACCATCAGTAACTATATACCTGACAATTGCACCTTTATGGTGTTTCAGATAAAATGGCCAATAAAGTGACCTACTAAAGAAGCAACTCATGTTTAGTCATGCAGGTTTCTTTACAGAAGTTATCCACAACAAAAATTACAGTTGCAATGCTCAAATTTGTTACCTGACTTGCAGATGCCTTGACGTTCTCCTTCTGGTTTGCCGTCGCTGGAGTCCTGGTACATGCACACCAGTCCTTCATCACACTTGCCCAGGTAATCCCATGTTCCTCCACAGCTCTCACCAGCTAGTTTTGCACATGTGGGGCAGCAGCCACATACGCCTGTGGTGACACCACCTTTACACTGGAGCTTTAAGGCTTTGCGGGGTGAGCAGTGGATGCGTTCGCAGGGTGGACAGTGTAAGGCCTGAAGACTCTGAGGTCCCGGGCTACTGCCCTTCAAACTGGCCATCTCTACATTCATTACTGCCCAAACCACTAGCACCACCAGAATCCACAACGCGTACAGACCCATCCTAAGCCGTATCACTTACTACTGTTTACATGAGGTGGCCTGAACCATCGCCTCCTTTTATATGCAGCTCCCCACATCCAAGAAACTCCTCACTTGCATAACCTCCACCCCCCCTAACAGCCAATGGATGATGGTGTATTACAGTAAGCGCTTACTGTTAATTATCCCCCAGGTCTTATCTTTACAATCTGTTGTTTTCTTTTTTCTTTTGAAAACCATTTCTTCCTTTTGAGCACTTTTAGATAAGTTAGATTGAAGGGAAAAGACTAGACCCTTTGTCATGAGCGTCACATGACCAATAGAGAGGGGCAATTTAGCGAGCGATCAAGATTATCACCCTCCTCTAACAAGGACAAGATTAGGGCATTGGCAGGTTATCTGAGAAGTGTGTGCATGTGTGCCTTTTCATGAGGGAACATAAAACTCTCTCTGACACAGATGTCTTGAAGGTCAACAACTTGACCAGTAGTAAAAGTCAATCTTGGATACACTGTGATGCAAACTATATTGCAAAATGTTATTCAAAAGCTACCGCAGACAGTAACATGCTTACAATGGTGTTTAATTCCCAAACAGAGGCCACAAAACTGAAACTGAAGCGACCGCATTAGTGCTTTAACCAACAACCCATACATGTACTGTGGAGCACAAAAGGCATTGAAGAGAGGACAAAAGTTCACTTTTTGAGGACTTTTATTAAATTAGATCTTTATAAAACACTGCAGAAACTTATTTCCTTTGCTGATGTTAATTCTCCATAAAGCAAATCTGCTTTGCTTTGATGTTAAAACTCCATAAAGCAAATCTAAAAAATGGAAACTCTATATTCCTCCTGAACAGTTCTAAAGACTCTTGGTCCTTTGCAACATAACCATACTAACATTCTCCAATTCTTTTGTAAAGTAACATCATCTCCACTTGCATGGTTACGATCAAAACGAGTGACAATGAGCATAACGAAAACGGTTAAATTGCAAATATAACATGATCTTCACTAAATCAGCTCAGCTAAACTTCGGAGGACTATTTTGCAAAACTGAAATGCACCTTACAGCACAAAATATTTAAAAGTGCAGCAGCAAATTATAGCTCCTTAACTCTGGTTTGGTGGTTCACATGGAATGCATACCTTAACTGCTCAGCCATTACAGGTGAAAATGCATTTTGGACCAGATCCCATACACTACACTCACCACTTTAGTTTCAATGCCTCTAAACAAATTAATATACTATAATATACTATACTAAAATAGAAAAAAAGAAGATGCTTGTGTACCTGTCGCCTTATTTAGCAGGAGCAGTGAGCAGTCTACATACAACCTCCTCATAAATGCTGGCCCAAATGTAATCAAAATACATGACATATAGACATGTTATGAAATTTGCATAGAACGTCATATTTATTTCCAAGTAGTAGCAGTTTCAAACAGTAATACTGTCAAATCCTTTTAGAGAAACTCAAGTGAAGCTGCTGGTTCACATCTGTCAGTTTTCATTTTTACTTTCTGAGACTTTAAAAAGAGGATATTACCTCACTATCACTGATTTCCCCAGCAAACACTGGACTGACCAACTGTCAATATAAACCAGAGAAAAAAAACAATCTCTCAGAATATACCACTTAAGCTTAGGCTAGCGCGTGTTACATGGGATGACGTTCAGTTTTCTAGCATGGCTCTGAAAGTGGGTCTGGCTGCAGGGAGAGGTCATGCTGTAAAGGTGTATGTTTCAGCAATCAGGGAATGTGATTGGTCATTAAGCCGGGGTCACATAAAATCCTCATAGTCTTGTACATAACCTCCATCAAACTCGCCATAGTCAGCAAGGTCATCCTTCATCTTGGCTTTCAATCCGCCTCCAGGTAAAACTCCTTTCTTTTTCTTCTTTCCTTTACTTTGCTGCTACAATAACACACAAAATAACACTGATTGATTGCCAACATAACGTTTAGTCTTCCGAGTGAAAAGTCTGGAGACATTTCATAACATCGATGACGACCACATTAAACTTTGGTTACATTTACACCCAGTCTATTAAGTGAGTGAAAATGTCACTTTAAAAAGGTATTTTTGTATTAATTCTGAAAACGTAAAGGCAACTGAACAGAGAATCTTATTTGGATTCTGAACTTTGAAACGACCATTAGAGGTAAAGTTACATTGTATTAAATTAAGTGATTTGGAGACATGTCTAGTGGACATGTGTAATTTTTCCGTGTGGAAGGCTTGCAATCGAAACCTTCCAAATTCAATCCCCTGAACCAACAAGACACAACTGTAGAGTCAGGAACCTAACTCCTAAATCCTCCACTGACCCTATGGATAGGACCAACGTTTGGGGAAAGTGTGCTCACTGCCCCCTAGTGTGTGTTTACTAGCATGTATGTGGATGTTTCACTGCACACCATTTTTATGTAAATATACGTGCTGTTCTGAACATTTAAAATTTCTAAACTGATAAGAGAAGAGGCAAAAATACACTCTGCTCTGGTGATGCAGCTGATTTATGTTGCTGTCAAAAATGCAACAAGTTGCTTTGTGGTCGCATCCAGCTCCTACAACCGCCAAAGGTGGTTTGAGTGGCTGGGTCACCATACACACTTAGTATGCATACTTAGGATAAGATCACTCAGGACGCATGTTAACACAAGACATAAGCCAAGCCTAGGTTTTGATTTCATCAGCAACCTCCAAGGAACTGAGCAGACAGTTAATGAGGGACTGTATATTAGGGGGCCGTATTCACCCAGTGTAAATATAAATGTTAATGCCCTCCACTTACTGTTGTTTAAACTCAGTTTCATTTGATTCTAAAGGAGGACAGAGCCCAAACTACGCTAGAACAACTAACAGACTGTACCCGCCAGAGTCTTCTAAAGGATTATGTTCAAGCGTACCTTTTCTTGCCTCTGCTTCTCACTGAGCAACACTGTGAGAGAGTTGTTAATTTTCTTCAAGTCGTCAACCTCCACTGTAAGACAACCACAAATTTTAAGAGATAAGATTTACTTACGTTAGCATTAATCTAAACATGCAACTCATTACAACACAGACTGCCGAGAATTTAAATACTCACATGAAAGACACAGGTCTCTGAAGAGTGACTCTAAAAAGCTGGAATAGTGTATTGACTTCTCATAAGAAGTTATTTTATCTTTCAGCAATCGCTCAAACTCTGTGAAATCATCTTTGGAGGACGGGTTAATGGCATCAATTCCTGTTACGTTATTTGATACAACACCTAAATGGGAAAAACGCATAAGAGAACATCAAAACCTCAAAAATACGTAAAGCAGGTTTAACTAGAGATCTTTTTCTGAATAAGAAGTGATGATAGAATCAGCTGCTGACCTGCTGCAGAGTGCTCACCAAAAGCATCTTTTGCTAGTTCCAGGTCTGAATCCTCCTGGAGCTTTTTCACTCTAAGTTTTTCCGCTAACTCCTCCTCTGGTGTCTGTTCTGTGCTGTCATTCGATTCCTCTAACTGTTACAGAAACAGCAGATTTAATCAGTGCATATTTGTAAAACAGGTGAGCTTATTTCTCAGGACGTAAATGCAGATTTGTGTAAACCTGCTATGTTGCGAGGAACAAAAACCTAGCCCCTGCTCAGTGTACATGGGTTGGCAATGCTTCTCTGGCCATCAATAAATCTGTAACAGAATTAAGAAGTGAGCCACTGTGCTAGTCACTCACCTGTTTTCGGAGCTCCTCTTGTCGTTTCTTTTGTAAACTCTCCTTCTCTTTGATTTTGTCACCAAGTTTTTTCTTTTCCGGAGGCTTTGCTACTGTGACTGAGGGATAAATAGTGTCTGAGCTGAATCCAACAAGTAAAAGTAAATCCCATTACAAACCTTCAAATGAAACTGTCATTCACCTGCTGTTGTTTCCGTCACCTTGTCTTCTTCCTCTTCTTCATCATCCCAGTTATCCTGGATGGCGGGACAAGACAAAATGTAAATGTAAATAAATTAATGTGACTAATACATGAAAATGTTTCACCAGAAATACATTCACTGCAACAAATTAAATTACCCCACTTTGAGTATTTTGATGATTTGATTGCATGTTTTGAGTCCCCCACGGATATAGTTGACTACTGCACAAATAGCTGCACCCAGAAGGAACCAAACAGTGATTAAACTTGGTGAGTAGGTTTGACGTTGTGAGACCTGTGAACGATTCAAGTTCAATTTGCTCAATAAAATTTAAGCTCATCGCTGTAGCTGACTGACCCAATAGACACGACTGCAGACATTCAGTGAGCAGTGATGCTTTTCATCCAGTCCACACAGGACAACATTCACACAGACCTTAACACTGGCCCTTAACACCACATCAACATTGCCAAAAACTGCAATGGTGTGGTGCCAGACTGTCCCGGAGCGACAAGTCCCATGTCTTGTGGAGAGTAGGCAATGTGGTCAGCACTAAGATGAATGGTTTGTTGCCATGGGTTGCATGTCTAGAAGGCCTGGTGTCACTTACTGCAAAATCTGCAGTAACTGGGTGAAAATAATAAAACTGCATGGGACGGATTTTTGCAGGCACTGAAAGTAAATGCTCCATTTTGGATAAACTTGCAGAGTTAAAATTGTTCACAGTGGTGGTGATGGGAATTAAACAGTGAATACATGTACATGCTACTTGTTACTGTTACTGTTATAATAAAAAAAAAAGAAAGACTTTAAATATGCTGCCTGGTACTCGATACACTATACACTAAGACAGCTCCAAGATAGGAGCTTGGTCTGAAATGCAAATTTTAAGTTTTACATGTTTATGGTGGAAATGCAAACACAGGCTGCTGTAAGACCAGTATCTACAGACAACTGACCTGTCTCTATTATACCAGTACCAGCATTACATGTTGCAGGCACAGTGAGCAGAGCAGAGTCCTATGAGCACTGTGAAGTACCTGGAGTCAGAATATTCTTCTAATGATGACCCTACACCAAATGACTAAGCAATCGCATCGTTGCAGACATTTTTCCAATGTCGGAAATACTCCAGCATCAAACAGGAAGCAGCAAAGCAGCTACAGGACCATCTCTGGCAAGTCGGTGAGACACATAGGCCTTTCCCACCCATGCGGCATGGGTTCCTTTGCGGTTCACGCACCTAATTTTGAGCGTTTTGGTGCCTTTCCACCAAAAATAAAGAGGTCCAGAACTCAAAGTTTGTTCTCAGCTGACAGCCACTGGTCTGCTGAAGAAACTCTTCTGCATCTGCTTATCACTAGTAGTTAATCCGTACGTGGTTTCTGGATATAAACAGACATCTGGAATAACAGCACAAATGCTCACAGGTGATCTATACGCTCCCCCATCTTGTTGTTACTGTGTACTACAGCTGTGCTAAGCACCCTCTGTTGACGCTGATGACATATACTTTGAGGGTCCTTGATTCCAAAAAAGCTGACCATCACCAAGGTTCTATGAAGCCTCAATGGAATCAGGTCAGAAAAGGGCCATAGAGGAGACTCTGGGAAGGCCAAGTTAAAAGCCGTGGCTCTGGTGGACTACACAAGAGGAGGAGAAACTGGTGGACCTGTGGAGCGAGCAAGAGTCTATTGGATGTATCTTTTTTTTGTTTTTGTAAATAAATAAAATAAAACCAAAGCAAGCAAATCTAAAAACAAAGCTGCTTCTGATTCTGTTATACTGTTCAACAGCTCCTTGTCTGGTAAAAGTTCACCAGGAGCATGATGGGAAATAATCTCAAAAGGGATCTAATTGCAGTCTTACAATTAGAGACCCTGCAAGATTCTCGGTCTTTGTAAGTAATGACACGCTGTCATTAGGTATGAGAGTCTTTCCAGAGTGTTAAGTCTTATAGTGTGTGGTTAAATGGTTAACTTAAAACGAACCACTGCGCATCCCACCTCTCTGAAAGGCTGTTTACACTGAACGTTAAATCATGCACCAGTTCTAAACAGTGTCAGTCTCCTTTAACTGTTACACCCTCGGGTGTAAATAAATACAACCCGTTAAGAATTAATACCACACAGCTATTATTCAGTTATATAACAGTCACCATCACCGTCAACAAGGAGAATTCCTGAGCCAGACGTACTTGTGAGTTACTCCGTAACTTAAACACCTCAGCTCGCCATCACTGTTCTAACGGTTAGTTAAGTTAGTCGGCTAATCAGCTGCGATAGGAGCTAATCGGCTACTCCAGCTTGCTAATAGCCTCGCTAACGCTGGCCAACCGCCCGGCGAAACTCAGCAGGCTTTACTGCTCTTCTGGGTGTCCCTCTGTGATGATCAACCCGGAGAGAATGAGAACCTAGTTTTAATCCACGAGGCGGATCTCCGCTAGCCAGCGAGAAGTTACTAACTTTTACATCTTCATCCTCATCCTCGCCTTCCCATTTATCATGACCCGCCGCCTGTTTGATGGGCTCCTCGGGCTCGAAACTGTCGGCATCTAGGACACAGAAGACATCCCCTCGTTAAACCAGCCAGTGTTTAAACGGAGCAGAACAGCACTAATGTCGAAACACACAGGACCACCGAAACAGCGATCGGACGATTTGACTCATGAGTGAAATTCTCACCCCAAGAATCGGCGTCCGCCATCTTGTAAAGGACCACTGAAACGGATAGAGAGAAGTGAACAACATTAAGAGTCATCCACTCCGCTCACCTTTCAAAATAAAAGTTAATAATAACGTAATAATAATAATAATAATAATTTTCATATGTGATTTTCTTCTGTTATCATATGTAATATTTTAACTCTTGTAAGTTGGTATTCACACATTTCATAGTCAGACATCTAAAACTTTAAGAAACCCACAGAGCTGTTTTGGGAATCAGTTTGTAGTGTTAGAAATTGTCTATGCACCAGAACATTATTATAATGTATTATGCACCATTATGCATATGATGTGGATATGTAAGTCTGGTGCTTATATATTTATTATATGGTTTGTGTACTAATGTCATTGCTGATACTGAGTGCTAAAATCTATCGGGGGGGAAATTGATACTTGATATAGTTAAAAAATAACAAACCACAGCATCACTATGATTACAAGATCCCAAAACACCCATTCGTCATTTCTGTGAAGCGATATACCCCCACAACGGATAGGAGAAGACCACACAGTAAATTTCAAAGTAAAACAGATTTTTGATATGTATAACAATAAAAATAGTTTTCAGCAGTACAAGAACAAGAAAGGGAAAAAAGAAGTGATAAAATAAAGAAAAAATACCAGTATTAATAATCATTAGTCTGTGATATTTTGTACATGACCAAACAGTCAACTGTGTTCTGGCTGACCAACAACAACAGCAACGCTCGTCCTCGGCTTTTATTTTGGAGTCAGACTCTCTGTTGGGGCTGTAGGTGCGGGGTTTATCGCCGCTGGCTTCATTACTGCTCTCTGCAGTGATCGCCGAGAGGCGTGCGGTCACAGACAGACATCAACAATCACCTCCTGCCTGCGGGATGCGGACTGAAGTAAGAAGCATCCCAAATTGATTCCAGATTTCATTTCAGTTGATTCACGTTGCTTACTGAGGATCAAACAGCAGCATCACATCCGATGACGGTGTCCATAGCTGTCATAACTGCCTGCGTGAAAGATGTGCTTTTCTCTCTCTCTGTCTCTTTAAGGCACCGTCTCTGTCCCGGGATGCTGAGGGTGTGTGTGTGTGAGTCCAGGCTCCTGCGCCTCTCTCCCACATCCACAATGCTCGCAGATGTCTAAGCAATCAGAAAACTAACCCGTCTCTGGTAAGACTGTTATTTGCAGAGCTCTATTTGCCTGTGTAGAAGAGAAGCGTAGCATGTAACTGTAGCACATTAGTCTGTCTGCTGGCAGGGTCAATGCAATCAATGCTTCTTGTATATGAGCCCGCATCTAACACTGGAGAACTGGGCCGATTGCGACAGAGGGAAATGTTCTGATGTATTAATTTTAATGGAGTAGGAGGGCATGATACTACCATTACCCTGACATGGAGAACTGGAGATCTGAAAGATCTGGAGATCCAGACTAATGCTCTGTGCTCTGGATGCTTGAACGTTGTAGTGGTATCAGATGCCTGGATTAATTGAAATGAATGTAGAATGAAGAGCCATTCCAGCAGTTTTCTCCTGCGTTGCATTGAAGGAGTTTAATTCTGATCGCTTGTGTCTCGTTTATGTGTGTGAGTGAAAAGGGAGCTATATAAGCAGGAGCTCAGCCTCAATGGGTGCTGCAATAAATCAGTGCTCAAACGAGCGAGTTGACAGCCAGTAAACACTACAGTGTTTTTAGTTAGATTGCATGCAGCCAGCATGCAGTTCAACTTTTGTATTTCACATCCACATGCTGTCTGCTCGTCTGTTGTCCTGGACGAAGCAGGCCGGCTGCAAATCATTATAAAAGCTTGTATGGCGTTAATTGCACTTAGCTACTGGTGTTACTTGAAGCAGCGCACTCATCAGCTATATAGGCTAAGTGTCCCGCAAACAAGCCAAGCATTTGCATTTAGATGAGACAGCAACTCCCTGCAGAGCAGCAGTCCTGTACTTTTACCTCTGAAATGCAGAAAATCCATGATGCAATGTACATGCACACAGTCTTCATTTTGGAGATTTGTGGCGTGATTTTATTTAGCTGTTTATCTCGCTAAACAGCGATGACCTCGCTTATTACTTCAACGAACAAAGGTACCAAATGTAATTCAGTAGTGACAATCCGGTAAACAGGAATGACTGGAGCTCCAGAATTGCTGCCTTCGTCAGTTATTTTAGCTGAAAGGTGCCACAGAATGGAGAACTGTATTTACATTGCAGTGGTTGAATAAGGAGTTGAGTTTGGTACATGGAACTGACATATCATAAACCTCAAACCTGTCTTCTCCTTAAAATACACATCCCATACTTACAAACTAGGGAGGTACAACTTCAGTTCCCAATTCCTAAACTGTTATGTAACGGTCCTGACCCATTAATATTTCTACCCTCCAAATTAACACGCACCAGCCCATGAAATAATGACAATGGATCAGCAGCAATGAAAACAGAAGATTATGTGCAATGTTGTTTTTTTTCATACCCTTTCCAATGAACCAAACTGTCAGCGGGCCATAGACAAGCCTGTCTCTTGTGTGTGATCATTGCTGTGCCTCACTGTAAATGAGCCAATGAGAGCAAAGCTTATTAAATGATTCGTGAGCTCATCAAAACAGGCAAACAGCTTGTGGCATCTGGCCATTTTTCACCCTGACTAATGTCACAGACTTTCTGTGTAGACAAAATCCTGTAGCACCTGTAACAAAATATGAACTTTGTAGTGACATGCATTTATGTATTGGGTAGAGTGTTCTGTACAGTGAATTTGGATTCTGTGATGATGGAAGAATCTCCGTTTATTAACTTTATTTAGTATTTACTCCTTCCTCTCATTAAGACGGGAGTCTCCACTTTATAAGAAACTGTCATACAGCACACAGATAAAATAAACTCCTTTGTTCTACAAGTGAATATCTACAAAGTACACTACAGGGAAATGTTCTGCACTGAATCCTTGTTGACCCCCTGTGGGAATCCAATGCCTCTCATCACAAGGGAGCAATTTCTGTAGTCTACAGAAATATCAGCATGAACACCTTTCCTGCTGAGACAGAGTGCTGAATCGTGCTGACCTTTCCCTTGCACTACTTGTGGTATCCTGTTAGCCTCTCTGAGGATGTTCATCAATTTCAGGAACCAGATAGTGAGGCCAGAAAAGGGCCCACATAGGGAATGTGCGCTATGGCCAATTATCATTTCACTATGTATTTTTCCATATTATTCAGTATTAATTTTATTCTTAAATATGATATTCTGGAGTATTTAGAAACCTGGTGAAATTGAATGATTTGTGGCTGTCCTCTGTATTTCATTTGATTTATGGAAACATAACCAGTAGGCATAGAGGATGTGTGTCATTTTGCACAACCAGCTATACATAATTTTAACACAGATAATCACTAGTTGATAATCAATAGTTGCTAGCTGTCAAGGTGGAATGTACTGTTGCAAAGGAATGGCTTGACTAATTCTGCCTTCTCTTGTAGTGAGTAAAAGGTTTAGGCCTACATCCCAGTGTACCAAAGTAGCATTTATTCAAAGTTCAAGGTCTCACAGCTGATACCACACTGATGAACTGAACTACATTTCATCACAATCAAATTATTATCAGTAAGCAACCCCATTTCCAAAAAAAGTGCATGTCAATAAAATCAAAATGCAGTGACTCGCAAATAATTTTTGGCTTTTTGAAAAATATATGGCCTTTTATGAATTTGGTGTCATCAACACATGGATGGCAGCATATGTTGCCCACACATATTGTTCAGCATGTGCTGTAATATACCCCCATATTGCTGGCTTTTTACAGAAGTATGCAGATGAGCAACCCGGATGATCCCTCTCCTCTTTAGCCCGGAGGAGTTTTCAAAAAGGTTTTCAGATTTTGATTCGCCACATCACGGGACACTTTTCCACTTCACCTCTTAGAGACAGAAAATGGAACTGTAGGTGGATCGTGGTTATATATTGTCGCTGTCCAATGAAAAACATGAATCTCTTTTTGCTGATTTTTATTTTTATGCATCTTTTGAACACAGCAGCTGCTGTTTACCCTGTGCGAAAATTTCATGAATAAAGGCTCAACAGACATTTTGCTTGGGAAAAAATCTGCTTCCATCGACTTACATTACAATCGCAATAGGGTTTTTGCCCTCTCCTGTAAAGCTGCCATTTTGTAGATACTTGTTTTTCATTGGACAGCGATGCTTTAACCTGCATTTGTGGCTGTGAAATACTGGTTTTTAGCTTAGTCTCATGCACACAGAGATCCCTACTATGTTTCAGATGATCCCCAATGTCTTTGCTGTTTTATGGTGAAAAACATTTTACATTGAGTGGTGAACATTTCTTAATCTTTACATCTGAAAGACACCGTCTCTCCGAGAAGCTCTCTTTATACCCAATTGTGTTACCTGAAGAGGTCTTTTTTTAAACTTACACAATTTGCCCAGTAGCAGTAAAAATTAAAAACAATTTTAGTTTCAAGAGTTGATATGTTGGCTTAGTACTTTTTCAATATATATAGAGCTTAAATGATTTATACATTACTGCATTCTATTTTTATTTTTACATTTTGCACAGCGACCCAACTTTATTGGAAGCATGGTTATAAATGAATGTCTAGTTTTGATCATTTACTCAAACTACACAGTAAACTTTAAATATTTCTGGATGTTTCAGGTTCCTACAGTCTTTATCTTGACACACCTACTGTTTTGTTTGTTATTCTGTTATTGTAGTATGTAAGTCTTACTGGCATCCTGGAACCCGTCATGGCTCTCAGACGAGCCCAGGCTCTCAGGGACAGTGTGACAGAGTCTGATTCTTCACCTCTACCAGAGCAGAGTGTAAAACACTGCAGAGACAAAGCAGACTCTGAGGAACCTCTCAGCAGCACCATCGAGAGCCAGCCGAGCACTCCTATTCCAGACAGCCTCTGCCCCAGCGATGGTTCTGTCTCTGAGGAGGACTCCATCCATGGCGATAGCCCCATTCAGCCTGACAGCATGGAAGACTCACTGTCTGAATATGATAATGTAGGATCAGAGGAGGAAGAGGAGCAGGACTATGAGGAAGATGAGGAGCTGCGAACCGATGCAGATGGGATGACCTACTATGTGCACTGTTGCCCTGAGGATGAGAGCTATATGGAGGGAATGGACTGTCATGAAGGGACCGATAGCGGTGACAGACCCAGCACTTCTAGAGAACCAGATGGTGGACGAATGCCAGTGGAAGTCTGGGCACAGTCTGAAGGTTTTTATGAAGTGCTGCAGCAAGGCAAGGAACAGCTGGTCTACAAACACCCTGAGCCTATCGCAGAGACTGCTTTCATCCAAGCCCCCATGGCTGAGGATGAAGAAGATGAAGAAGAGGCAGAGGAGGTAGATGATGATGAGGAAGAGGAAGAGGAGGAGGACGAGGAGGAGGAAGAAGATAAATATATTGTTTATGGGGAGGAGAAGGCAGAGGAAGATCAGGATGAAATTCTCCCCAGAAGGCCTTCTGGTCTTCCAGAGGGCAATAGAAACCTTCATCAACGGGCAGTGCCCGCTCAAGAAAAGAGTAGTGAAGTAGAAGCCTTAACTCATGATTGCAGAGGAGACAAAAGACCTCCAGAGCACTGCAGAGGTGACACCCAGGGTTCATTTAGGGGCCATAGGGAAGGAACCAAAAAAGCAAATCCAGAAGAAAGAGCGGACTATCCAAGAGACTGTGAAGTGGGCAGGTCTGAAAGAAACTCAAGACAAGGGTCTAGATTTAAAGGGCATCAGACCTGGAAGGAAGACAGCAGCAGCAGTAGAACTGGTCCAAGGGCTAGTGAAACTAAATACGGAGATCCTGAGAACAGAGGAGACCGTAAAAAGAGACCTACTCGCAGAGAACGTAGCAAAGAAGAAAGAGAAGCCAGGCATGTACATGAAGACAGTGACTGTCCAGAGGAGAGTGTAGGCAGAGGACAGGGGCGCCCTCACAGTAATTATAGAGCTAAGACCAGGAGAGATAGGCAACCAGCAGTGGAGGCTGAAGGGGACATTGACAAGATTGGTAATGAAGTGAGAGCGAAACTGAAAGTAAGACCTCAGAGCTCTGGGTTGAACATGTCTACAGCAGAGCAGTCTAGTGACAAGACAAGGGCTCCTGACAAAACCTCATTGCTGTCATCACAGAAGAAAGAATGCAAAACAAGGGCACCTAACACAGCTGTGCAGACTCCAGACTCACAACTGCAAAAGGACCAGGCCAAGGCTACTAAAGAAGAGGAGCGGAGGTCGAGTCAGGGCCAGGTAAAAGCTAAGTTAATAAAAGACATTAATGTCTGGCTGACTTAGTACCTGCCATGTTGTATTGCTCAATAAAAGTCTTTGAATTCAATATACACAGGTATGGAACAGTACGATCAACAGACTGGAGTAAATAAAGTACTCAGTTTGATACTGATCATATTATCTAAAGTATAAAAAATGAACAATGAAGGCAGACCATCTGAAAATATTGCTTTCTGTGTACCACACACTTGAGAACATGAGGGAAAGCACCACATGTATTATGTAGTGCCTTATAATAAAATATTATTATTATTATTATTATTAATAAACTTTTATTTTGAATTTTAACATACGCACATTTTAGGAATCCCTTATTTTTGCTGTATTTGCAGTATATTTTCAGCCACAACATAACAAACCAAATTATACTTATTTTGTCAGTTGCTGCAGGCCCCATTGGTTAGATCCACATACCTTGTAACTTGTGCCTTTCACATACATCGGCTATTCTTTCAGAAACATTTACCGTATAATAGGAATACATTAATTGACTATGCCCCATCTGTTGACGCACAATTTTTCACCTGTCTCCACTCAATTAATCAATGGAAGGGTACTACTATAAGTACCGCTGACCAGATATTAGGTGTTTCTGGGTTTTAAACACTGGGTTGGACCTAGAGACTCTAGCTCATCTTTTTTCCCAAGCACAATTCGTGTTAGTCATCCTCCAGGCCTTCATCAGTGGTCAGTTTCTGACCACAGGACCTCTGGTGGCTGGATTTTTTTTTCTGGATGGCAGACTGTTCTTAACTCAGCAGTGACACTGAGATATTTTAAGAAACCCCAGCAACACAGCTGCAGTTAATATGCTTGGACTAAACAAAGGTATATGTATGTACAATGGTCAAGCTGTGTTTCTAAATGACTAAAAACGATCATTTTAATGAAATATGATACAGTGATGTTCCCTAAGTCAAGGTACTGAAGCCGTACTTATAAAGGTGCCACTTCAGTAAGAGTTTAGTATCTTAGTATGACTGTTGAGTACAGCTGAACTTCTAGTCGCATCATAATTATTTGGACATTTTCAGATCTCTCAGAGTAGCCCGCAGCACGGTACAGAGAACATTGGATCTAGCACAGCAACGAGCAACCATAACCCCTCTCAGGTAAGCTCTAGCGATAGGTCTTATAGAAATGACCAACAGCTAAACTTTCACTTCTGTTACTGAAACTGCATCATCAAGCAACATGTGAAGTAAGTGTGAATCTAAATGATGTTCTCTTTATTTCAGCAAGGAAAGAGAAATCCCTCATTTCCAAGCTTTGTGGATGGTAAGCCTTTATTCGTTGTCTTGCCACAGATGCCATGCTGTGTGAGGGGAAGGTACTGAGAAAGTTGAAAGTGAATGTTTCAGTAAAAAGTACACGTAACTGTTGTAATGTGCTGTAGGTTGTAAAACATTAGAATTGGTTTTGTAAGTACTGTATACTCCCATTGTAGTTATTCTTCATATGGCATTGAAGCTTTGGTCAGGATCTTTGTCTGTTTCTCAGTTCCGGGTCCATGTGAACCAGAGGATCTCATCGACGGGATCATATTTGCTGCAAACTACCTCGGCTCCACCCAGCTCCTGTCAGACAGAAACCCATCTAAGAGTGTGCGCATGATGCAAGCTCAGGAGGCGGTGGACAGAGTTAAGGTACTCGAGAGCAATACAATAAAATGACCTAATGAACAGGTAGAAAGAGATTTAGATCTGTTTTCAGATGTCCTAATACCTCACACTGAGACAAATGTGCAGCAGCCATCATTACTGTCACTTTTGTGCTTGTGGTTGTTTTCTGGGCAGGCTGTCAAAAGTGATGGATAGCTTGTCAAAAATGTCTGTTCAGTCCACTAGATGTAGCTGTAACTCTTCTGTTTTGTGTTGTAGTGTCTGGATGGAGAGAGCCAAGGCCTCACCGAGGTTGACCTCTTCATTTCAACAAAAGCAATCAAAGTGCTCAATGCTGATACACAGGTTAATTGTTCACTGTTGGATTTGGTCAGTATTTAGTGAGAACAATAATGCTGTATGTTCATTATATGACAAGGGTTGGCATGTAGCCAAACAAAGCAATATGAAAGAGGATGTGAATGACAAAGACCAGTGGCTCATAAGGGTGTCATAGTGGTGTCTCTGACTTAAGAACTTATTAGATTTGAATGCCATTATTTAGCATATGATTCAGTGTATCATCACCATGTCAGATAAAGAATAATACACCATAATTCTCTCTCTGATAATTCTCTCTTTTCTTTCATATTCTACAATGTTTTCCAAAATGCATTATATACCTCTTCCAAGAATGTTGTTTTCCCCATGATATATGTTGTTTGAATCAGGCCTTTTTAAACACAAGACAGGTCAGTTCTATATTAGAATTAATGCCACCCTTTATTAGAGAAATACAAATGTGTTTTCCACTGTAATGCCAGGTGCTATGCCTATCAAGTATGTTATAAATGGATATACAGCGCATCTTAGAATGAATCCCTTCAAATGTTTACATATTAGAAATGGTAAGAGCAAAAGCCTGTTGCGGCTGAATACACAGCATTTCAGAATGGTGTCTGAAAGCTCTTCAGTTTTATTTTGCCCAATTAAAATAGGGTAAACTTTATTAAATATTAATTAGTCTATCCATCATGTGTCATTTAAAAAAAAGTCAATCTATTTAAAAATTCTACACCCCTGTCCCATTGTGGCACTATTCAGTAATGCTTTTTCTCAAATTAATTAATTCCCATTCATATTTGGATGCAGGAGACCATGATGGACAACGCTCTCCGCACCATCTCCTACATAGCAGACATTGGGAGTGTGGTGGTGCTGATGGCCCGCAGACGAATGTCTCACTCTGCCTCACTGGATTGTACCGACACCAGCTTCAATGCCACAGAGGGCAGGAAGCAGTATCGAATGATCTGTTACGTCTTTGAGTCTGAAGATGTATGTTGACACTATTTGTGTTTGGTTTTGTTAGTTATATATATATATATATATATATATATATATATATATATATTTATATTTATTTATATATATATATATTTATTTATATATATATATATATATATATATATATATATATATATATATATATATATATATATATATATATATATATATATATATATATATATAGTAATTTTTACTGTGAATTATGATTGTAATTCCTTTACTATGTAAATCGCTTGTTGTAGTCATGTAAGACGGTGTCTCCATTGCTACGTCCAAAAGACAGCCATGATAAGTTTAAATGGCCAAACCTGGCCACAAAACCACGTAATAACTTCATTTCTCATCTTATGTAGTTAGATATAATCCATGCCATTTTATCATGTCTGATGTCAGACTAGCTCAGTCTAACCAGGGCAGTGACCTTAGAATTGGACAATTATGTAATTACTCATGACTTATATCTTTCTTCCACTGTTTTGTCTTTAGCTAAGCACTCCCACTCACTTTGAGTGTACGTGTGCGTGTGTGTCACTGTTAAGTAGCCTCACCCTCCCCTCCTCACCCTCTCCTCAGGCCCAGCTCATTGCACAGTCCATTGGACAGGCGTTTAGTATGGCCTACCAAGAATTCCTGCGAGCGAATGGAATCAACCCCAAAGATCTTAGTCAGAAAGACTACAGCGATATCCTTAATACACAAGAAATGTACAACGATGATCTCATCCACTTCTCCAACTCAGAAAACTGTAAAGAGGTATGAGAGGTGTAATTTGAATAAACGTAAGTCTCTATCATCGCTGTTAAAAAAAACCAAACAAATCAAAGCAAACAAACAAACAAAAACCTAAACCTTTCAGAAAACGAAATCTTCTTCATTCTAACAGACTATTATTGTAGTCTTCTAGCGGAAGTTGATGTTCCTGGTTTTTACTGTGATAAACTGCTTACAGTGGTCACTGGTTACACTGTTAATAGTGACTGAATTTCATTCAGACTTTCAGGTCTGTTTCTCTTCGTTACTGTCACTGCTTATTTGTGTTTGTGCTTGTCTTGCTATCTGGTAATGGCCCGAGGAGGATGGGTTCCCCTTTTGAGTCTTGGGTCCTTTTTTATCCTCTTGCTTTGAAGGAGTTTTTCCTTAGCACTGTCACCGTTGGCGTGCTCACTGGGGGCTTGGATGTGGATTTTCTGTAATATTTTAAACACACCACGGTGTGAAAGTTTTATAATGAATAGACCATTTTTTGTTTTTTTTAAACAGCGATGATATTTTGATTATGATTTTATTTATGCTGTATTTTCATTCAGCACTCATTCATGTTGCTATCTTGTTGTTTCACATATTATTCTCTCACATTTTTTTCCTCTTCACACCGCTGTTCCCTTCCTGTCCCTCTGGCCTGCCTTCACCCTGTAGCTTCACCTGGAGAAGCAGAAAGGAGAGATTCTAGGTGTAGTTGTAGTCGAGTCTGGCTGGGGCTCTATCCTGCCGACAGTCATCTTGGCTTGTATGCTGAACAGTGGGCCTGCTGCCCGCTCTGGGAAACTCAATGTGGGGGATCAAATCATGGCTGTCAACGATACAAGCTTGGTGGGCTTACCCCTGGCTACCTGCCAAGGCGTCATTAAGGTTCATCATTTGAGTGCATAGAACCTTATATACTTTTTATATCAACTCTTAGTTTACTTATATCCAGAATCTGTGTTGTCAGGGAAGGCCAGGAGTCCTGTGGATAACCTAGTGCTTTGTGTGTGCCTATGTATGTGTGTTCCTTCCAGGGTCTGAAGAGTCAGGTGCAGGTAAAGCTGAGCGTAGTAAGCTGCCCCCCTGTCACCACTGTGCTTATAAAGAGGCCTGACCTGCAGTATCAGCTGGGGTTCAGTGTGCAGAACGGCATAGTAAGTGTGCTTTACGCTAACTCTTGGACAAGGAACAAATCAACCAAATATAGTCATTCAGACAAGATGTGTTGGGTGTGTAAGGTTTGCTTCCTCAGCTTCTACACTTGCCCAGTGCTTTGTTATTGTGGAAGAAGCATCGGAAACATCCTTACCAAAGAAAGTTGGGCTGTGAAATGAAATGCTAGTAAACACACTATGTGAAAAGCTTATAAAAAAGGAAGCTGTGATTAGTAAGTTCTGTTTGTGCTGTATTAATTTTATAACAATATCTGATGTTATACATGATCAGCTTTGCTCTTTTTTTCTAAAAGCTGGTACATGAGCATGTTTCTTCAGCAACACTTACTAATCATGTGGGGAATGAAAGTCATTTGTTCTTCTATGGGCTTTTGTTGTCATTTTATGCATTTCATAATGGGAGACAGGTCTGGACTGCAGGCAAGCCAGTCTAGCACCAGCACTCTTGGATTATGCAGCTTTGCTGTTGTAACACGTACAGAATGTGTTTTGGTACTGTCATGTTGAAATAAGCATATATGTCCGTGAAAGATGTCTAGGCGAGAAACTGTGTTGCTTTTAAAGTATGCTCAGGTAGCACTCTAGATCAGCCCATTTCAGATTCATTCAGCAGCATTTCTGGACATTGACTCGACTTTCACTGTGCACAGTACAGTCTTCAAAGGAACATATTACGCATTTCCAAGTTGTCCCTTTCCTTTAGCGTGTCGTGTGGCTTTTTATGCATGTGAAGTTGGTTACTTGGTTAAAACCCAAAGTACATGCCGGAGTCTCTTCCACAGAGACCACTTCATTTCTGTCTTAAACACTTAGTTCTAGCCCTTTTCTCTGTAACTAGGTGATCTCATAACACAGTCCTTATTATCAGAAAGCTTGGCACACCGTCACACAATGCACAGACAGATAAATAATCTTAACTTACCACTCCTGCTCCAGTCTAGCTAGCGAAGTTGGATCAGGTCTACCAACTTGTTATACCTGACTATCAGGACAGGACTTGACACCATTGTAGCAATAGACACAGCGCTTTGTGGGTGGTACAGGTAGCAGGATGCCAGTTGGCTCAATGGAGGGAGGGGCTTAAAGACACAGGAGCTCTAACAGTGTTTTAGACAGAGGGTGATACAGATGAACAGTATAAGAACAATATGATGTTTACAAATATAAAATTATGAACAGTGAAAACAAGCACAATTGCAAACTTGCATTTGCAGCTGCAATAACTAGCAGTGTTTATTGAGAATAGTTTGAAGTATTAAGCCCATGTAGTGTTATCCATTACAGAAAAACCCAATAGAGACCCATCCCTGCTCAAAATGGATTGACCCTTTTTTGGAGGTTCCATTTATATTTAAGAATCGCATTACCTGCTTCGATGTTTTTTTCACAATATCCCTTACATTGTCTTAAATTGCATCTGTTCCAACTTTCAGTTAACTGCGTTTTGCTTTTATTTGCATTTCATTTCCCCTCGCACCTTTTCTGGATTGAACACCAAAATAAAACACCCCTCTGCTGATGGACTATGCTTGGCATCTGGAAAAACTGCATAAATGTGATTCTTTGTTGAAGACTGTGGTGATAGAGGATGATGAAAAGGACATGATGTGCTGTGTGTGTCTCAAATCACCACAGATTTATTCTGCTGTATTTACTGGTGTCAACGAATGCCTGTCCTTCTAGATCTGTAGCCTGATGCGAGGTGGAATAGCAGAACGGGGAGGAGTGCGTGTGGGCCACAGAATAATTGAGATTAATGGACAGAGTGTGGTCGCCATGGCACATGAGAAAATTGTCCATGCCTTGTCGGTGTCTGTTGGAGAGGTGAGTGGTTTGTTTTGGACTAGCACCAGCTTGTGTATGTGGATCTGCATTATGTAAACTAGACTTTTATACACACTTACTTGGGACTCATGATCATCTTGGTGTTGTCACAGATTCATATGAAAACCATGCCAGCTGTGATGTTCAGGCTGCTGACTGGACAGGAGACTCCGATGTACATCTAGTTCTGGTTCTCTGGAAGCTCTGTGGTGCTCTGTCCTGGTTGTGCAACTTAAAACAGTGCTTCACGTTTTCTCCAAAGTCTTAATGTTTGGTTGTGCTGGTTGTATATGTATCTCCTCTGGCTTATAAACAGAGCAACCTTGTTGTGCATCTTTCAAATACAATAGCTTAACCAGTCAGCATCACTACAGTGAAGTAGGGCAACGTCAGAGCTGTGTCATATTTCGTCAGGCTGTTCACTGCATGTGCAGGATGTATGCTTCATCAGTGAAAAAAGAAAAGCACTAAAAAAAGCTAATTCTTCATTCTTATAGTTGAGCAGTGTTTACTGACAATACATTGGCAAGGGCTTTATTGGAACAATAACCAACAAAGTTGAAAAGAAGTCTAGCAGTCTAAAACTAAGGGAACAGAATGATAATTGGAAACTTGAGCAATACCAGTCTTCTCATTCTCTGGTCTGATTTGTAGTTTTCCCACACCATTCTGGTGGCATCAGTCCTGTTCCTAAGTGTAAGAGGCAGTGAGTGCATGACCAGTGCATGACTTTCATTTGTGTTCTATCTAGGTGGGCTAGAGCTACCAATACACCAACTAGCCTGTCTACTTTGCCAGGCCTAGTGAATGTATTGTTTTGTCCATTGTGCTTGCAGTCCAGCCCCTTGCTCTGCCACACATGATTATTTTTTTATCAAAACAATGCAGATTCTGGCATTTATTTTTTAATGATGTACATAGTATTCCTGGTTGGACTGTATATTTACTGTTTATCAGCTGGTTTGTAATGATGGGGGCTAGATATCTATGCAGGCTCATCAGCTATGGTCAAGAACTGTATTATTCAGGCTCAGTTTTTAACACACTTCATATCAGTCTCGTCATTTGGGTGGAATATGCTGAATTCCAAAGATAACATAACACATTCTGGTTATAAAGCATTTTGGTGATTATGGTGTATTGTCTGGTGACTCAGATACACTGGGACTTTGTACTGACTTCATCCACTGTACTAACCTGACCTTTGAGTGGAGATCTTGACACGTTACCATAATCTTACCACATGCATTATAAAAGAAAACTATACTTAAAGCGGTTTCACATCACATTCACGTCCACAAGTATCACTAAACATGGATGCCCTAACATGTTTATTTTCTGTGTGCTCCAGTATTCACTAAAAGGGAACAATATCTAGAACACGTGTTTTTTTTACTTTTATTTCAGTTATTTATTTATCAGGTTTATGTAGAAACACTATTGATCATTTAACACAACTGGTGGCTTGCAAATCTACCTTCAGTAACAATGCTGTCACAGTATTATTAAAGCAAACTACTGGATGTGTGTCAATGAAACAATACTAGAATACATGGGGTTTATTTGTTTATTCTTTGTAAACAATACATTGCATATACATTTACTTTTTTTACTCAAGAATATGTATTTACATATTTACACAGATCTGAATTCACAGGCAGACAGACAAAAACTGTTTACAGTTGTATTTACAGCTATCCCCAGCAAAAACTTCATTCTGCAGGATGTGTGGTTTTCAAGTACTGGACATGATGGCCTTGTGTGAAAAAGGTTTTTTCTCAAAGTTTCTGTGAAGACAGATTAAAAAAGCATTTCATTCAGCATCACTGAGTCATTGTGTGTTATTAATGACCATAACTGTCAGAATATGTACTTGTTGAGAGAACAGAAACTTACAGTTAAAGTGGCGATCTGTGGTTGTTTGCCCGTTCCTCTCACCATAACACCATCCAAAGTCACTCCTTCAAGGAAGCCGGCATTGAGGTAGCCCTCTTCAGAGTAAATGTTGTCGTCGTCATCATCACTGTCCACACCGACACTGAATGCTTCCCTCATCTTTTCTGGGAACAGCCAGTCCAGTAGTATCACCACTACACCAATCAGTGCACACAATAAACCTGAAACAAGGACAGTCTGTTACTGACACCAGATCAGTAATGCACTACCACACCAATGTCTGAATAGGTGGCTTTTACAGAACCATTTAAAAACACAGAAGAGAAATAAACTAAGCTTTGATGCACTTCAAGGCTGGATACGTACCGGTAGCTAAAGCGAGCCAAAAGGAGGTACTAAAATTCGTCTCTAAGGATTCTGCTCCTATAGCGAAGGTGCACTGTGGAAGGTTGTATATCGTAGAGAAGGAGGCCAAGGAGAAGAAGATAAAAGCTGCCGTGGTAGCCATCATGCAGCCGGCATAGAGGATGACGGGCATTGAAAAGAGGATGTTGGCCAACAGCCAGCAGCAAAAAGCTGTCCTGTGGGAAAGAGTTGGAGAGAGACACCATTCTTTACTGTACTCTGTTTGCATTTGTTGAATGGGACTCCGTCCCTACATTCTAAAGGCATTAAAAGTCTGTGATCCGTGTGTCTTACCAAAGGGTGGCTGAGGCGTATCTCCCTGAGTATCGATACTGGTAGATGAGGCCACAGGGGCTATTCAGGGTGAACTTCTCAGCAATGTACAGTATGGGGTTGGGAAGACCTTTATCCAAAGCATCAGCGTACTCCTCATCAATGTTGCCGCTCCATACAAACATTTCATTGTAGTCTATGGTCTCGTTAAACTGTACCACAGGATCTCCTAAATGGACGAATAAAGGATTCAAGCTTGTGAAATCAACTACTCTTCATACTCTAACTAAACTGCTGTTATTGAAGGGATCTTGTCATGGCTCTTGTCAAATTATGTCTTCTTGGAGACTGACCTCTGAGTGTGATGTTGATTCCATACAGGCCCACATGCAGCCCAACCTCGGCATTCACGACAGCATTACTGAAGGATTTGTATGTGGTATTGGCCTTCAAGCTCGCCTCGGCCCAGTCACTAGTGAAGTTCAGAGCTGAAATAAAATGGGAGGAATTGTTTATTATTATTATTATTATAACATCCCCCCCTTTGGCTGTTTGATTTAATTATGAAATTATGCTCACCAACTATGACCGCTCCAATAAATAAGCTGAAGAGTATCCTGCCTGTCCAGAGAATCCGCTGAAAGGAAAGCGTTTTTGTACAGTTAGTAATCAAAACATCGTAAATACTTTTTACCCCTAGTGGGAACTCACACTGACAACAGGACAAAGCAACACTCAACCGCATGTAAGTGAGGTATTGTCTGTGGGATCTTTTATTTCAGACAGTCAGACCAGTAGCCAAAACCAAACCCAAACATCTTATTACTCCAATAGAACCACGACTTAAAGGGAACCGCAACCAAAACTTTAAAACTGCTCTTAGGAGATATGTGTGGGTTCCCTGGTGGTCCTGGATAATTAATAAGATATGTATATTTGTTGCCAACAGCACATTAAACCACTTGGTATGACCCTGATTACATTATAAGGACCCCATTAAGGAGAGGCACAATTAGCTACTTCATCATCTCAGGAGTAAACGAGTATCAGATTTAAATATAAACTTTGACTGTTCGGTTCCCTGTCGAGCTGCAGTGGGACTTCCTAGCACATCCAGCATCTATCAGCACAGGAATTTAAGTGTGTCCAGGGAGTCTCCTGAGAGCAGCCCGGGAGCTTGCAGCAGTGAAATTCCACAACAAAGGAAGTTACTGATTGAAACGTGTAATGTGAGTTAAAGGCGAACTGATAAGTAAAACCATCACTGAAAACTACCCCCACCAACTTTTCCACGGAGGTCCGTGGAAGTGAGTGAATCTGAGCAAGGCACCTGTTAGGAGAGAGAGAGTGGATTTCTTGAGCACACTCACCGATTTGCCACGTATCCCGGGCACAATGAGGAGGAAGCCGACAGCGAGCACCACAAACACCAGGATGACAGTAAGCAGAGAGGTGCTGAAGATGAACGAGGTCCTTTGTAGCGGGTAGAATGGGTAAATGTCATCGTAGAAAGTCATCGTCCCTCCGAATGCGAGAGCTAGAGCTGAAAGCAGACAGCGCTACAGTGAGGACAGTGTTGGCGAGCAGCTCAGTTACCTGCAGATCAGCAGATAAGAGCCTATGTCCTGCTTCAGATGCAGAGCATAACTGAGAGGATGGCTGAGGTGATAATCACCAGAGTACTACGCCAGCTGCGCACAGTGCAGTATAGGTAAAGGGATATGTGTATATATATGCATAGTCTGTACATTGTATATATATGTGTGTGTGTGTGTGTGTGTGTGCGTGTATTTATGTATGTGTGTGTGTATATATATATATATATATATATATATATATATATATATATATATATATATATATATATATATATATATATACAGTCTGAAGTCTGTGTCTGTTTCGCCTGTTGCTCCATTATACCGATACTAATGGGTGATGAAGCCAGCCAGCCTACCTGAGAGCGCGAGGAAGAGTGAGAAGTGGAAGGAAAATGTCCAGGAAGGCCGGAGTCCGGAGGGAATTGTCCTTGTCTGCCGACGCGCATCTTTTATATCCTCACACTTCCTAATACTTCCTTGATTTGCATTGATTGGTATTCCCAGAAACAGAGGTGTGAGCGCGCTGATGACCATCCCTTCTGTGACTCTCCTCTGATAAAGTTGGCGCTGAGTTGGAGCTGGAGGCAGGCTCTCTGCTCACTCCCGCTCTATTGTTCTGCCTCTCATTCACCATTCGCCTCAGTTTTACTCCGGCGGCTACAGCGGATCCATTACAGGCAGGTAAGCTGGACCTATAGAGGCCTCTTTCTCCTCGCTTCTGACTCGAATCACTGAGACTCAGGAGCGGTCACTGAGGTAAACTCTTAGCGCGCGCCGCTCAGTGTTTACACCATGTTACCAGAGACGGCGGCGAAATGCAGCTCTGGTTTCGAGTTTAAACGCTTCTCTTTTTTCTCTCTCGTTTTTTTAAAACCACATCAAAGTACATCAAGTCGGACACGTCAGGCTTTTTGTCCTTTTTGTGCTTTCCTGAGACCTTTATCTCGCTTCGTCTCAGCTCAAGAGCCCTTAACAGGAGCTGCTCTCTGAAGAGCGACGCTTGACTGATTCTCTCTCCCTCTCTGTGTCCCTCTCTCTCTCTTTCTCTGTGTTTCTCTCTCAAGGATGGATTTACGCAGGAGTCCGCGTTGGACTCTGATCTTGCTCTTTCTCACCTTCCACACAGCACGTAAGTAAAGCTATTTTAAAGCAGCCTGACGAGAAGAAGCCGTCTCTAATTAAGCTGCGGATGCTCTTCTTGTCCCCCTCACACAGACTGCATCATCACATGGGAAGTCCAGAGGTACGACGGCTGGTACAACAACTTGGCGTATCACCGCCGCGGGACTGCAGGTACACCTGTTCGCTCTGTACTAGCGTGGCTGACACGCGCTCTGCTGTAGTGTGCTGCTGTGTGGATGAACATGAATCCCTGTGTGTCTGTGCGCGCGCGCCCCTGCAGGTGCCCCGCTCACGCGCTTTCTGCCCGCGCGCTACTCGGACGGCTCGTACCAGCCTCTGCGCGAGCTGCCCAACGCCCGCAGCATCAGCAACGCCGTCATGAGCGGAGACCCCGCTCTCCTCTCTCTGCGCAACCAGACCGTGCTCTCCGTTTTCTTCGGTGAGTGAGGCCTTTTCATGTGCTGTTACAATCTAAAAGTAGTTCTCATGTACATACGAGACGGTGTCTATACGTAGTGTGTATAACAGAAACACATCTGTGTTCCTCTAATGAAGTTTGAGTTAATGGTTAATGCTGTAGCACTGCTATGGATGGATGGATGGATGGATGGATGAATAGATAGATAGATAGATAGATAGATAGATAGAACCAACTTTTGTCTAAGCAGTTTTGGGCCGTTTCTGTTGTTCCATTCATCATGAAAGGTTCACACAGTGTAAACAGCAGTTGCTCAAATGATGCATAAAAGTAAAAGTTAACAAAAATGGAGGTGCAAGTTTTATTGGGACAGTGATGACATATTATACATAAATTACACTAGACATAAATATGAATACCTAAAACAGAATATACAGGAATAGAAATAAAAGTATTTATTTTGCAATATTTGCATAATATGACCTCAATGTACATAAGCATGTAAAAAATTAATTTTCATTACAGCAGGTACTGCACTAAATCAGTTAGATTAATAATCTATAAGTATAAACATAACCAGGTGTAGCAGTAGTGTTTATAGTCTAAAGCGCCAGTAAAAGTGCCAGTGTAGCAGTAGACTGTGATATATTACAGGAAAAAATAAATAGTGTGGTATTATAAACAGATGAGAACTGCTGTTTTTCATCTGCCTGTTTTATTTTTTGGCTCTCTGTCTACAACAAATATTGCACAAAAAGAGCCCCCTGGTCTAGAAAGTCCCTGTTAACTAAGGATTTTGTGCACAGTATTAAATAACAGCAGCATGTGCCTTTCACACTCTGCAGCTTTGTTCTTTTAATCAAAATTGGCAATGAACACATTGTTAATGTCAAAGCTCATGCACTGTGATTTGTTCAGCTGTAAGATTTTATTAATCAATTATTGAAAAAATACAGATTTGCACAGTCACTAACAGTCACACCATTGGCCATCAGGCTACCATGTAGTGTTGGAGATCGCAGAGTCCCGAAGACCTGGTTGTCCTCCTGAGTTCATGCACATACCAGTTTCACCAAATGACCCTGTGTTTGGGTCCAACTCCTCAGGACAGAAAGTACTACTGCACTTCCGGCGTGCAGAATGGGACCACGGAACTGGACAGAGCCCAAACAATCCCAGGACTCAGGTAGCACAGAATGTCCACTGGAACATGGGCCTCAGTGTAATTACAAACTCAGCCTCCAGCAGTTTCACATAATTTAGGATTGTAGGATTGTATACTGTATCTGCATTAACAGTGTTATCCCTGTCTTTTACTGGTCCTATTAGACATTCGTGTCCAATTACTTCAATCCATACAGGTGAACCATGTGACAGCTTGGATAGATGGCAGCTCAATATATGGCTCTTCCAGCTCTTGGTGTGATGCACTTAGGAGTTTCCAAGGTGGCTTGCTGTTATCAGGCGCTGAGAAGGCCATGCCAAAGCGGGGTGGAAGCAGCTATTTCATGTGGAGTGCACCAGACCCTTGCAATGGAGAGACGGGCCCAGAGGGACTCTATGGTAAAATGAAACACAACTGCTACCTTTGGGAGACAGTAGGTTACAATTACAAGCAACAGCAAATCATGTGTCTTGGTATATGTGGCTGTACTGTTAATGGCTGCAGTACTTTTGGTGTTAGGTGGAGGTGGAGAGGATTTCACACTGTTCTAGCTGCCAGCACACCTGTAACAGTGGTTGAGGTCATAAGAAAATGAGTTCAGTGTGTAATAAAGCTTCTCAGCCCATGTTTATTCAGCCTGGGGTTATGCTGAGAAAGTGTGCTGAGTGACAGAAGTGTCAGAATGTGATTTGGCACCTCAGCTGTTTAGTATTCATACTACTGAACAGTCTTTAGAATCCTCAGGATGTGTCGAATCTTAGGTTAGGATGACCTCATTCAGTCAACACAACAGAGTCGATCTTCATTGCATGTTGTCCACCTGCTCTTTTATGTTTGCCTGACCTCGCTAAATCCTCCAAACAATGACCGTGTTGTTGTTGCTCTTTTGAGGCGTTGCTCATTATTTATGCCGCATGAGCGGTGGTAAAGTGTGTCTTAGTGAACCAAAGCCTTTGAGCAATGTCTAGTTAGGAAAAACACATGCAAGCTGAGAAATCCAATGCAGTCACATGATTCGGACCTATAGAATATCCGCTGTACAGAACGAGGTTCAGAAACCAGGTTTTAATTTAGGCAGAAAAACCCTGATGTCAAAAATTATATATGTTGTTCCTTCATGCGTCTGTCAAAGCATGCTAGTAGGAAAATAAGATAAACAGCAGTACATCTATTTTATTGAGCTCCCTGATGTTGTGTTTTTTTCTCCTCAGAGTTTGGGAATGCCTGGGCCAATGAGAACATCTTCACGGTAGCTGAGGGGATTATTTGGTTTCGCTACCATAATTACCTGGCCTCCCAGCTCCAAGAGGAACACCCGTCGTGGTCAGATGAGGAGCTTTTCCAGAATGCCAGGAAGAGAGTTGTTGCCACATTCCAGGTAGCAAGAAAAGTCCTGTGTTATTTGGAAACCACACAGAACAGATGGAGGTACCAATTTATCAAAGTATCTCCACCTGTATGGTTGCCTCATACACTTCCTTCAGCAAAGTTTAACAGTTCAGTGTGCTTCCTTTGTTTTTGCTACTGGTCACTCGCATGTGAGTAAGCAGGTGTGTACCAATACCTGATACTGGTTGATATGTTTATCAAATGTGTTTGTTTCCTTCTCGCGTTAGAATATTGCATTCTATGAGTGGCTTCCTGCTTACCTTGGAGTCTCAGTACCTCCATACCCAGGTGAGAGGTTGCGTGAGAGTGTGTACGTGTGCCTGTGTGTGGTGAGCTAGCATGCTCCAGTTGCCTGTGGTTTAGTGAGTTGCCACTTGAGGCTCTGTATAATGGGCTCAGTGGGCTTCAGCTACGTCAGCACAGGTTAACACAAGCCAGGGATATCATTTCTGCCGAGGGAGCTGTTTTGCTGGATTATTCTTGTTTAGGCCCAGAACGTGAAAAGATGCATATCTAGACCTTGTGGTATAATTTCCAATTTACAATATATTCAGTTGAACTGCCTAACAACAGTCTATCATATATAGATCCAATGTATATTGTGAGCATGGCCATGTATGCTCCAGACAGATGTGTAAAATGAAAATCTGGCTATAGCAGTTCAGTCTGCTTCCTAAACTGTTTCTGAATGTCCATCAGGCTATCAGAAATATGTGGATCCTGGAGTCTCACCTGAGTTCTACGCTGCTGCTGTGAGGTTTGGGTTGACTCTGGTTCCCCCTGGTGTCTACATGAGGTAACTGATTACAACCACACTTGTAAAGCAGAATCACTCTCTCTGTGTGCTTTATGTCGCATTTTCTGGTGTCATGCCCACTAGCACGTCTCACACGCGCCATTTGGTGAACATTGCATGATAAACTTTAAGAACGTGCTGATATGAAGTACATAGAAATAGCTTCTTATCTCTAATACTGTCATTCCCTGAGTAATGCCGTTTGAATTATGTGCAGGCGTGTGCAGTGTTTGCCATGTGTGTTTATTTTCTTGCTTCAGAAACAGGACTTGTCACTACAGGAGTGTTGTGAATTTTGATGGGAGCTCATCTCCAGCTGTGCGCTTGTGTAACAGTTTCTGGAACAGAGATGTGAGTCAAGAAGAAATACTGGTTTAACAGATATCACAGTCTGTCAGTTAGATTTATCTGGATTAGGTGCGTTTAAAACTCAATGACCAGGTTTTTGATCTTGTTTTCTCGCTTTAGAACCCAAACTTACAATCCGCCCAGGATGTGGACGATCTGATAATGGGTATGACTTCCCAGATTGCAGAGAGAGAAGACAATATAATCGTTGAGGATTTAAGAGGTCTTTCTTCTTGTCTTTTTGCTCTCCACCAGTATGCCTATGCTTTCCTAGAAATACCGTTGTGCAATTAATTCACCAGCTTCTCATGTTTTTTTTGCTCTTTTTCAGACTACATGTATGGTACACTGCAGTTCTCCCGTTCTGATGCGGCCGCCCTGACCGTTCAGAGAGGAAGGGACTTTGGGCTGCCCAGTTATAACCAGGTCAGAGAGGCCCTCAACCTGCCACCAGTTCAAACTTGGGGAGAGATCAATCCCAAACTAAACCAGACTAATCCACAGGTAAAGTCATATAGATTCTGTCTATGCAGGACATTTGTTTTGGTTCCCGCTGGTCTTCATTTTCCGATTGCTGTTTTATGTACCAGCTGTTCAGAGACCTGTCTGAGCTGTATGAGAATGATATCTCTAAGCTGGAGCTGTTTGTCGGAGCTCTGCTGGAAGGAGATGGAGGACCAGGCCCTGTGGTCACTTCCATCTTCCTGGATCAGTTTGAACGGATCAGAAACGCAGACCGTTTCTGGTTTGAAAATAAACAAAATGGGTAGGTCGTTTGCCATGTGCCAGGTATCCTGTATTTTGTCACATACCTGAACTAAAATTTAGACCATGTGTTTTAATATAAAATGTTGTTAAGCAACACAGGTTCATTCTCTTCATTGTTTGAATGTTTCTGTTTGATGTTCATAGCTTGTTTACAGAGGATGAGATCCAGTCTATAAGGAACACCACGTATTATGACGTTCTTCTAGCCGTCACCAGTGCAGAGAGTGAAGACATTCAAAAGGACGTGTTCTTCTGGTTAAACGGTGAATAGGAAACATACTTACTTCTGCATTGGCTCATTCTATATGAATAATTCTTGGATATTTCAACTATTGTTTCTATTTCACATACAGGTGATCCCTGCCCACAGCCTCAGCCGGTCAAAGCCTCTGATCTTCAGCCTTGCACTAAAGCTATATCCATGAGTTACTTTGACACGAGCAGCAAAGCTGGCTATGGCATCATAGTGATTATCCTTTTCTTCTTTCCTGTGGGTCTGTATGAGTGATCCTGCATTCACTGTTTATCTAATTACAAGAAGGCTGTGTACTCTGTACTTAAGCTATTTACTGTAGCGCATACAGCAAGATCCTAAGTGCTCTAATTGCCTTTCTTCTTTTCAATTCTTAAACAGCGAGCTACTTTGCAGCACACATAGTGGCCAAAATCCGGGCAACCAAGTTCAAAAAGTTTTTAAAAAGGACTGGAGGAGGAAGCAAAGATAAAGAACCTGATCATGGAATTACAGGTACCACCTTCACTGTCCTCAGCTGATCCTGTTATTGGAGTGCTACATAAAGCAGTCATTTATATGTGATCTCTGTGTGTCTAGCATGTGAGTGGCAGGGGTATGAAGAGACTCCTCAGCCAGTCAGCCTGGTGATCGACGAAAAGAAAAAACTCCATATTTATGGAGAAAATAGAGTTCCAATGCGCACCCATAACCTGGGCACTCAGGGCCGCCTGGATGTGTTGCTATCCAACGACCACCAGCAACGTGCTCTACTTTTGAAGATTCCCAAAGAATATGACCTGGTAGGACATAAATGACCCCACTATATCTAAACACCTCTTGGCAGGTCCATACTTCTTTTCCTCACTCTTATTAGATATTGATTTCAAAGCCCTAATAATTCAATCGGTGTTACTGGATAAGAGTAAGATTGAAGACGTACGACTGAATTATAAGATAAGAGATTAAAGGTTTAACACATGCGCATATATTAATGTATTTAAATTCACTACACATGTCATAATGTATTAGGAATGTAGTATGTTGAAACATGGGTAACTATAACTATTGCAGTGTTTGAAAAAGATGATCATTCTGAGTTGCTAATTATGAGTTGCCGTGTGTTCAGTCTTGAGTAATCCTATTTATTTTGTGTCTGCAGGTCCTGTTTTTTGAGAATGATGTGCAGAGAACAGAGTTTGTAGGTCGTCTGCAATCTGATCTGGGAGAAATGACCCAGTGCCTGACAGTGACAGAGATGAGTGAAAAACAACTGCTGAACGAGGCTGTGACCAAGGAGCAGCGAGCTCAGATAGTAGAGACCTTCTTCAGACAAGCATTCGCAAAGGTATGAATTGTGTCTGATTGGTCCAGTAAATAAAGGCCATCATGTGAATCTTCATGTGTCATAAAACGCATACAAGTCTTTACTTGCATCTGCTTATATGGAATGCCTTGTGCGACAGTTCAGTAACGGGGTTCAGCTTTTTAACCATGTTTTCTGTCCTTAGGTCTTAGACATTGATAAAAGTGATGCAGGAGATCTGAGCAATGTGTCCAGTAAGAGAAGAAGAGAGGCTCTGCAGTGTGAGCTCACAGCATATGAATTTGCCCATGCTCTGGGACTGAGACCTGACTCGCTGTTTGTGGAGTCCATGTTTTCTCTGGCTGATAAAGATGGCAACGGATACCTCTCCTTTCAAGAGTTTCTTGATGTTGTTGTCATTTTCATGAAAGGTTAAACGAAATACATTTTACTGACAGTAAAAAAGATGCACTGTAGCAAGTATAACCTATACAGTGTATTACCTATTATTGAATACTATGTTTTATCTATGTTTTGTGTTCTTTGATTCAGGAACCCCAGAAGAGAAGTCCAAACTGTTGTTCTCCATGCATGACATTAGAGGAGAAGGCTTCCTATCCAAGGAGGAGTTCTGTTCCCTACTGAGGTCGGTTCTGATGTCTGTGTGGGTCAACTATGCCCTCATAGTCACTAATTGTTAACAAGTCAATAAATTTATGATGTTTCTGGGAATGAGGTGACTTATTTGAGTGATGAGTAAGATTACCAGCAGTGTACAATTAGATTCTGAATTTGCTCTTTGCCCTGTCCAGCTCTTTCTTGGAAATCTCAGGTAATGTTCTGTCTAAGAGCCAAGCAGAGGATGCAATAGCAGCTATGCTTCAGGCTGCAGGCTTTGATAATAAGGATCGCATCACCTGGGAAGACTTTCATCTCCTACTGAAAGACCATGAGAATGTCCTACAGTTTGCACAATTTAATATTAAAGGTAATGTGTCTCTATTGTTCATTTGTCCTACCTTATCTTCACAACCGAATATGACACTTAAAATGTCGGTCAAAAGCCTTTCAAGTGTCTTATCAACCCTGACTCATGTGTGACCTCTTACACTACCAGTGGCTTTAACTTACTAATGTTTCCAAGAGGGCACTTCAAATCGGGTAGTTTCCCACTTCATCCTTTTAAAAACAACATTGATACATTTGAGTATTCACATGTGGCATGCAATTAGCTGCATGATAATTAGTAAGCCTATAGGCAAATGTATAGTAGTTAGTCCTTGAATGTGGGTCTCTTGTTGCACTGTTCGTAACTGAAGTGCTTATTCTGCTAACTGTGATTCTGGTACATATCTGCAGGAATGGAGATGCAGAGCAAGAGCAGGCTGGTCCAGCCACGTGTGTCCTTTATCATTACAGAGAAAAGCAGGTAAGTACCAGGAGGTCATTTTGCTTTATCTTACCTCCACACCTCAAAATATTTGTTCAACCTATAACATAAACATACAACTTATAAATCAGACTGCTTCCTTATTTAATTTTCAGCTCAGAAAAAGATGCTGACTGCGTGCAAAGCTGTCCTGTTGATGTTGGCCAAGAACTTCGTCAAAGAAAAAAGTGAGAGCCTCACTTAAGACTTATCTGTGTTTTCTGTACTTTAGACTAAGGACAAGAGACACCAGAGGGTTTTAAATGATTCTGGAAATAGCCACATTGCTGCATTATTAGTGTATAAACCTGTTGCAGCATATGACCATGTTGCATGTCCACATGTCCGTGTATAATTATCATGTGCTCCATCAGGATTTACCTAAGCTACAATGATCCCTGTTATTTTCAGATTACTGTCATATGAAGCCATCAGTGTTTGTGGGTTTGATGTAATAAGGTGACATGATGTCTACCAAATTTCACTAGCAATGACGTCATCTTTGAAACCAGGTGTATATTCTCTGAATACCTCAAGGGTGGAATGTGGCTTCGTTTAAAGTAAGAGTTTATAATTACATAAGATGCTTGGTGCTCTTTTCAGGTTGGGCTTCTCGAGTCCCAAGGTTTATGTCAAGCCTCAGAGGGAGCGCTACATCAGGAGCCCTGTCCAACAAAAGATCCAGCAGTTTAAGCGCTTTGTGGAAAACTACCGCCGCCATATTGTGTGCCTTGTTGTTATCTATGGGATCACTGCTGGTGTTGCTCTAGAGAGATGCTGGTGTGAGTGTATTGCCTTCACCTTTCACTGTCCTCATTAGGCACCTTTCTTTGGCTTAGTTGAAGCATTTGCAGAGCAATACATGACTGCATGAATCTCATCTTAGCCGTGTATAGCCTTGTTTTCATATTTACCATTTCTGCTGAATTAATTGATTTTAAGATGTCAGCTAAACAAAACTGGTTTCCTGTACAGACTACGGTTTACAGGCTGACGCTTCCGGAGTCCCAGAAACCTCTTTAGTGGGCATCATCGTGTCACGGGGCTCTGCTGCCGCTGTCTCTTTCCTGTTTCCCTACATGCTTCTCACTGTGTGCCGCAACCTGATAACAATGTTTAGGGAGACCTTCCTGAACAGATACATTCCCTTCGACTCCGCCATAGACCTCCATCGCCTCATGGCAATGACGGCTGTCATCCTTTCAGGTCAGGAGATTGATCTGCTTAACTAAACTCAAATAACTACCCTTCCATGCTGAACTGAAACCAAAGTTGTCCGTTTTCTTGCAGAGATTGTGGTTAAGATATCAGTGTTTTGTGCTGACTGTAGAAAGGCCCAAAAGAAGACACATCTGTAGAGAATTCTCTCACTCTACTGGATACTAATTGATTTGTTGAACACTCAGTATATTCTATTTATTTTAGCACTCTCCACCCAGAAGCACACCCAAGCAGACTCACTCAGATAAAATGTTGTTTGAGACCTGTTTCCTGTTCTGAGAAACATAAGAAAAACAGTTTTACCTAGACTGGAACTATAAACTGAAACTTAACATGTGCACAGCAGAGTTCAATACATTCTGTGAATTTGCTGTGTGATGATGTTTGAATCGTTGTGCAGGGTTACATTATCTTGTGATTCTTCATATATATTTGGGCCATGTCCATGTTCACCTTACTCATCTTCTGTTCATCTTCTGCCTCTCTCATCCTACAGTTGTTCACAGTTTGGGTCATGTGATTAATGTTTACATCTTCTGCATCAGTGACCTCAGCATCCTTGCCTGCCTGTTTCCCAAAGTGTTTTCCAATAATGGGTAATTTGCCAATATCCAGTGTCAATCCAATAACCTTGTATAGTGACAACCTTATCCTCATATTGCCAGAGTGATCTCTGTGTAAAACATGTGCCAATCATTTATAGGTCAGAGCTGCCTCAGAAATGGACTTTCTGGGTCTTTCGTACCGTGCCAGGTAGGGGAGCATGTAGATACTTAACTTTTTCACTTAGGCTGTAAAAGACAATAGCATCATGTACTACTGACGTATGGCAGTGTGATTATACTATTCTCTCTGTGTGGTTCTCTCACAGGTCTCACGGGGGTGATTCTGCTTTTATTCTTAGCCTTTATGTACGTCTTTGCCACACACTACTTCAGACGCATCAGTTTCAGAGGTTTCTGGATCACTCATTACCTCTATGTGCTTGTCTATACACTGGTGAGAATAAGCCATTTACCGTTTTATAGGCTGTTGCTAGAAAGAAGCAGCATTTAGTTACAGAAGTTATCAGTAATCATATTCCCTTTTCACGCTCTTCCCGGGGCAGACGGTGGTCCATGGCAGCTTTGCCCTCCTCCAGGAGCCACGCTTCCACATCTACCTGATTCCTCCTGGCCTCCTGTACCTCTTGGACAAACTCATCAGCCTCAGCAGGAAAAAGGTGGAGATTCCTGTAGTGAAAGCTGAGCTGCTGCCCTCAGGTATGGAAAACAGAACACTTGCAGGACAACCGTCTGTGTCTGCACCAGCTGTTCCTGCTTTACATAGCACATCATGGCATGTCAGCTTTCTGCATTCTTTACAGTCCTATGAAAATCATTTTTGAAATAAGTGTTGATCGCTCTGCGAATGCGTGTGTCATAAGCCTGTATTCCATAAGTATGGATCTATGTCCAATGGCAGGAGTGACATATCTGGAGTTTAAGCGCCCCCAGGGCTTTGCATACCGTTCAGGGCAGTGGGTGAGGGTGGCCTGTCTAGAGCTGGGCACGGACGAGTATCACCCCTTTACGTTGACTTCTGCACCACATGAGGACACCTTGAGCCTGCACATCCGTGCTGTGGGACCGTGGACAAGTAAGCTGCGAGAGGTTTACAACCCAGATAAACTGCAGGAGCTGGGGTCTTATCCCAAAGTAAGGACTTTCAGATGTTGTATTTGGATAATTCAAATAACCTAAATTAGTCCATACACTTACGTACACCACATCTTAACCTCTTCAGCTGTATCTGGATGGACCCTTTGGTGAGGGTCACCAAGAATGGAAAGACTTTGAGGTGTCTGTACTTGTGGGAGGAGGCATCGGAGTTACTCCTTTTGCTTCAATATTGAAGGATCTTGTGTTTAAGTCTTCAGCAAAACTCAGAGTGCAATGCAAAAAGGTAACCTCCTTCTCTCTAATTCTTATCTATGTTGCATGTATCAGTGGATGCAAACACACAGTTTTAATTGTCAGTCAACTCTTAACCTGCACGGACTCCACTGTATTTATCTGGATGTCGAACTTTGCTCCTCCTATTGTGAAAGTAAAAGCACAATGTGTCTTACCCTCCTACAGGTGTACTTTATCTGGGTGACCCGGACTCAGCGACAGTTTGAGTGGTTGTCTGATATCATACGAGAAGTTGAGGAGATAGATGATCAGGAGCTGGTATCTGTGCACATCTACATCACTCAGCTGGCAGAAAAGTTTGATCTACGGACCACCATGCTGGTAAAAACAGTAGACCTGACCTGTCACACACATTTTGAAAAACTGGGTTGGAAAAACACACGAGATCCATTCTAATCAAGAGGGGCTTTTTTTCTTGTCTCCTAAGTACGTATGTGAACGCCACTTCCAGAAAGTAAGGAACAGGAGTCTGTTTACCGGCCTACGTTCTGTCACACATTTTGGACGTCCACCTTTTCTGGCCTTCTTCAGTTCCCTGCAGGAAGTTCACCCTGAGGTCTCACCACACTCTCATACATTTCCTGAACACCCTGTTAATACATATCTTTATGTCACAATGTGTCAACATTTGATGAATGTTTGCTGTGGTACTTTATGACTGATCGTTACGATCATCACCAAGATTTAGTTAGAAGGAAATTCCCCTTAACGAGTCACTAACAACATATCTCCTCAGAATTGATGAATCACAGTTTATTATTAACAGTTCAGCTGCAGACATACAAATTAGGTTAGATTAGATTAGATTCAACTTTACTGTCTTTGTGCAAAGTACAAGTGCAGAAGCAATGAAATTGAGTCAATATCTAATCAGAAGTGCAAAAGATGGTATTATTTGTAAGTAAAGTGCAGGAAAGTGTCCATGGCAAGCAATGCAAAGGATACAATATGTACAGATATAAACAGTGGAGTGGTAGAAAAACACAGATGTTAGTATAAATATAATATACATATGCACAGAGTGAGTGGAGAAAATAGTATATAGGTCAAATGTACGTATGCAGAGTAAAAGACACATGACAGTTATAAACAGTATTTACGGTAACTGTGATGATAAGAATATTGCGGTAACAGACTGTGCAATTAACAATAGTGCAAAAGGGCATAAGTACAACTGAGTGCTGTGATGGTGCCGTTAAGGTGGAGGTGTAGAAAAAAACTCTTCCTGAGCCATGTATCCTGATTTAAGCCCTCACTGTTATTTTATGTCACTTGTTAAAACTTTAAATATGTCTGAGCCTCACTGCCTATTGATGTGGCTGAGCTGAAGCTATTGTGACAGAAATCACAATAATCTACTACGCGGTCATATAAATCTGCCTTCCCATAACTCCTTTGTTTCTTTCTGTTTTCCTAAGGTGGGAAAAATTGGCGTGTTCAGCTGTGGCCCTCCTGGCCTAACAAAGAATGTAGAGAAAGCCTGCCAGCAGATGAACAAACGAGATCAAGCACATTTCATCCATCACTTCGAGAACTTCTAGCTTCACTGTTACTTTTAAAGTTAGTGTCAAAGTGCTGCATTGACAATGAAGGTTTTGTTTGTCTGTATTAAAGATAAATGGGTTGAAACTGCACTACATTTCTACAGTTGTGTGCTAATGCTACTGTTAGATTTAATTTCAACTTCAGTTATGATTTACATTAATAGATGTAGGTAAAAGGTGATTTAAAAAGTAAAAGGTCACTTTTTACCCTGACTGTGATGAAATATCAATGTTCTGTTTTGAAAACTGCAATAAAAAGTTGGAACCACATGACCATGTCTGCATGTCTTACTTTAGACCCTTGTATGAATCTGTTTCTCCAACTGTCCAAATGTTTAGAAAACTGACCTCATTTAAAAACTAACAGAGATTCTAAAACAAATGATAAGTGCATAAAGTTTAATATTGAGCATACACATTTATTTCCCTTTAATCCTATAGAAGAACTTAATTACTGAAAACATTTACACACAGTGTAGTATAACAGCTATGTAAGTACAAACTCTGTAAGGATGTATAAAAACTCTAATAAATATATTAATTAAAAAAATGTATGAACATGTTTATTCACCATGTCGTACACAACATATACCTAGACTATATTAAATATGTTTTAACATGCCTATACACACATAATACACCTTTTAACTTTGCTTGGAAAATATGCAAACATGATCAAAGCTTATATTTGGCAGTAATAATTCATTATTATGTTCCATTTTTGTCAACACCTCAGTGGTTCAGCATTCAGCTTCAGCAATGCAAACAACACTGAAAATAAGCCCAGCATAAAACATTTCAGTGTTTAAAACATTAAGTTTATCCCATAATGTTGTGCAGTAGGTCAACCAAGATGTCAACGCCAAGATGAATGATTTGAATGAATGGCGTCTTGTTTTATTAAAGTTTACAGTAGATGCTGTTAATGTATGTGAAATTAAACTGTTCTTGTCACAGCTGTTATAAGGACATGTTGCAGTAAAGACATTTTCATGCTTCACAATATAAATTCTTTGCTTCATGATAAGCCTGTGAAGACAAATACAAAGCTTACTGGGGGGGACATAAAGATACCTGAAGTTTCAGAAAAGCCATTAAATCATCGAAGGACATGTTTTCCGTGAGTTTACTCATATACAAAACAAACAAAGCCGCAGTAATGATATGTTATATGGCAAAAAGTATTGGGACACAACTCTTAATCACGGAATTCAGATGATTTATTCAGTCCCATTGACACAGGTCAAAAAAACTCGAGTAACTAGCCATGCAGTCAGCATTTTGTGAAACAATGGGTTAGTACTGTAGTAGCTGCAAATAGTTAGTTCTTAAAATTTCTTCTCTCCTAGATATTACAACCTCACCTGTATGTGCTATTATTGAAAAGCAACACCAGACCACGTAAACGTACACAGCAGGATCGCACAACACCTGCGCTGGAAGCCTCATGGCATGGGTTTCAAAACCAGTAAAGGGAAATCTTAATGCTCCAGCATGCCAAAACATGTTGGACAACTGCATGCTTTTGACTGCTGAACAGTTTGAAAAGCCCCTTTTCTGCTCCAGCATGACTGTGTCCCAGTGTGCAAAGCAAGGCTCATACAGGCATATAGGTTTTAGTGTGGAGGAACCTGACTGGCCTACACTGCACAGATCACTGACCTCAACCAAATAGAACATCTTTGGGACGAACTAGAACAGAGATGGCAAAAAAGGCCATCACATCACGTATCTGTGACTGGCCACACAAATGCTTTTCCGAAAGAATTTCCACAAACAGACTCTTGTAGAAAGCCTTCACAGAAATCTGGAAGCTGTTATAGATACAAAAGGTGGTCCATATTAATGCCTGTGGATTTGGAATAAGATGTCATAAAAGTTCCTGTAGGTGCAATGTGTAGGTGTCCCAATACTTTTGTCTCTGTAGTGTACTGGATCTGACTTAATGCAGGAACAGGTCAGTTAGTCCTGCCTAGAGTAAAGACTAAACATGGAGCGGCAGCGTTTAGCTACTATGCAGCTGTTAAATGGAATCAGCTGACAGCGAGTATTAGAAAAGCCCCAACGCTAGATAGTTTTACATCCAGACTGAAGACATTCCTGTTTGTTCAGGCTTTCAGCTCAGTCTAAAACGCTATTTTCCTGTAGTGGCACTTTTTATTCCTCATTCTAATGCTGACATTTATTTATATTTCATTTAATTATTTTAATGATTATTAATGATATTTTAATGATTTTAAATAATTTATTTTGCTTTTATTTTGTTTTTATTTCTTTGTATTTTCTCCCTTTTATGTAAAGTACTTTGAATTGCCCTTGTGCATGAAAGATGCTAAACAAATAAAAAAGTCTTGCCTTGCCTAGTAAAGTCACGACTGATAAACAAAGCTGCAGTTATGTTGTAGTCATACTCAAACTCCCCTCCTGCTCGCTCATCTTGTTTTTGTTCTATGTAACTTTTGACTTACACATTCCAGCGATGAGGCAGGATGACTTTGATTATTACTATTATTAGTACCAGCAGTAATAGTAGAAGTGCTTTTCTCACAGTACAACTGCGTTCTCTAAATTGTCTTATTGTAACAACATGATACATTTCATTAATTTGGAATTCACTCATTTAAAAAAAAAACATGTATTGTTTAACCACTTAACACATTTGAATCCTGTAAATCCTTAAAAGTAGCATTTTTGGTCAGTGCAGATAAATAGGGTCAATGTAAAAACCGCACACAACAGAAAAACAGGCTTAATTTTTTATATAATGCAAAGTGTCACAGGGGTTATACCTTCACGGATATGTCTTCAGTGCTTCTGGTTAGTTCCACTGACTCCATATGCTTACTTTGTACTCACAGCATTGATTATTTTTCCATTTTTTAAATGTTTCATTACGAATAACGTATAAGTTTTCATTGGTCTTGCAAAATGCATTTACAGTCATACGGTGGAGTTTAAACATCTGTCAAATTGCAAACTTTGGTTCTATGTGTTCAAAGTGTTTATCAGTCTCTCTACAGGAAAAAAATTTAATGTGGGTTTTTTGCTGATTTTTGTGCACAATTTCTGATTATTCTCTGATATTAACATATTAGAAAATCAGAAAACATTAAACAGAAAAAGTTCCACAGCTTAGGCATAGGCCACATGTTTTCATTTGTATACTTTATTAATTATTAGTTAATTTTTAATTGAGGGTACATTTACATTGTTTTACATTGTACATCATGTCATGTGCAAATGAATCTAGTGAACGGTTGGCGATGAGTTTGTGCATCCGGTAGACGGACCTTTCTCATCAGTAATGTAAGTGCGGCCATAACAAAATAATCACTTAAGGCCATAAAAGTTTACTGTTCAAGGTCGATTACATGTTGCATAATAAAAATGTTGCATGATACAAATAAAGAACTGCATAGGCGCTGCCGCATGGATACTTGTCACGCGAGTGCCAGTCTAGAGGTGTTATACTTCTGTGTTTGTCTATAGGAGTGTCGCCATTCACTGTGACATCAACCCAGTGACCAATGTGCTCTATGAGTAATTGACTTGAAATGACGACTATCAACTTTATGACGATATTACTCTACAACAGTTCCAGATACATCTTTAGTATCTTTTTATAGGAGATAATAATATTTCTGTGTTCTGTAACAATTTCAACAGTTCCAGTAAGCTAAAGTAAAATACCCACCCTAGATCCCATACTTCCTTCTTTTCTGAACGTCTCCAGAGAACAGGGTGTGTTCCATTGTATAAGAAATGAGTTAAGATTGTGAACTGCTGCATGTATGATGTGCTTTATTTATTATGCAGTATCACATTTAGGTTTATGAAAAACCTGGAGAGGTCACTGTGCTTGATATCAGATACCAACACCTATAGCAATGCCATTAGTCTGGCTTTCTTCTATATGTTGCAACATCTAGACGGCCTAACACTAATGCCTACATGTTGTTTGGAGACTTTAGTTCTGCTTTTAACACCACAGTTCTTGACCTTAAACTGGATACACTGTTGCAGTTCACTCTCCCACCATTTGTCTGCTACTGGCTCCACAACTTCAGGAGACAATACTTAATAATGGGTGACCACATTTCAGACCATCTCTTCCTCAGCACTGGGGCTCCACATGGCTGTGTGCCATTTGTTTTTCTAAATATTTTTCAGCACTTCACTTTATGTTTAATGAGCTATGCACCATGATCTGACCATCAATAGGCCAAACTGTTTCCACTTACCTTCCACCTGCATCCAGTTAGAATCACCATTGCGTTATACAGACTGGTTGTGTGTGTGAGCCTGCAGTCCAGACATGATATCCACTGAAAACATTTGGTGCTTTATGAAACTTTTCTTTTGCAAAGTGTCCCAACATTCTTCAAAACAGCATTGCAAGAACTGATATTACTGCTGCCATTTTTATACCTAATAGCGAAAATGCAGAGGTGGGAAATACTGAGGTGGGAAATGGGAGCAGAGAGATACAGACAGCACACCAGGCATACCCATGTAGGTCACTGCCTCCAACAGCGTGCTATGGTAGTATCAGGATGACCAATATGGCACGCAATCCATCGATAACACCATCCCGTGTTCGAATGTGACCCTGCCGGTCAGGCACTAGCAATAAGGCTCGTCCTTGTTTATGTCACATGCACGACCAGCATAAAACCTAGCTTGATCATTCACGTCTCACAATGTCAAACCTACCCACCAAATTTCATTTCTGTTGTTCCATCTGGGTGCAACAATTTTTTTTGATAATAAGTATGTATAGGGCTGATTTCATTTCATCAGATACAGAAGGAGGACTAGACAGTGGCTTCAGAAAGTATCGCACAGTAAACCAATTTAACCACTCATAAACTTCCTAAAATGTTAAATAAAATCACATTTGTTTATAAGAAAAAACACTTTTAGGACAACATCAAGTTGATGGTTAATTGACTGTGTGGAGAAAAACTGCAACCAGCCTGCACAGAGAGTGCTGTACAGCACAGAGGAGGAAACATTGAACTCTGCTGCTGTTTTTCTTACAGGGTGTTGGTGAGCTGCCACTGAGTGATGTTATCAAGAATTCAGTGGGATGCGAACCTGCAAAAATTGGTAAAGAAACTCCCTGATAGCTTAAAACTGCCTTTCCAAAGAAAAGCTTACCAAATAGAAAAGTCTAAAAAAAAGGCCTGTTTAAAATAAAAGTCATTTGACTTTTTGAGTATTTTGTTTCTTGTCTGGATGCACTGAAAGGAGTAGCACAAATGTCCAAATACTTCTCACAGTCATTGTGTGGTAAACATGTATTTATATTTTATTTGAATTCAGCTGAAACACTGTCTAATGTAATGCTGCACTGCACTACTGTTTACATACGGTGATGGATTATTAGTATGACATGCTCTCGAACTGCCCTCACTCCCACTTGTAATGTGTAATCAAAGGAAGAAAGATTTCTCAGCAACATTTTTCAGACCCAGAAACTTCCTCATGGGAAGAAGCCTTTTCTCAATTACTTTATTATGTCTCAGTGTGATATAGGAAGTTCTTGAGAAATATTACAGGAATGGGAAGATTCACTGGCATGCTTATCAGGGTGACTTACGTTGTTAAGAAACCTAACCCAACCCTAATTCCTAGTTCTGAAAATCTAAACATAACCTAAGACCACACCTTGCATGACCTGTCCTGTCATCATTATATAATTTCCTGTTTATTCTGGGAACTTTGATGAGGTTTTCCTTCACGACCACAGGCCTGACTAAATGAAACAAGATTGTCTATATGATAATTAGCTTATTAACATCAGGCATGAAATAACATTACTTACTTTGAGAAGAAGAAAGGGAAAATAGAGCTGTAAACTGGACGACTACGAATTAAACAGACACCAAATAAGGTTATAAGACTTGTATGAAAACACAGGTATGACCTGCAGTGTTTCAAGTTTACACTGTTAGAAAACAAAACTTCTCCATTATTGTTTGACTGGCTGCGCATGTGGTAAAATTCATTCATTGAAAAATTTCACCATGAATGGTCCAGTAAAGTTTGTTCCATAAATTCCCCTTTGACTGACATACAGTCATGGCCAAAAGTGTTGAGTGAATTTTTTCCAGAAAGTGAAATATTTCTCCCAGAAAATGATTGCAATCACATATGTTTTGTTTTACATATGTTTATTTCCATTGTGTGTATCCGAGCAACACCAAAAAACAAAAATGAAAAAGACATTTGACACAATTTCACACAAAACTGGGTCGGAAAAAAGGATTGGCACCTTTTCAAAATTGTGGGTAAATAACTTTGTTTTAAGCATGTGATGCCAGTTCAAATTCACCTCTGGTAACAGGTGTGGGCTATATAAAAATCACACCTGAAACCATATAAAAAGGAGAGGAGTTGTCTTTGCATTGTGTGCCTGGGTGTGCCACACTAAGCATGGAGAACAGAAGGAGGAGAAGAGAACTGTATGAGGACTTGAGAACCAAAATTGTGGAAAAATATCAGCAATCTCAAGATTACAAGTCCATCTTCAGAGATCTTAATGTTCCTTTGTCCAGGGTGCGCAACATAATCAAGAGGTTTACAACCCATGGCACTGTAGCTAATCCCGGATGTAGACGGAAGAGATAAATTGATGAAAGGTTGTAATGCAATGCAGGATAGTCTGAATGGTGGATAAGCAGCCACAATCAAGTCCCAAAAAAATTCAAGATGTCCTCCAGGCTCAGAGTGCATCAGTGTCCATTTGAATTATCTGTAGAGAACTGAATGAATTGAAATGCTATGGAAGAAGACCCAGAGGGACCCTACACTACTGACACAGAGACATAAAAAAGCTAGGCTTCAATTTGCCAAAATGGTGATGAGACCAAGATAAAGCTTTTTGTAAAGCACATCATTTTACTGTTTACCAAAAACAGAATGAGGCCTACAAAGAAAAGAGCACAATACCTACAGTCAAATATGGTGGGGGTTCAAATGTTTTGGGGCTGCTTTGCTGTCTCTGGCACTGGGTCCTTTGACTGTGTGCAAGGTATCATGAAATCTAAAGATTATCAAAGGATTTTGCATTGCACATGCAAACTTGCAGGGCACGTTTCAGAAAGGTGGATTTGTGCCCTAGGTCATGGGTCTTCCAGCAGGACAATGACCCCAAACATACTTCAAAACCACCCAGAAATGGATGGAAACAAAGCGCTGGAGAGTTCTAAAGTGGCCAGCAGGTCTAAATCCCATTGATCTCTGTGGAGAGATCTTAACACCTGTTGGGAGAAGGCACCCTTCAAATATGAGAGACCTGGAGCAAAAGAAGAGTGCTCCAAAATTCCAGCCGAGAGGTGTAAGAAGCTTGTTGATGGTTATAGGAAACGACTGATTTGAGTTCTTTTTTCCAAAGCGTTGTTCAACCAAATATGAAGTTGAGGGTGCCAATGATTTTGTTCAACCCATTTTGTAACTTTCACTGAAATTATATAATTTCTGAGGTTTTTTCTCTGTTTTTGGGGTTGTTCCAATACACACAAAAGAAAATAATAAAAGAAGCATGGTTGTAACAAAACAGGTGTAATTGCAATCATATTCTGGGAGATAAACTTCATTTTCTCGGACATTCACATCTCGGACACCTTGTTCTCAAGATACAATTAACATTGTAAGAACAAAAGTAGCTGAAGAAGAAATGAAGTGAAAGCTGTAAAAATGACACAGGTCACCTCATTAAATAAGTGATGAGTAGGATAATCTTGGTCTTGCTGTAGTGATAGTGTCTTCAGCCTTACCTTAGTGCTATATGGCAATGTTTACATCTGCATATATCATAGTTTTTATTCATATCTTTTATTCATAACTGTAAATTAGTGTAAACAGAGATTTTAGTGCTTAGTATTGTATATATTTATTGTCTAATTTAAATGTTTGTATTGAAGTACTGTAAGGGACTACGCAAGTTTTTTTTCACTGCCCGACACTTTACATGCCAGTCAAATGATGAGCTCAATGAGGTGATTTAGATTAAATCAAACTGAACATGAATCTGACCTTCCAAAACCTGCCCAGCCCTCATTTACTGGATTCTTAGGATGTTCCAAAAGGCCTTTAATTAGTTTTAAAGTTTATAAATAGTACCTACTTATTTGTTCACCAGTCCTCTGACATCTGAACACAAATTTACAGAATTATCTGTTTTACATAAAAGTATGTTTTACATAAAGCAAAAATCAACAAAAATGGAGATACATGTTTTTCTTTGGACAGCGATGATATGCTCAGTATGTCTTCATAAGAATAAATCTAGACTGTTGCAGTCAGTGCGAATATTTATTCATTTCTGTTATTCCGATTCCTGTTATTAAGTTTAACTTACACTTGCAAAAATAAAAGTACAAAACGGGTTCTTTTGGTTCCCTAAGGAACTTTCTTTCCCCTCTAAATGATGTATTTAAAAGTTTTTAAAGATGTCAGATGTTAAAAAGATGTCTTTTGTTTTATTTTGTCTTCTACCAACATCACAGTGACCATCTCGTCACTGATCATGTTCTTAAAGTTCACAAAGAGCGGAATGACACAACTCCTTTCGTCTCCAAAACTCTGTGATAGACTGTGCTGTCAGCAGAACCTGATATGATATGGATGGGCCACACACTTTCTGGTACCTGTTTTCTATTGTTCTGTGGGTTGGTGATGTATATTACATCATTGTTGCCATTTTTTATTGTTTGCAGTTTCTCATTCTCTGTTGCACGACTGTGATTCAGGCTGTGTTTTATTAAAGTGCAGAGGTATAATGACATTTCACTTTGATGTCACCATGCAAACATGAATGAAACATAATGATAATGATAAGATAATGGTTTGCTGATATACATGGTCATCCACTCCTTGAATGGGAAGCTCCTTGTGTTTAACTCCTTATGTTCTTCTGCAGAGATGATTATTCATTCTGTGATACTTCGTCACAAATCTTGTGGCTTTTGAGGCTGTGGACAAAAAACAAGGAACTAGAATGCCCTTAGATATTACTTATTCTGGACAACTCTGAGGGTCATCAAGGTCAACGCTGCTACCTTTTCCTGGTGAGCATAAATATTGTAGCATTAAGCAGAAGGAGAGTAAGCAAAGTCATATTACCTATTTTTTAAACAACAGCAGACAAACACATACTTAAGAGTGAAAATAGCAGGGAGCTCAGCTCAAGCAGTACAACTCAGACTGTCAGAGACCCAGTCAACTCTGACTACACCTGTACCCCAAACACAAATGAGCACACAAACACATAGCAGACCTTTACTTAATGAACAAACACTAACAACAACAGCCTTACACGCTTCGGAAGCAACCTGATCCAGTGGTGGGCCCCACATATACTTTTAAAGAAACTATTAAACATATATTTAAAACAACTTTCGTGATCTAAGCGATCCCGAGGACATTCAGTGATGTTGAGGTCTAGACTCTGGGGTGGTCAGCTCTTTTCTCTGAGGACATCAGCCGCTTCTTTGTTTGATTTGAGATTGTTCTTCTCTTGTGTCTATTTTGTTTTCTCAGTAAGGGCTTTTAAACAGCTGCACATCCTTTAAGACTCATGCGCTTGAGTTGTCTTCTCACAGTTGAAGGATGCACAGAAACCAGGTCTGCACGTTTTTGACTTTGACTTTACCCTTCTTCATGCATGCCGCTTATCTTAGGTCTAATCCTCTCCTCAGAAATATCTCCAGAAAAAATGTATATATATATATAATATTTCAACTGTTGAGCTGACTCAGGTGCAGCCGAGTGTTTGAGAAAATTGTGCAGGCCCCGGAGGTCCCCACCCCTGACAACATACTAGCCATGCTGTAGTGTTGTTTTAAGTATGTATGGCTATGTGTATACATGTATGGCCAGATACTGATCACAGAGTTAGAGTGTTCATCAGTGTAATTTTGTTAAGCTAGGTTAACACTGTGAACAGTGAACTATGGTGGAAACTGTACCTTCTACTGATTTGTTTGTGCATCAGGCAAACTGATGCTGTACAGTATAGTTAAGGGGAAGGGTCTTGTTATGTGTCATGATTACTCTTGTATAGCTCTTCATTATAATGGGAATGATTATGAGTGCAATAGAGAAGCAGCCCTACAGACATATTGTGGATATTTAGTTTGGGTTTAATGGTTGTTATATTGGAACATTTGAGGTGCTGTGAAAAATATACTGAAGATGGTGGAAAGCATGACACACAGCTTGTTGCACAAGCTTGTGGTTTTGATAGCCAGACATGTCATCGTTGGTCTTTGTTATCACAGTAATGGTTTGTTGTTTGTAGTTTTATGTATTTGTGTATTGAATGTAGGTCCATCCCTGCCACCAGAGCTGAGAGCTGCCCCATGAGCAAGGACACTTGCTGTTCACATCACTATTCATTCTTTGTTTCTGGTTTTGAAATATGTTAATGGTTTTTGTGGCTGCTACATCATCAACTTCCATGTCTTAATGTTCAGTAGTGTCACTGGTGATGTGGTAATCAAGCTTGTGTCAAAGTTATGTAATCACTTTACCATTTCGCTTTCTGTTCTTCTCACCCATGTGCTGGACATGGGTGACTGATGAGTGAATAGTCCGTTGAGAAAGAATGTACATTCATTTTTTATATGACCATTTCCATGTATTTCCATGTATATATATATATATATATATATATATATATATATATATATATATATATATATATATATATATATATATATATATATATATATATATATATATACATATACATATATATATATATAACATAATATAAGCTCTGTTCTGATTGGCTGTCCTGTGTCTTGCTTTATTCAAAAACCAGTCTTCATTACTTTATAGTACATATATACATATATAGAAATAGTTTGTTTTTTGTGCCATCCCAAAAACAATAAATTCATAACAGGCTGTGTTCACAGCCTATAGACTGTATACATGTAACTTCATCAGAGTTTAAATATACAATTAAACTGTTAAATGTAATTTTATATTAATTTGCCAAGATCCCTTTAGACAAGACTAAAGACAACAACTACACTAAAGACAACCATTCTCAAAAAAAAAAAAAAAAAAAATGGGGTAATGAAAATTGCAATGCTTGAATGATTTACATTACATAAACATTTCAATACAAGTGAATGGGAGCTGCCTTAGTCAGCTTTATTTAGTGGAGTAGCAGTACAGTACTCGCCTTGCAAGCTTGGAAGCATTAAAGGAAGGACAAACCAAGAACGCTGCCTCCTGCTGCTGTCAGGACTGATCAAAATACGACTGCAAGGACTGCAACTATAACACAGTCACAACTGACTGCAGCTGAATTATTCAAGTGACTGGGTGAATAATTGAAAACAGACACTCAGCACATTTATCTAGGTGTTGTTCTGCTGTGAGCATGAGGCTAAAGAAAAAGAATAATGCTTCTCCATGTCATTCCCAGCAATCCACCCGAGAGAGGTTTGCTTTTGGATTAGTCGAACTAAACATCCTGTAAATTAAACCTGCTCATTAAACATGTTCATCGAAAAGTCATGATCCTATTAAGCAGAGGTGAAGCTGTGTAGACCCTTTAAATTTAAGTTTATTCAGCCATCTCTTTATTTTCAATATTAATGGGCAGTAACAAATTAAAATTTTTCATAATCAAACTAAATCCCCAAAAGGTAAACCAGGTAAAACCATCTGTGATGCCGCAGTCTGTTCATTGTATAATTACCTGTGTCAGCTTTTTCCTTGTTCCTTGTGTTTCCTCACCCTATCAAAGATTATTCATACTTACTTCGTGTTGCATTAAGCCGCAGATTGTGCCTTATCTGTTTAAGTTCTGAAGAAATTCAATATAAGGTAATCATAAGAAAGCGGAAAATCAAAGGAAAATAAGGCAAAATGTCAGTTTCTAAAACTGGAATAAAAAAAAATGAGTAAATGATTTAGAGAAACTGGGACTTGAAGACGACCATAACTGTCCTTCATCAGATAAGCATCATCTAAAGCTTTCATCTTTGAGAGAGAGAGAGGAGGAAGTCAAGCTCCATTCTTATTTCAGATCTGAAAAAATCCAAAGGTGTTTCTGTTCATCCGCCCACTGTAAGAAGACAACTCAACACTACGAGTCTGAAAGGATGTGTAACGTTGATTAAGCCCTTACTGAGAAAAGGAAATAGACTAAACAAATCAAACAAAAAGCTGTAAACTATTAAAATATCCCTGTAAATGGCGTCTTAGAAAGGAGACGGTGTGAATTATATGCCACTGCTTTTCAGTAAGTGAAATTTCAACCCAGCTACCTGAAGTCATCACTGAAAACTTCACTGAAAGAACATACTGATGCGCTCTAGGGCCGCGTTCCTAAGTGAGTTAAAGGGGCCATATCCTGTTTGTCTTGTACCTTTCCCCTGATATACATTTACATTAGTTTTTGGTTTACTTATTAATTATGACCATGATCCAGTTACTCTTTATTCAGTACCAATGAAAGTAAATACCCAGTAAATGAAGGTAAATCAGCTAAAACCACCTGTAATCCATTCACTGTATAATTATAATTTTCCTTGTTCCTTGTGTTTCTTTACCCTATCAAAGATTATTCATATTAACTAAGTGTTTTATTAGGTCACAGATGTGCCTTATCAGTTTATACTCTCAAGAGATTAAATATAAGATATCACAAGGAAGCAGAAAGTAAAAGAAGAGTGGGGCTAAATTAAAACTGGAATTTAAAATGGTTTACAGATTCTGAGAAACTGGGACTCGAAGACCAACAAATGTGCTCTATCAGATATACAGTGTTAAATGCTTTCATCTTTGAGAGAGAGAGAGAAGAAAGTCAAGCTCCTTTCTTATTCCAGATCTACACAAATTCATAGGTGTTTCTGTTCATCCGTCCACTGTGAGAAGACAACTCAAAACTCTGGAGCTGCTGATGTTCTCAGGACAATGTGCTGACCACCACAGAGACCAGATCTCAACATCACGGATTAGATATTAGCTTCTAAGACTGAACTTTCTAGGACCGAACTCTGTAATAGGGCAGGTGGTGCAGTGGGTTGTGCTGTTACCTCTCAGCAAGAAGAGCCTGGGTTGTATGTAATGTGATGTATTGAATTGTAGTATGTAAATGTTTCTAACAATAATAAATGGTGATAAATATGTACAGCATGAATTGTTTGAGTATAAGTTACTCACAAGCAGTGAAAATGGTGTTAAGTTCATTAACAATGCTAATAAATTAACACCATTCTGTTAACTCCGAATGGGCATCATTTGTGTCTGCCAAGAACAAAATGTTTTTGCCTATAAATGCACTTGGAAGGTTAAAAGGAGCATGATTTATTCTGGCTCTAGTGATGAGCAAACCGTTTCCATTAGGATGAACTGATCTCTGTCCAACAGGTTACAACAAGCTCGAAACAAAGTGCACAGTGTACCATGATTGGTGGGCTCACTTTACATTTCTTCCATTTTGACGTGTTAGATTTGTTGCACACGTAAGCCAAAAGGAACACATCCATGGATATATAATGTAGGGAAGTGCAGAGTAGGAGTGGAGTTAAAGTACACCGAGTGCCCCCAAATGGAAATACTGCAGTAAAGATACACAGATAAACTACATAACCACAGTAACCAATTACACTTACTTCCTTACTATACATTGCTCAGTTACTGTTCCAGGAAGAAACAATCTCCTGATTCGCTTAGGACTGCACGTAAGGCCATGATCTGATAGCAATGTTGTGTACACTCCTTTTGCAACCAGACAGGGAAGGTCATGATAAGGAGTGCCCAACGTTATTGTATTACCAGGATTACCAAACATGGCATATGCTATTGAATGCATAATAATAGTTTACATTTGGGATAATAACCCATTTGCTTTGCTTGCCTGTTTGGTTAATCTAATCAGTGCCATTTGACCGTCTCCCCTTGATATGTACAGTAATTACCAACTGTGCAATAACTCATTGTATTTGTTCATGATGCCGGCTCCATTGTAAATCTAACATGATAAAAACCTGAAGGCATTTAAAATGGTGGTAACAGCATTATACACTAACGTCATGATATAACCTATGTATGGTACTGTTAGAGAATATAAAACTTCAGCTGTTTACATTTATACATTTATAAGACATCACAATATAGATTTGTATTATATGCCATTAATAAACACACTCATCTTTATTGACATCTAGGGTGTTTAATGGGGTTCAGCTGTTCTGCTTACCAAAGCAGTTTTTGTTAAACACTGGAGATTTGGAAAGTTCCTCTTAACAGGTGTATTCTGCCCAAGCACTGTGCGAAAGTTAGAGACCATGCATCATTCACTTCATTTTCAGTCTATTAATCTGTTACATACATACATACATACATACATACATACACACGCACATACAGGAAGAGCCTCTATAACTAAATAAAATATCATTAATCCACCCCTTGCCTTTATTATGCTCATCATCATGCTGAAACCTATCCCAATAACTTAATGGGCAACCCAGACCTATTGCCTAGCTAGGAATCAAACCCAGGCTCTGGTTGCTGAGAGGTGACAGCACAACCCACTGCACCACCTGCCTTTTTACAGAGTTCGGTCCTAGAGAGTTCAGTCTTAGAAGCTAATATCTAATCCGTGATGTTGAGATCTGGTCTCTGTGGTGGTCAGCACATTGTCCTGAGAACATCAGCAGCTCCATAGTTTTGAGTTGTCTTCTCACAGTGGACGGATGAACAGAAACACCTATGAATTTGTGTAGATCTGGAATAAGAAAGGAGCTTGACTTTCTTCTCTCTCTCTCTCAAAGATGAAAGCATTTAACACTGTTTATCTGATAGAGCACATTTGTTGGTCTTCGAGTCCCAGTTTCTCGGAATCTGTAAACCATTTTAAATTCCAGTTTTAATTTAGCCCCACTCTTCTTTTACTTTCTGCTTCCTTGTGATATCTTATATTTAATCTCTTGAGAGTATAAACCGATAAGGCACGCACATCTGTGACCTAATAAAACACTTAGTTAATATGAATAATCTTTGATAGGGTAAAGAAACACAAGGAACAAGGAAAATTATAATTATACAGTGAATGGATTACAGGTGGTTTTAGCTGATTTACCTTCATTTACTGGGTATTTACTTTCATTGGTACTGAATAAAGAGTAACTGGATCATGGTCATAATTAATAAGTAAACCAAAAACTAATGTAAATGTATATCAGGGGAAAGGTACAAGACAAACATAGGATATGGCCCCTTTAACTCACTTAGGAACGTGGCCCTAGAGCGCATCAGTATGTTCTCAGTTTTCAGTGATGACTTCAGGTAGCTGGGTTGAAATTTCACTTACTGAAAAGCAGTGGCATATAATTCACACCGTCTCCTTTCTAAGACGCCATTTACAGGGATATTTTTAAATTCAGATAGATAGATAGATAGATAGATAGATAGATACTTTATTGATCCCAGAGGGAAATTCAAGTTTCAGGCTTTTTTTTTTTCAGCTTTTTAATTCAGTCTTAAAAGCTCGTTGACCCAAACAATTCCAAACATTCAGGGATGGTAAGATCTGGGCTCTGGGGTGTTGCTGCATTGTTTCTTTGTTTGCAGCTTTTTGTTTTATTTGTTTTGTCTATTTCCTTTTCTCGGTGTGGGCTTATTGAGCACAACGGAGTCAACAGAATGGTATCTATTTATAGCATTGTTAATGAACTGTGCACCATTTTGAGCACTCAAACTCATACACATATTTATCACCTTTATGTTAAGTTTATACATTTCATAAACATATTATATATTCATATAAATCATGATTATTTTACTTTCCATACTCAGGAACAGTTAAAGGCAAATACTTTCACTTCTACTTTTACTGGAGCAATATTTTACCCAGGGGATCTGGTGTTTAACTCAAGTACATGGTGTATGGAGTTCCTCCACCACTGGAGCTGAGCAATAAATTATTGTTGGTACTGTGAGTGAAAGACATCAAGGCGACTTGTGAAGCAGGTTTTCACCAGTTGTACCACCAACAAGGAGTTTCGATGGTACTTATTAAATATGATGGTACTTAAGAAATATGAAAACATCAACTGGTTATCTAAGTAATCCCTCTTACACAAGCTACTCTGTCCATCCAGAAGATGCTTTCTGAGTCATGTCAAATTGTGACGTAAGTCTGGGCAAAAAGGGGCCAGTTCTTTACACAGGCCCATAGGGCTAGTTTTTTGGTGCCACTTTTGACTAGAGGTGTAGCTACACACATATTCTAAAATGGGTTCATTTGTTGAAATATACTGTCAATTGTGTTACAATGTTTAAAAACACACATTGTTTTTTAATCATACAAAACCTTTTACCATTAGGACAACTTTTGTATTCTATAGAGAATACAATACAATCTATATTATTTATTATTTATTGTGTTTATATTGTTGTTCTGTTCACCTGTCTGATTTTCTGTACTGAGTACCTTGCTATCTCTTTGCTGCTGTAACACTGTAAATTTCCCCACTGTGGGACTAATAAAGGATTATCTTATCTTATCTTATCTTATCTAGAACTGCTGTCTCCTGCTTTGGCAGTGGTGCTTAGGACAAAGAAAATAGTGCATTCTAGGAATTTCACATGAATAATAATTCCTGTTTTATACTTCATTCTTACAATACAATCCAAAACTCACCATGGCAGAAGACGTTGGCAGAACACAGAAGGTTGCAGCTGTGCAGGGTGGAATATTGTTGGAAAGACTACCCATGCTGTGGGCACAGAAGCTCACCCAACAAGTTAACTTTGTAGGGACTGTTTTATTTTAATTAAGCATTTCAGTACAAAGCAAAAATAACACAAATGGTCTCACTATCCAAACGCACATAAACCATACCTTTGCAACACCATGAACTAGTGTTCTATTTTAATTTGCTTTAGATTTGCAGGGTGTACTGTATGGGATGATGCATTGTAAACTCTAAAAAGGCCAGAAAACTGCTTTCTGAGCCATAAGTTAAAAAAAAGGTCTGAACGTTGTAAAAAAGGAGAAGATGCAGTTTTGGCTCTTCTGGTTTTGAAAAAAGGCTACTTTCACATTATCAGATTTCAGTTGGACAAATCAGTTGCCCTAATGACACTGATCTAATGTTTTTGGGGCTGTGTGGATACACAAACCTGATCCTTTCAAATCAAACCTAAGTCACACTGACTATGCTCACATTACAAGCCTTGTTGCTCAATTTAGTTTATTTTCTCGGATCTGATCAGTTCTAACTCAAGGGCTTTCTTTTTAATGCTAACAAGTCTCTGTTCTGAAATGACCGCATGAGCTAAGAAGTTATGTGAATGAACCGCATGCGTTACAACAAACAAGCCTGCAGAAAAGGTCTCCAAAGTTCATTCAAATTATTAGTAGAGCAGGAGTATCAGATGCTGTTACATGTAAACGTCAGTAAACGTCAGGTTTGATGCTGCTGCCACATTTATTCTAAACTCAGTAAACAGTAAAAAAAAAAGCCTAAGTGTTCCCATTAATGACATGCCATGAACATTAAACACTCATCTCAGTCCTCTTCAAACTGTTACATAACATGTTTACACACCCAAAATGTACATATACCTACTGGTGACATAACGACAAAGGGAGCAAGAGCAACTAAAACAGCAGGCTGTGAAGGTGATGTCAGCACTCTTCATACCTATACCAATGTAACCAGCAAGCTGGTGAATAGGAAGTCAAGCTCCTACATCTTTAACAGGATCCTGGATATCTTTTAATGCAACGTTGTTAGTTTGCTTGTCACAGTTCACTCCAGACATTTTCTCAAACCTTGTACAATATCGAGCAGCTTCGCTCAGCGAAGAGAGTGAAGTGAAGAGAGGAACGGTTTCACCTTCATTAGCATCACAATCCCAACAGCCACCTGTAGGTTACACCCATGCAGTGTGATTTTATTCCTGTTTTGACAACTGAAGATCTTCCTAAACTAAAAGTTTTATATTGGGTAACTAACTTTGTGTTGGTGTCGGGATCTAAAGAAAGTAACAGTTTCGTTTTAGTTATGAGATTCATTTTATTTCCTGCCTGTGTCTATTTCGACAAAGAGCTTCTGTGTGGGCCATGTGTTGTTCATGAGCTCACCATAAAACAGAACAGTAAAATAAAAACAGTAAAATAATAAAAACAGTAAAGTAAAACAGCAGTTTCATCTTCATCAGCATCATAATCCCGACAGCCACCTGTAGGTTACACCCATGCAGTGTGATTTCATTCCTGTTTTGACAATTGAAGGTCTTCTTAAACTAAAAGTTTAATTTTGAGTAACAACTTACATTAACTTTGTGTTAATTAAAAGTTATGAAGTTAACAGTTTCATTTTAGTTATGAGATTCATTTTATTTCCTGCCTATGTGAGCTTCTGTGTGGGTCATGTGTTGTTCATAAGCTCACCATAAAATAAAACAGTGGGTTTTATTCTGGGGCCAAATTATAGGGTGTAAATGGGCATGTAAAAATGTATTTGTTTTTTTTTTATTTGTTTCCAACCCACTACAAACTACTGTACAGATCCACGAACCCCTAAAGGACAATTCATGGCCTGCTGGTGGTCTGCCACCTACATGTTGAGAAACCCTGATCTATGCCCCCCTTAATGCCACATGGCCACAAACTGGATAAGTATCTGATATGAAATTCAGTTTGTGTGTCCATACAGCTCTGAGACAACATATTAGTATTGTGTCATAATGTGCCACTTCAGGATTATCAGATATGGTCATTTCAACATAACTACAGACACAAAGTCCATCTGTTTAGTGCTGAAACATTAGAGAAGAACCAAAGTCTTATTAGATAAGTGTACACAGTGTAGTGAAATCCACTTTCATATTTTCAGATTGTCAGTGAGTTTGTAAGAAGTTTGTATGGGTAAATGAGCGGAAATGAAAGTGTGCTGCGGTGATGTTTGCAGCGGTTCGAACAGTGAGGTGGGAAAGCGACTTTAGCCCTCATTAACCCAATCACAGCTCTGAACTGTTAGTGAAACAATAAGAGGTAATAAAGGTCCAAATCCCTCCATTATACACATCTGAAATGGTGAGGAGGGCTCATGGGTCACCCCGGTATTCACCTAAGCTGAACATGGCTTCTATGCTACAGTCTGGTCAAAGTTTATTTATACAGCCCTTTTCCAACAGGCACCGTCACAAAGCAGCTTTACATTAATTCTGGATCCACTGGTTTTTCTCACTAAGGACAGTTGCTATAGTTTCTAGTGGCATTTATTATTTTGATTATATGCTGCACACCCATCCATTTACCTAAGACGTGGTTTAAGTGCTAATCATACTCCATTAAAACAGGTTTCTCTGCCCTCGCCACTACGTAAAAAACCAGCCAGCTGGTACAGGTGAGTGGAGCGCACCCCTGACACGGTATTTGCAGATGAGCGTAATTGATGGAAACACTGATTCACTCTCATTTTTGTTTGCACACTTTGTGAAAAATCCCTTAAGACTTGGGAATGTTTGAATGGGAACCAGAAAGACGAAAGAGAAAAAAGCTGTTCATCCAGTTTCTTCATATTATCTTAAGAAGACCTGATACAATGTTTCAAAGTGAACATAGTAGTAACTGACTGCATCTGACAGAGTATGGTATGTGGGTTATATTGTGGCGTCTGCTACAGACCACACTGCTGTGTGAACTCAGGAGCAAGGGCCATGCGAAGAGGCTCTCGGGACCCGCTACGCTTCCAGTAGGAAGGACTCATTTGTTGTTGTTAGTGTTGTAGTGTGTTAGTTTAAGGTGTGTGTATTGTGGATTGTGTTTTGTTGTGTCAGGCGGTGTGGTTGCTCGAAGTGGGTGTTGGTGTCTATCATAGAGTACAGACGTGTGACTAAAAGTGGCATGTCTGCTATCCTGGCTGTATGAGCAGTGCTGGGTGGTGGTGGATGTTGCTAGGCCAGTTTTAGGAGAGCTTTAGAAGGCTATCAAAGACCAACCAACGCAGCATGAAAAGTGGACCCCCATTTCGGTTAATCATGTCAGACCTTGTGAGTTGTAAGCCAACCATATAAGACATTGGGGGAGGGTCTCTGGTTTTATTCACTCTGCAAATGAACTTTTGTCAAGTCAGCCATTGAAAAAAGGATTTTGGCTAAAAGCCACTAAAACAAAAATGAAAACTCATTAAAAATATATAATATTCAGAATGAAACAGTAATCAGTTACAGAGTGAATGTGGTACATACAGTATGGATTTGTTGTTGTTTTAAACTCTCCTTTCTATCAATATGTAGCTTTGCAAAAATAGTCCATTGTCCATGTGAATAGTCTGGGGCTCGCATGCTTAGTCAGTTGTAGAGCTACTGGATCGTTTAGGCTTGCATATAAAACCTGATTCTGATTTTACAGTGGGAAAGTGTGCCCTCTACTGGTACGAACTTTGAACTGCTCCACTCTGAGACTGATATAATCAAAGTTTCCCTTCTACACCAGTCACATTTCATTCATCATCATTCACATGCTGTAACATTTTTTACAAGTCAAAAAACTGAATTAATTGTATTTATTGTGTTTTCAACAATATATAATGTATAATGTGTAATGATAAGGCAGAGCTGGGCGCATATGTTTGCTGCTGTGAGAAATCTAAATAATCGTGTGAAATCTACTGCTGTATTTACTGGTAAGGTTAATAAGTCTCCCAGTAAAGTTTTCCAAATTAGGCCTAGCAAAGACAGGGCAATACTTAGCATGAAGCTAATCCTCTTAGCCTGTAAGCATCAGGCTTACATTCTGGCACCATCCAGGCTGTCCTCCTTTTGCAGACATTATGTGTGTGTGTGTGCAAATCTTGCTTTATTGGGAAGACACATCGATATGAGAGTCTCAGCGGATGTAAACTATGTACTTTCCTTTCTTTGGCAAATTTGTGGATGGAGGGGTTGAAGAGGTCTTAGTGGGGACACTCGGTGGAAAGATGTTTGGAAGTGGAACGAGGAAGTGGTTCATTAAGAAGAACAAGAAACAGAAGAATGGAGCCAAGAAGACAGTGAGCAGGAAGAAGAAAAAGTGGGTTGCGAGAGTCCTGAAGCAGCACAGAGAGATGATGCTGAACGAGTTGGACGTGAACAAGGTGCTGCCGTACCTGGTGTATGATAAGGTCTTTTCTCTGGGGGAGTATAAGGAGATCTTGGGCCAGGAGTGCAGAAAGAAGAGGGCAGAGCTTTTCCTGGACCGGCTGGGACAGAAGGGCCCGGGTGCATTCTGCTCCTTCTGCTCCGTGCTGGAAGAAGTATGCCCTCACCTGCTCACCTGCTTTCTGCTGGACTGTGAAGGTACATACTTTGACTTCAAGGGGTGCTCAGACAAACCTGATTCAGCTCTCAGGTTTAGTGTAGGGAAATCAGGTCATTCTGTAATCACGGTGGCAAACAGGGTATGAATGTCACTATGTGACTCCATTGTGAACTGTAGTGTGTTATACTGAACAGCAGTACAGTAACACCACTGACACAACTAAAAACATACTACTTTATTTTCAATGTCATTCTGTATGTAGAAAAATGACATTTGTATTGTTACATTCACAATCACGTCAGCAACATCAGTAACACCACTGACTCGTTTTACAAGGCATGAAGCTGTCAGAATTTCAGCTGTCAGTCTTTCAGAGCTACAAAAAAAAATCACTAACCATGAACTCCTCAGCGTCTTCCTCCTTACGTCCACACATTACATCACTCAGACACTGTTTGTTTTTAAAAGACATTTTATGTTTCTATAAAGCCACAGACAAAAATCTTGGGGCAGTATTTATCATACAAATAAGATTATATTTGTATTCATATTTGTATTGTATCTCAGTGTATTTTACCATTTAAATCATCAATTTATAGTTTTACAAAAAACTATATTTTAGCATCTGTGAGATCACTACTGTTTTTAATGCCTAGCATAATTTTAATAAATTCTTAGTGAATTTATGAATAGAAGAAAGACAAAAGAAACAGACATCAGATTTCGGTGCTCTGCTTCTGTTTCCACCACAGTAGTACACTGTCAGAAAAAAAGGTAGTGCTGGGTTACTGGTGTAGTACCCTCATGGATATGTCTTCTATTCCCTTAGTTATGGGACATAACTGTGCCATATTCCATTGTCATATACATGGACAGAGGGATTCAGACACTTGTAAAGTTTTGTAATGCTAAAAACAAACAGGAAGAATACCTCACAACTTTCTAGTTTAAATCACTGAATGGGGCCAGAAACACTTCTGAAGACCATCATCTGTAAACACTGTTATCTTCTCTGGGCCCAAGCTCATTGAAGACGATCTGACATGGAAAAGTGTCCTATGATCCAACAAATCAAGAAATGAAATTCCTTTTGGAAATTTTGGACACTGTGAAGAGAGGGACTATCCGGTTTGTTATCAGTGCACAGCCCAAACCAGTATTCATGAGTGGCATTAATGCACATGGACACATAAAAAAACTAAACTAAGAATAAAGTTCCTACTTTCAGCATTTGATATATTTTCTTTATTCTACTGTATACTGAGTTCAGTAAAGGTTTAAATGATGTGCACATTGTTGCCTTCTGTATTATTTACATTTTGCACAGTGTCCATTTGGAAAGGGGGTTGTGTATATGTGCCTTAACACTGGGACAAACAAAGGAGCCCGTCACTAAACTGTGCTGGACATGGCACACCTACTTAAACACAGGCAGCAAACAACAACAAAACAGCAATAATTACAGCAAATATTTTAGTACAAATACACATTATTTTTAAAATCCACACAAACTACTAAGAAAAACAAGGATGTATAAATGAATATAGAATATGCGGAAAGGAAAGGTTTTATGAGGTGCTTCTTAAAATGACAGCGTATGTTATTTAGTTCATGTATGAACATATATCAGCAGACGTCACCGTAAGATGTGAACAATGACTGGTTCAGACGAGCTTATATAACTCTAAAGACACAATCAGCTTTCAACAAAGCCAACCTCTCTGATGGTGTGCACCACAGAGGGAGGGCACACACAGTGCCCTGATCCTTTTTGCTCTTACACATAAACGTTATTAAAGAAAATATGAACTTTAGAAATTTCTATGGAAGGGTATTTCCCACACAGTTAAATGTAGCACAGTAGACCAACCAGAGTAAACACAGCACCTTTAATTCTGCGTCCCCGGCAAACGATGACAGAAAATAGCCGCTTAAATCCACACCACTGAGGAGATTAGCGGCTGTCCAGTAAGACAAACTGCAGTGTGCAGAATTCAGCATATGGCATCAAACTGAACTGTCTAGGATCCAGTTGGCCAGCTAATATTGCCTAATCTATGAGTTTAGGATTTAAAATTGGGGGGAGGGGATGTGCGGCAGATTAACGGCTGAAATAAACTGCAGCATCAACAATGTTTTAGACACTTCTCCAAATATCATTACCTGATTGATCCTTAATGCTCAGCTTTCTTATGCCTTTACAGCAGCGTTTAACACACTGACCTGTATTCCATGGACAATAAATCAAAATCATTTGATACAAGATGATGATTCCCGTTTCATTCATATACATGTGAAACTGTTCATCAGCGTGCTCTAAAATGCTTCTACTTAAGTAAGAGGAGAAACAGAACATTTTGTCCTAGAGAAGGCTGAGATAACCTAGATGCATTAGGCTCAGACATAATGCAGTTAAAGCCAAGTTTTAACCAATACATCCTACATATCGTCGCTGTCCAACGAAAACAGGTATCTCCATAATGGCAACTTTACAAGAGAGGGCAAAAACCTCATATAGTTTGAATGTAAGCCAATGGAACCAGACATCTTTCCAAGAGGTTTTGACCCATTTCTGTTGGTTCTGTTAGTTTTGTAGTATGTAACCACTGTAAAGTCTAAGCAAACAAAATGTGTTCAAAAGTCATTGTTTTTTGTTGTTGTTAAAGCATTTACTAATATTAAAGTATATAATACTAATAGTTATTTAGTCTGTGTCACCTTGGCTTTGACTGCTTTTAAAATCAGCCAATCAAAAAGAGTTCATTTACATAAATCTGTTTAAATGCACTGTACCAGCCCATTAAACTGGCATTATCATACCTTTTTTTTATTTCTATTTATTTGTTTCTTCTTCAGGTTAACTAATCAAATTTGTGCAGGTTTATTTACCAAACGTGACCACAACTTATTTTACATGACCATTTTCCAACTCCTCTTTATCCCATAGAGTGAAACAGGCTGTTTTTTTTTTACTGAGCCTTTAAGACTGATTTAAGATAAATGAGCTCTGTTCTGATTGGCAGTTGTGCATTGAGCCTCATTGAGAAAAGCAGTCAGAGCTGAGGATGGACTGTATGGACTGGAGAAGGAACGGTAAATGTTGAAACTTACAATATTCATTAATGATTTATTGTATTTTATTTAAAATTCCCAAAAACGGGCTCATGAATTTTAAGACATAAGAAGAGAGAGGAAAATGCTTATGCAAATATGGAGTACAAGAAGGAGAGCTTCTGTATTTCCTTGATCTTGGTTTTCTTGATATGCACTCATTACTATTCACAAATGGTTTGTTGCAAGTCAGAACCAAACTTGAACAGATGCTTGACGGTGATTGCAGTCTGTGACCCCGCCAGACCACTATAAAACATCTGTGCATGTTCAGCTGTGATCAGCTTTGTGCTGAATAAATCTCAGGTGTTGATTAAGTTCAGTTCAGTCTGCTCAGTAATTTAAAAAAGTGCTCTGTTAATAGACTGAAACTATCACTGCAGCTTTTGTGGAGCAGAAACTCAATTTAACCCCCTGAATGTTAAAGTGAATCATCTGTCCCTCACAGATGGCTCGGGCGGACAAAACAAGAAGCAGGGACAGACTCTGCCTCCCCATAGCCAGGATGATGTCACGTCCAAGGGGCAGAAGACAGTGTGCTCTTCTTCCATGTACACGGATCCTCTGTTTGATACTCGGTAAGAACTTACTCTCTCTGTGGCAATCTGTTCCTTCAGCTTCCATTAGACTGCTGGTGCATAATGGATGAGAACCTGAGAGAAGCTGATAGTACTCTTAACAGTTCAGAGGAAGAACACGCAGCCGAGTGTTTCTGCTGTAGGATTTATGTCTTGTCTTTTTGCCATTTTGTTATGGCAAGCACATAAGTCATGTTTTTTCCAGGAATGGACAGATCTAACCTTTTCTCTAGTGGTTTCAACATCTGAACTACATTGGCCAATATTGAACAGCAGACATTACACAGGCACATTATAAAATCAGATAAGGTTACTGGCAGGAGTACATTAAGCCACATACAGTCTATAGATCGTTTAGCATCTGTTTATCCTGAGTTTACATATCACCTGAATTTATAGCAGCAGACTGATCTGACAGTAAGCTCCATTCTTCAAAACTTGTTGCCCCTTAAAAATCTATATCTGACTGGATATCAGTCTAAATCTTGTAAACAATAACCTGCCAGATTTCATTGCTAGACTGGGTATTAGTACTGAGTTAGTTTCTTTTTTGTGTAACCGATTTCTTTCTTCATCAGCATTTAAGGTTATGGCAGTAAAAAAGTAATATCTGTAAATGATCATTGTTTGTAACATGTGTGTGGCTGCTGGAACCGGAGAGTTGCATTGCAAACCTGATCAACTGAGTTAAATCACGGCACACTAGTATGAAGCTATATGAGCAGCAGAGCCTCTTAGCAGACACCACTGATACCCATTTAGAGTTGCAAAATACAGAATGCATTGGTTATAAACTCAAAATCAATTCATGCAATTCAAATATATCACCTTTATGTAAGAAACATATATATATATATATATATATATATATATATATATATATATATATATATATATATATATATATATATATATATATATATATATATATATATTGTACTGTGGTCATGTGATTTTATGTTTAGTTTAAAGTTGAAGTGGTGAATGTAATAAATACATTTTTAATTTTGTATACTCATACATCTCTACAAACAAGCTATATAGAAACAAACTACTACTTTGGGTTAGATTTAAGCACATATGACTTATGTAATTAATTAACTACTACAATTAACTACTTAAACTACTTTAACAGTGATTAACGGTTTAAAACGTTTAACAACTCTAGTATACACATGTGGACAAAATTGTTGGTACCCCTCGGTTAATGAAAGAAAAACCCACAATGGCAACAGAAATAACTTAAATCTGACAAAAGTAATAATAAATAGAAATTCTATGAAAATGAACAAATGAAAGTCAGACATTGCTTTTCAAATGTGACCAAAGGGACATGTTAAATCAAGGTGTGTTTTCTTGTAATCAGTCAGTGGGCCTATATATAGGGCTACAGGTAATCACTGTGCTGTTTTGTGACATGGTGTGTACCACACTCAACATGGACCTGAGGAAGCAGAGGAAAGAGTTTTCTCAGGACATTAGAAAGAAAATGATAGACAAGCATGTTAAAGGTAAAGGTTATAATACAATCTCCAAGCAGCTTGATGTCCCTGTGACTACAGTTGCATATATTACTCAGAAATTTAAGATCCATAGGACTGTAGTCAATCTCCCTGGACGTGGATGCAGGAGGAAAGTTGATGACAAATCAAAGAGATGAATACGGATGGTAACAAAAGAGCCAAGAAAAACTTCTAAAGAGATTAAAGGTGAACTTCAAGCTCAAGGAACATCAGTGTCAGATCGCACCATCCGTCAATGTTTGAGCCAAAGTGGACTTAATGGGAGACGACCAAGGAGGACACCATTGTTGAAAACAAAACATAAAAAAGCCAGACTGGAATCTGCCAAACTACATGTTGACAAGCCACAAAGCTTCTGGGAGAATGTCCTATGGACAGATGAGACAAAAATGGAACTTTTTGGCAAGGCACATCAGCTCTATGTTCACAGACGGAAAAATGAAGCATATCAAGAAAAGAACACTGTCCCTACTGTGAAACATGGAGGAGGCTCTGTTATGTTCTGTGGCTGCTTTGCTGCATCTGGCACAGGCTGTCTTGAATCTGTGCAGGGTACAATGAAATCTCAAGACTATCAAGGAATTCTAGAGAGAAATGTGCTGCCCAGTGTCAGAAAGCTTGGTCTCAAGGTCCTGCAACAGGATAATGACCCAAAACACACTTCTAAAAACACCCAAGAATGGCTAAGAGGAAAACACCGGACTATTCTGAAGTGGCCTTCTATGAGCCCTGACCTAAATCCTATTGAGCATCTTTGGAAGGAGCTGAAACATGGCATCTGGAAAAGGCACCCTTCAAACCTGAGACAACTGGAGCAGTTTGCTCATGAGGAGTGGGCCAAAATACCTGCTGAGAAGCGCAGAAGTCTCATTGACAGATACAGGAATCATTTGATTGCAGTGATTGCCTCAAAAGGTTGTGCAACTAAATATTAAGGGTACCAATCATTTCTGTCCAGGCCTGTTTATTTTTTTAAATAATTCTGTTGAAGCATGGTTGAAAAGCAATGTCTGACTTTCATTTGTTAATTTTCATAGAAATTTATTTATTATTCCTTTTGTCAGATTACCATTGTGGGTTTTTCTTTCATTAACCGAGGGGTACCAACAATTTTGTCCATGTGTGTTAAGCTTAGTATCCCAATACAGTTTGTGTGCCAGTTTCTGTGACATTTTGCTGTGTGTGTGGTCTCTTAGTAGTGTTGTTGTTGGAAGGAAGATGAAGCAGTCGCCTCCCTGGTGGGCCCTTCTTTATTTTGCTTTCTATCACCAGTTTTAGGGGCTGACTGCCATGCAGAGTGTCTCTTTCTCTCTCTCTACATGTCTGCCCCTTCCTATTCGCTGGTGTTACTGGATCGTTGACCTTTTCTCCCTGCCCTGCAGACATTAGCATTTTTTGTGCCATTTCATTGGCATTTCCACACATGTACAATGTAAAGCACGGAGATGCGTGACTGCTTATGCATTTTCATTTCTCTCCTAGCTTCATGAATCGAAAGACTAGCCACCTTCTTTAAATGGAGATGACTTAGACTGATATGAGGTTGCTTTGATGCAAAAGTCATTATGGTTTTTATAGAAAGACCCCCCGCCTCCACCCTCTGGGCAGTTGGCAGATGGGCTATGTTTAACTGACTGCATCTAGGATTAAATTAACTTCTTCTGTAAGTCACATTTAGTACCATTTAGTAATTTATGTTATCAAGGTCATCTTAAAATTTGCCCTTGGCTCTGGAGACTTGCTTACATCACCGTTACATGCTCGTTTACCTCACAGGCCTTGTTTTTTTATTTGTCTGTATCTTACAGGCAATTTGCGAGACTGTTTGTGAGCCAGTTTGCTGGCTGCCTCTGCTGGGCCTTGCTTTAGTGTTTTTGTCATCTGAGGCCAAAAGGAATACATTCTCAGTGTTGACAGAATGAAAACGCAAACAGTGCACAGTGTGTGGAACAAAAGAAATGAAATGTACCTTGGGTGCTGTGAGAGAGAGAGAGTCAGAGAGAGTATATAAAAAGAAAGACCGAATGAGGAGAGCTAGCCAGAGGGTGGTGGTAGTCGTGTAATGAGTAGCTGCTGTTGTCATTGTGTCAGAGCAGAGCGCTGTCAGTGCAGCGAGTGTGTGATGGCTCAGTGCCCCTGTGTGTGTGTGTGCACGTGTGTACTGTACCAGGCAAAGGACATACTACATGTGTTTTTGGAGGGATATTAGGTCTGCATGATATGGACACAATAATGTAATGCAAACTATGTTCCGTATACCTTGGCTAGTTAAGTGACCTACAGGAGCTAACACCTTTCACACCAAGAGAAAGACAGTCAAGAATGCTAATGGTGGGTTTTTCTTTCTGTGGTGCAAAAAAGCACTATAAATGTCTTGCCCTTTTGCCATTAGTTGAACAAAATGGCATCAACAGCTGACCAATGGTAACACGCAGCCACATAAATGCATAGTTGGTGATCGCATTCACTGTTAATTTGCAATATCCAATGGGAGCCTTGTCAGTTTATATTATTTATTTGAGGAGGGAAAGTGCATGAGAGTACAGGGAGTCTCTGAAGCACAATGACATTACATTTAACTAGTTTAGACCGAGTCTTTAACATATGAGAGGAAACTGTGACTGAAGGAGAGGACAGAATTTAAGCCTTGGGGGTTCTGGGTGACTTCTACTTTAAGATAAAAGGATGGATTCCCTTTTATTTAGACGAACAGAGACATATCATACAGATAGGACTAAGGAAATGAAGTAATTTTGGGGTGTAAAAACTCTCTCATAGGAAACGATAGGAAAGGTAGAGATGGGAAATGTATAGATTAGAAAAAATAAGGGGCTTCAGGTCCTCCCAAACATCAGTTATTTCATATTCCCTTTTGCAGTGAATATGGAGAATCATTTACTCACTCACTTCCAGTTACTATCTGCAGCCTACTGTGATATGGGAATCACAAAGGCCAAATGTCATGGTAATGACTAACTACTAATATATGTGGCAGGCCTCAGCTTCATATATGTGAGTCTCACAACGAGCTGGAATTAGTGGAGAGGCGGAGGTTAGGGGTGGGATGTGTGTACAATCTGAGATGAAGAGACAGCGAGATTAGAGCAGGGGGAAAAGAAGGCATGACGGAAGCGGAGGATGGTTAGGAGAATAGAGCGCCATGCAGTGAAGGGACAGCCAGTCCGGGCACATTGCTCCCCAGACCGTTAAAGTAGGCCTCCTTTCTGGTATGACTGACAGCAAAGTCAGCATAGGGACAACAGCCTCATCCGTCTGACCTGGAGCTGAAACACTGGCACACACACATACACACACTGACTATCTGCCTGAATCAGACACGTACTCCCTGACAAGGCAATCTGACAGAATGATTTTTGGTCATACATTAGGATAGCGCCCCCTCTACCCACCCCCATGCGCAAAACACGAACGTTGGACAATCTGAAAGACGCAGACATTCAGGAAAGAACACACAGCAGAGAAGCATGCTTATGGACACAGCAAGAGAGATGCAGTATTACAGAAACAGCATGTGAGTACCAGCGTTTACTATTCGCTTTGTAGCTTTGAACTGAGTGACACAGCTGCAACAGGGCTGCAACAGATGCACAATTATCCGAACCCTGGGACTAAATTACTCTAAATCCTAGGTGGTCTCTCAAGATATGTTTGCTTGCTAGAGGAAACAGCCATGGAAGACGTCTGGTTTACAACATAAACTGCTCTTTTATGTTCGCCGTAGCTGCCTGGGGTTTGCCACTTTTCTAAAACCATGCCGCTTTCAGAGAAAGAGTTACCCATGCTTTTAGCCCAACAGTGCTTTTATCAAAGCGGAGAAAAGGCAGCACTAACAGTGCCATTTGTTTGTTTATGCATCACTCTCTTTGTAGAAGTAGGGCAGACTCAGCCTCGAGCTCCGCTTTTTGACATTTAAATGTGAACTATATACTTTCTGCATCAAGTCTGCTCATAGTTTGTGTGCATCCCAGAGTGTGTTTTATTGTTTGTTCATGTGTGCATCTTGCAGGGTGTCTCAGCCTGGTCTAGTCTGTCAGGTGATAATGGCCTACACTATTTCTATGATTTTTGTTCTGTCAAGTGAAATTTACAGCAGAGGTGCCAAGATCCCTCTTCAGTCACGCTTTTATACACACACACAGTTTTTTGCTGATTAAAGAGAAACCTGACGGTTACAACAGGTCCAGCACTGTAGAGAAGGCTGTGGTATTTATCTGGTGGGGTTGCGTCTGTCTGTAGCTGTCTGTAGTGTTCACTTTCTTGCTGACTTAGACTAAACATGCTGTTCTAAATCATAGCCTCAGGCCTGCTCTCAGCGGGCACAAACTACCCATAAGGATGCGGTCTGGCCAGCCTTATCCTTCAACTGACCGCCATCTCTGGCCATGCTAATGATTTCCGAATGAGTTCCATTTCGGAGTGCGCGCTGTAAATTAGATATGCTGTTGGACGATTTGTCTCGTTCGAGCTGTGTTTCCTACTGCTGCAGAGCAAAGGTTCCCAGAGTTCAATTCAGCACCATGAGGCAACGACAGCAGCCCTTTCAGTATAAGTTCCGACTAATTCAAATAGGACTGTCATTATCGATTATATGGGTAATCTAGCAATCCAGCCAATGTTTCAGCGATTAATCATGTAATCTATTCTTGTGTGACGTTTTTTTGCAAAAGGTCAAACAATAAAAAATGGGCCTAACTAAAGAAAGAACCTGGGGTTATAATATGATACATATCATGATACAGGGGCTATTATCCAATATTTTATGATATATTGCAATATTGTAGGCAAGCTGAAATCTAAATTTAGAAACACTTCCACAGTACAAAATGTTGCCCTACTTTATGTTGGAGTGGGATAGTCTAAAGGTTGAAGATAGATTATAACACTCCTATTCGAAGGGGATTAAAAGCACAAAAATAAATAACTTTCTGCCAGGAAGCATGTTAATTATGAAATAGAAATCAATACTGTGTTTTTGAGCATTGACAGAGTATCACAAAACATACACTCATCATTAAAAAATTGTACTTAGGAGGAAGTGCCAGACTGCAGTGCTATTCGGAAGGAAGATAAAGGTTACCAGGTACGACTGATACGGTAAATATTTATTGAGCTACACATACAGAAGCAGCATCTCTCTGTACGAGGCTGGTCCAATATGTTTGCTAACACAACATGGCAGACCTCTCAGCATGGAGTTATAACGGTTCCTAATGGTGTCCCGTGATAATCCATTTCCTGCAGATTGAATACTCACACAGTTACTACAGATTTTGTGGTAGGTGTGAAGTGACATTAGGCCTTCTGGACGTGTGACACACAACAATAAAATGGTCATCTTGGTGCTGACAACGGTGCCTCCATACATACTCCATACTTTACACCAGTGCTATGCGGAGCTCCTCAAAGATGAGAAATTTTAATACATCTTCTGTTGTCTGGAGTATAATCAACAACACAAGCGAAACAGACGAGCCAATTAAACGCCATCATTAACTACTGGACCTGTTTCTCCTATGCAGGAGGTTATATTTATTTTTCATTGTCCGCACACGTTTACATGCATAATTGGAGTTTTCTGAAGGCTACGCCTTTTTTCAGCTATGCTAACTTACATTATGCCAATGGGGACATTAATGAGACTACATTGATGCGCATGCCATCACCCCATCCACCTTCACAAGATCATGAATCACCTGCCACCCTAACAAGTCCCCATCCACATTTAGCCATTAGTTTTAATGCTAATCTTACTAGTTAATGCCAAGCTAGTGGTGGTGATGTCCTACCACCCAAATTGAGAACTAATTACTAGCACATTTTAATAGATGCTTTAATAAAGTGATTTAGAGAAGTGCCAGACTGTCAAAAAGATGTTGGTCTGTTTTATGTGGTCATATTTGTTGTTGTGCTATGAGGAACACGTAGCAGATGTTTGCTTTTAGCTGTTGCTTTACTCTCTCAGCGTTACATCTACAGACACAGTCACAGGAAATTCAGTTCATGATCGGTTAAAAATAACCAGACTGGATTTCTCGTCTGTCAGGTTGAGAGGCGGGAGAGAAA